>CM068766.1:1436377-1567779 GCA_035084275.1 Hydrolagus colliei | reverse complement strand
TGCCTTCGGGTCCTGGGCGAGGACAGGGACACGGTCAGGAATTGAAAAAAAAAAACCTCCGCGCAACACACACTTAGCGCTCTAACCACTGAGCTACTCCACAATGGGGCCTCACCTTCTCTCTGCTGTGTGACCACTGGAGCCGGCTGTGGGAAGGCTTGGCTGATCTGGCCAATAGCTGTCGGGTACATGGCTGCCGGTGGATGATAGGAGATAAAACGCAGATTAAAAAGGCACTAACATTTACTAGCACAGCACAGCCAGCTCCCCTGACATTGACCCTCCTAATATCCCCGCTTGTTAACAGCCGAAACTCAAGGCGAGAAAGCGAACGGCCTCATAACTTCTGGCAGGTGGCTTTCCGTCGTTCTGCCTCTGTCGCCAACTGACTGACTGTAATACGTGTACAGTTAAAAACTTGTTTATCCAGTACCCAACCAACCGGCATGCTCAACCAACCGGTATCTCCCAATAGCAATTCACCATTCCGTCAACCGGATCTCATACCGTAGCCATCCGGGACACTCGCGGTGTGCTCACTTTGCGCACATATTAAACTTACCGAACGCTAGAACGCTTTTCTACCGATCATTTTACCGAGTGTGCTGGAAAGCTGTATTGGTAAGTATCCATACAATATTCTGTTATTATGTAGTCCATTATTAATAGACTTATTATTAATGGGATGTTTTAAAATAAGTTGAATGCTTTGTTTAGGATTTTCGGCGACTTGCCGCTTGCCGGCAGATTTGATTAACCATCGCCGGTCAGGTCCCGAGGGTGCTGGCAACAAAGGTTTTACTGTAATAAGATTTAACACGCGGGGAAGCGACACAGCTGAACACCAAAATACACCAAAAATACTCAGCACCTGACAGTTACGTAACAGATTCAGTAAAGAGCCAGGTTTCAGCAGCACCCGGAGTGGAGTGAAAGCGAGACGTTAAAAGGGAACTTCCAAACGCGTGGGGTAATGGGAGAGATATTAAAAATATTTAAACCCACCAGAGTAAAAAATATTTGTCACCTGTATATTGTTGGACGCCTGTAAAGGCTTGCTGGAGGGCATCGGCTGCTGATGGACTTTGTGCTGAGAGAGAGAGAGAAGGAGGGGGTGAGAGTGAGGAGGGAGAGACATGGAAAGCAGGAGAGGTGGAGGAGAAATGGAGGGGGAGAGAGAGAGATAGGAGAATGGGGGTGGGGGGAGAGAGAGACACAGAGGACGTATGTAATGAGGAGGTGAACAGAGACAGGGATGGGAAAGGGATTATGAGGAGGGCGACACATAGAGTTGGGCGGGTGTGTGGAGAGAGAGATGAATAGAGAGGGAGAGATACGGAGGGAAAGGGAACGAGGGATTGTGGGGGTGGAGGGAGAGGGGGAGAAAAGAACATGTAAAACATAAGAAAAAAAAATAGGCAGAATTTCAAACCAAACCAAACCAAACCCCACAGTAAAGGGTTATATTTTAAAAAATTATGATCAGAGAATCCAAAAATTAGAGGAAAGAGAGATGAGGAAAGAGTAAATCAATAAAGGAAGGAAGGAGAGAGCAAAGATAAGAGGAGACAGAAGGAGGAAGAGGTAAATTAAGACATTCATCTACAGCCAACGGTATTTTGACAAAAGTTTGATCACAAAATGCTCCCAAAGGGAAGGTCGCATCTCACATTTCAGCGGCAATAATAGCTGCACATTTCTCATAGAGACACACACACACACACACACACACAGAGACAGAGAGAGAGAGAGAGAGAGAGAAAACTCCTGATAACAAGACCCTGGCTTAACTGGTCACCATGCTGTCAGTATCTCGCTCGCCTTTATTGATGTCTTTCTACACATACCTAACTCTCCACATCCTGATAACTCATCACTGAGCCCTTCCCCCCCCCCAGTGACGAGTTATCAGGAGTTAGTTGTAGGTCCTCTTAACCCTGTTCTGGGGCCAGAGAGGGTCTATGAGGCAGAGCAGATGAGGAGACAAGGAGCAACAACAACAACAAATTGCATTCATATGGTGCCTTTCACCTTTCACGTCGGGAGGACGAAACAAGCCGCTGGAAGGAGCGAGAGGTGAATCCGCGCCAAAGGAGATCAGCCTCGTTAACTGCAACAATATAGGGAAGCGGGAACAGGAGGAGGCTGTTCAGTCCCTCCAGCCTGTTCCTCCATCCTCTTAAGACCCACTACCTTCAAGTCCAAACGCAAAGGCGCTTAAAACGCACAAAAACAAAGACAAAAACCCACCTGGATAGGAGTGGATGCCGTTGGTGTAGACGGCCTCCACTGTGTGATGGCCGTTGGGCTGGGCGGACAAGCCAGTGAAGCCGTTCACCGTGATGGGGGACACGATGCTGGGGACGGGGGGTGCCGCCATGCCGGGCGGTGAGGACAGCCCTGAAACAAGAGCGGGTGGGGGGGAGGGGGGGGGGGGGAAAGAGGGGGGAAAGCTTCAGCACCCAGCGTTTTCCATTAGCGACAAGCTTCAGTGATTGCCAGAAACACATCGCATCCCTAACTAGACACAGGAACTGAGAGCAGCGCTGAGAGTAGTGAGGAACTTGGCTGTGTCGGAACCAAAGGCATATGTCAGGTTAATCAACCGCCCCCCCCCCACCCAATACCCCCACCTCCCTTTCTACCTCCCCCACCTCCCCAACCTCCCACTCTCCCCCACCGCACCCCACCCCCCTTCCACCACGCTGTGCGCTATCCGTGGCAGTCAGGTACCCCTCGCGGCCTGACCTGAGGTGGGTGTGATGGGGGTGGCGGTCAATCCGTTCAGGTTGATGGCAGCCATGTGGTGCATCTGTGCGGCTGGGAAGGCTGGGGTCGGGCTCAGGTACCCAGTGTGTGTGCTGGCGGCCATCAGGGCGGCTTGCTGCTGCATCAGCTGCCGGGCAACAGAGGGCGAGAGCGAGAGAGCGAGAGAGAGAGAGAGAAAGAAAGGCCGAGAGAGAAAGCGAGAGAGCAGGGATTAATGTGCGTCCCTCACACTGATACATCAGCTGCTGCTGAACTGACCAGCGCGTCGCTAAAGACGCTCTCACGCCAGCTACAACACGAGTTAGACGCACAGTGCAGCCACCTCTACACTGGACACCTAGGTCAGAACATACTGTGCTGTGTATAAAGTGTAGTGACTGAGTATTGTGTAGGCGAGGGCGAGAACCAGTTTGCGATGCCCCGCAATCAACCGTAAAGTGAGTGACTGGTTGTGGGGGTGGGGTTGGTGTGGGTGGGTGGGTGGGTGGGTGGGTGGGTGGGGTGGGTGGTGGGAGGTGGGGTGGGAAGGAAGATTGTCGGCCAGGAGGCGGGTGAGAGAAACATCTTTTCCTCCCGGGGGAGTTTTAAAACGAAAAAATTACAAATGTTTCCGCAAGATGCCTCAATGCAGAAGGAGCTGACTGACTGACTGACTGATTGATTGGCTACTTAACGTGAAAACACGTCTCCTCCCAGCGTCCCAAACTCTCCATTCAGCTGTCATTTACGTTTTATTAAAGGCAGCCACATTAACGGGCGGGGGTGGAGAGGGGGTGGTGGGGGGTGTTGCGCTAGCGATTCCCAGCGCAAATGCCGTCTTCGCAATCCCATTAAGGCGAGTTGCGTCAAAGTTATCTATCTATAAACTTAATTGGTATTTGCATAATATTTCCCAGTTGATGAATGAGGGGCGTCCACTGTGTGTTTACCAGAATGAATTAGTCTGGAGAGGCGAGGTGATGGCATGGCTACTGCTGTGAATTTTAATTGCTTGAGCTCCTGTCTCACGGGCTAAGATCTCATGCCCATCACTGCCATTCGCGTGGATTTGTTATGTTTTAACGCGCGGCAATGATATCTGCTCTGGGGGCTCGGAGTTTTAGATGGGTCCCCGGCGTGCCAGTTGATTATAATAGATCAAACCCTTAACCCCTTTTTGCACTGTGCTTTTTTGTTTGCCAAGGCTCTCTCTCTGTCTCTTCTCCTCTCCTCTCCTTCCTTGCCCCACTACCCCATCCAACCCCCCCTCCACCACCACCCACCCAACCCCTCATCCCAACACACAACTGACCCACACAGGTCAGCAAGGTCCCAGGGAGGAAAGAGGGCATGGGGAGGGAGAAGAGAAGGGAGACGGACGCAATAACACCAACAACTTGGATTTACATAGCGCTCTCCATGCCAGATGGCGTCTCAGAGCGCTTGGATAAACCGGGAGGAGCGTTTTGTGGGGAGGATTTTAATAACAATCCTTGCATTTGTCGTAACGTCGTCGAGAAGTCTCAAAACGCTTCACGGGATACGGCGTAAAGTGAATCGACTGGGTGTTTTGTGGGCGAATGTTCATTGGAACTCTAGCGCACGCTATCTCGGTTACTTACCGCCTGAGCGTAGGTGCTGTACGTGTTGTTAAACTGAAACGCCATTGGGTTGAACATCCCAAACTGTCCCACCATGTGCTGCATGCGCCTCAGCGTGCGCTCCTTGTCCGTGTCCGCAAACTTCACCACCAGACTGGAGGAGGCTCCCTGGAGACACAGAGAGTAACCATAATAATAATAATAATAATCCTGGCATGTGATATAGCGGCTTTTCACATCTTATCGACGTCTCAAAGCGCTTCACAGAATATACTGTCAAGTGAATTGACTGTGTATTTGTGGGAGAAACGCGGCAGCCAATTGCGCACAGCAATTGGTCGCACAGACAGTCATGGATTGAAATGACTGTTTTTATTATTGTGTGTTTATTTTGGAGGGATTATTATTAGGCGAGTGTGTGTGAGTGTGTAGAGTAAGGAAACTTGCGCAAGGTTTCGCCCTGATCTGCCTGGATTCGAACACAGGTCTCACGCTTGTAAGGCGAGTGCTCTAACCACTGAGCTACAGGAGAGAGAGAGAGAGAGAGAGAGAGAGAGAGAGACAGACTGTAAAAGGCCAGAGGGTGAGAGAGAACGGGGGCCTCAGCGCAGAGAAAGCGCTAGCCGGAGCTCGTAATCAGTTCTAAGCCACAATTTATCCTGAGAGGATTGTTGGCCAGGACACCGAGAGAAACGTCCAAAGCAGCACCCTGGCATCGTTACTGTCGCGCTGATTGAAGCTCAGATTAACGTCTGATCTGAAGGACAGCAGCTACGACAACGCAGACAGCCGCGCCGGAGCCATTCACAGGTCGGGAACGAGCTCGAGTCCGGATGTAAAAGTTCACCCCACCACCTTCTGACCCACAAATGAGGATACCGTCACCGAGCCTTCGCGAAAAGGAAGGTGGGATAGGAGATAAGGGGAGGGTGAAGTCTTGCGCCTGGATCCCAGATAACTGCCTCGGGGGCGTCTGAATGAGTTGCAAATCCCGCGATTGAAAGGGGGGGAGCGGGGATGCGATGCTGGTGAGTGGCAGTGACCCAGCTAACAGGACAGCTCCAATCAATCAACTAATGGGCTGCACCCGGTGCTTAACTCGCAATCTGTATCACTCAATTGCTTCTTGATACTTCGCGGCCGTCATTAGGCTGAAAATACTCCTTTTGCAGAGACGTTGCTCTCGGCTTTATTCCCATTCGTTCCCCGCCCGGAGGGAAAAAAAAGGAGGCGCGGGATGCGGACCGAGACGCACAGGACGACGGCTTCCGTAACGAGTTTAGCCGAGACGCTCGACAACAAGAACAATTTGCACTCGTGCCATTCCGCGCCTTTCGCGTTGGGGAGCGGATTTGCAAAGGTTCATCGGAGGGAGCCCGAGCTGGGTGGATGGCGCGTGCGTGCGTGCGTGCGTGCGTGCGTGTGTGTGTGTGTGTGTGTGAGATGGTGGAGCGAAAGCATCATATAAGAGGTAGGTTTTCAGGTGAGATTGGAACACAGGGAGGGAAGGGGAGGTGAGACGCAGGGATTTCAGGAGAGTTCCAGACAGTGGCGTGGGGGGGGGGGGGGGGGGGGGGCAAAGAGGCTGGTGACTTAACCACCAATAGTGGGTGGGGTGGGGTGGGTTATGAAGCAGGCCAGAGTAACGTAACAGAGGGAACGACTAGAATTTCCTCTTGTGTCCTCAGCGTTGCACGCCTTCAAAGTAACGGCCCTTTTTTACGCTGTCCCAGGCAACACCCAAACAGGAACACCGCAAACTCTCAGCCGCCGAGCTGAGGGGAATGAATGGACGGCCGTCACAAACTCACCGCCATCGTCTGGCTCCCGTGAAGCGCATTGATTGCCACCTGAGCCTCCGTGTGACTGGAAAACTTCACAAAAGCACAACCTGCGGAGGAAAGAGCAACGAGAGCATCTCAGTCCTGACGCTGGATGAGGACGGGGTGGGGGTGAGAGGGGGGGGGGGGTGGGGGGGGGGTGTGGGGAGGTTAGGTCAGTCCAGGTAAATTACGTCAAGTCAAGCCACTGTTTTTGGAAGGCAATAGGTTGTGGCCGACAGCACCCATCACCAAAGAGGAACGTTTTATGATAATATCTCTGTTGAGTTTTGATGCAGCAGCTTATCGCTGCTTCGAGACGCCTCAAAGCGCTTCGCAGGATGTACCGTGTAGCGCGGTGACTGTGTGTTTTCTGGGCAGAACGCGGCAGCCGATTGAGCACAGCAGCGTCCCACTAGACAGTGGGGCCTTTCCTCCCTGTCTTCCTCCGGTCAAGCTCTCCTCCTTCTCCTCCTCCTCCTTCTCCTCCTCCTCTCCTCACCTTTGCTATTGCTGTCGGGGCCTCGTAAAACTGTGCACTCCTCAATCCCACCGAACGGCTCAAAGAGCCTGTACACGTCATCCTCTGTCTGCTGCTTGTTCAGCATCCCCACAAAAAGCTTCCTGTCTTCTGGAAGGAAACAGACTCGTTTAGTGCAGCTCACAGCCCTGGGGGCTGTTTGGGATTCTCCTGGGGAGGGAGGATGGGGAGAAAGGGAGGGGGGGAGGGAGGGAGGGAGGGAGAGGGGGAGGAAAGTGGGGTGAGCTGCCAGCTATCCCGACGCATTACCACGTTTAAAAGTACGCAAACCGTGTTGCTTTTATAACAATAATGATCCTCGCATTCGATACAACGCCTTATCCGATAATAAAACCACAAAAATAAAAATTGGTCGTTTCAATCCATGACTGTTTGTGGGGGACGCTGCTGTGCGCAATCGGCTGGCTCATTTTGCCAACAAATATACAGTCGATTCACTTGACAGTATATTCCGTGTAGTGCTTTGAGATGTTTAGAAGATGTGAAATGCGCTATATTAAATTCAAGGATTATTATTATTATCACGTTGTTGAGATGCCTCAAAGTGCTTCACCGTAAAGCGAGTTAACTGTATATTTGAGGGCGAAATGCGGCAGCCAACTGCACACAGAAAAAAAAAACATCCTCCTCCCAGGTTCTCCCCTATTCACCAGATCCCACGAGAGATTCAGATGAATCCTCAGCCCATTTGATCTCATCCCTCCAGAATACCAACCTAACCTTACTGTCTTCTCATTAAAGGACCTTAAACAAGTCCCCGGTATCCCTGGTCCTTCCTGCTAACCCACTCCAGCTGTTGATAACTCCTCTTTACAGTAAATCCTGCGATGCGCTGTAAGACGTCTCGACGACACGAATAAAGAGCGATACCAAATGCGAGGATTATTATTATCATTCATTTTCAATATAGAGAGGTGGGATCGATCACATTCCCGATCGGGAAGTTTGGGGTTAAGGGAACGATTTTCGAAGCTGCGGAGAGAGTGTTTTTTTCCCCCCCGCTGTTAAAAGGAAGGGAGCTGAGGTTTGTAATCCCCTGAATGGAAGCAGAAAGCTGAGCCAGGCACGGAACAGACAGAAGACTTGTCTTGTGCAGCTAAATGATTCAGAACCAATAAGACAACGCGGATTTAAAATGTCAGCGCTTCGGGAGAGTATAATCTGCAAGGTGCAATTTAAATTAAAAAAATATTGAAGGGGTTGTTTTTTAATAAAACACACACACACACACACACACACACATGCATTCACGCACGCAAGCTTATCCTCCAGAAAATAAAACAAAAAATGTGCGTCTTATTTCCCAGGACGGAGATCAAACAGAGACAGGGGAAGTCGAGGCCAACCAATTTTGTGGGATGTTGCTGTGCACAATGGACTACCGCGTTTCGCCCACGAAACACAGTCAATTCACTTTACATTAGACATGTCACCTGAGTACCATCTTAATGTCCGCCGACCTCCAGGGGGGGGGGCTGGGGGTTGGGATTCAAGAGGAGCGGAGAGCGAGATGGGGGGGTGTTGGGGGGGGGGGGGGGGGTTGAAGGTGGGAGGATGACCGAAGGCAGGGTCGAAGAGGAAGATCTCGAGACGGGCCTTGAAGGAGATGAAGGTGGGGGCAAGGCGGGAGGGGAGGCTATGGGAGTGAGTTCTATGCGCGCTAAGCTCCTGGGTTCCCTGTCGCTGTGCCACTGGAGGAGCTGTTGAAATTGATGTCTCCCAGGAGACAGATGCAATAAGTGACATATTGAAAGACTTCGGGTGTTACAGCGCGCAATCGGGCGACACCGAGATTGGTAAGGTTTGTGGCGTTCTGTACAGCTCAGTGGCTAGAGCGCTCGCCTCGCACGGTGAGGGACCTGAGTTCGATTTGGCCCCGGCAGGGCGAAACATCGGGGCAAGTTTCCTTACTCCACATGCCCGACAATAATCTCTTAAGAAAACAATCAAATCAAATAATCATTCGGTCACTCGATCCACGGCTGTTTTTTGTGGGGACGCTGCCGTGCGCAATCGCCCACAAATATACATACAGTCGATTCGCTTTGCATTGTATGCTGTGAAGTGCTAGAAGAGGAGAAAAAGCCCGATATAAAATCCTGGGATTATTATTTATTTGTGAAGAAGAAAGCACCAATTGTCCACGTGCAATGTTTAACTCCATTGTTTTCCTCTCGGCCTTCGAGATACGGTAGTTGTCATCCTCCTGCTACGCAGCTCTGAAAATAATAATTGCGCCGTTGGATCCCAGAACAAAAAGAAGACGCAAAGACCAGGCACTGCCAAGGCAGGCAGAGCGGGAGAAATAGGCCAACGAGAGCGATCGTCTGTGAGTCTGTCACAGGTTTATCAAAAGAGATGGAGAGATGGAGAGAGAGAGCTATGCACAGACGTGCACGCACGCACGCACGCACGCACACACACACACACACACCCTTGTGCATAGAAACGCACACAAACATATGCAAACACATACGACATGTATGTACATATGCGTGCATGCGTACGTGTGCAGGGGGGGGAGGAGGGAATCAGCCGTTTTTATCACAGATAAAATATTCATTTCATCCTTGCCTCCAGCAGATGGCAACGAACCCTCCATCCCCCCACCCCACCACCCACCGCACCCCGCCACCCACCCCTTCTCCCCTCTCCAACCCCCCCTAGATCCCTCCCCCGCCAGCAAGCGGAGGAGATGGATTCCAGCCTTCAGCACTGAGGCAGGTAGTCAGTGCATCTCGGACAAGGAAATGATGAGCAGCCAAGGAAAGAGAGTGTGAGACTGCAAGAGCAGCAATTTGCATTCACACCATTGCGCCCCTCACGCAGGATAACGTGACAGAGCGCTAAACAACAAACTTACACTTGTACAGCGCCTTTCACGTCAGCGCACAGCAGATGGCAAAACGGTCTCACTGACCCGCTGGCAACACGCGGTTAATTCCTGGCGTTTCGTTTCACCGTCATTCTCCGTCCGGTGACCGGGATTGAACACGCCGAATGGCGGAGGAGGGCGGGTGGCAAGAAACCAGGCGAGGTTTTTACTTGCGCCAGCGCCTCTCAGGCGATCGAGCGACAACGCGGAGGGCGCTGACGGTGGGGGAAGCCTGGCGCGGTGTTGGCTTGTGCCAATGCTGACGTGCCTGTGCCCCTTCTGGATGGCGGAATCGATGCCAAGACAATGTACCACGATCGCTAGCCACTCAGCCAAAGGGATTGCGTACAGCTGGCATCACTGAGAGTTGACTGCCCAAGTTTGCTTTGCCCAAACATTTTGCGATATGCCAAGGATAGCGGGACGAGGGAGACACGAAGGCACGCTTAGGGCTTAAGGCGGACACCAGGAAGTATTTCTTTTCACACGGTACTTAATCAACAGCTGGAACGGCATTACTGGGAACACACTTGAGGCCAGGGAGGGACACTCTGCTTGCTTCTCGCCAGGTAAGAGAGCAATACACCAGTTAGGAAATGACTTGAATACTTTACTTCCAAAAACAACAAGAAACCCTGAGATTCCTTCACCATCCAACCCAGGTTCCACCACGCTCGGCCGCAACATTCGCTTTTAGTCCCAACTTTTAGTCCCATCAAAATAGGCGTTAAAAGGTGTTTCTTTGCTGAAAACTGCCCTTTGAGAGGAGAGCACGGCTGACTTAAGGGCTGGGTAAATGGCCCATTTCTTTCTTCTCTCTATTAAAGAATTAGAGGCAGCTTTCGCCTGAATATTAAAAAAAAACTGAACCGTGGCAGTAAGTCATGGAGGAGATTTATTTTGCTCTTCGCACTCTGCCTTTTTTGTCACACAAATTGAAGCTAATTATGATATGAGTGTTATAAAATTCACTTTGAGCGTGTAATGGCCTCCTCTGTATCTGCAGATGAAGCCCTTAATGAAGGTTCCTCCATTACGGAGCTGTGCTGTCCTGCTAATGAGGTCTCACACTGTTCATCCATCTGCCAGCGGACCACTCCATCACCTGCCTGATCTGTTTGGATAAGGCCCTTTCTGTGCGAGCTTACGAAAGCTTCATTTATACCCCCGTGCTCATTACTTAACTCTTTTCAGTGCAACAAATTTGCAATGTAATTAAAGTGGCTTGCAATTCTATCTAGAACGCACCCCAGTTTGTCCGATACACACTCCAGCCTGCTCCACATCTCCCCTACAACCCCCCTACCCCACCAATGGTAATAAGCCGCCCACTCTTTGGAACTCCCTCCCGCAGTCCCTTCTCCGCACTCCCTCCCTTGCCTCCTTCCAAGACCCTCCTCTTTGATCGCTGATCCCAACCCCTAGCTCGGCTGCAGAACCTTGACTGTCCAGCGCCTTGGAACGTCCTCCCGACCTTAAAGGCCCCGTGTAAATGTAACTTGTTGTTGTGGTATCCCGTAGGTTACACACTTCAGCCCGTGTGTAACATACATACACACACATTCCTGTGTGAATCCAGGTGCTTCTCGTTCCTCTGCGTACATCCTGCCACTGCTGCTGAAACCAAGATTCATCACACTGTCTACTCCTCCAATTCTTTCTTCCCCCAGGTCCTCCTATCACCGGGATTCCTACTTCCCTCTCTGTCCTCCCATTCCCCTTCCTCTACAGGTCTCCTTCGTTCCTCAACCGTCTCTTCTTCCTGAAGGCTACGGGGTTGTAAACCCCAGTTTAGAGTTGCCTAACCGCCTCTTGGCAATGGTTCGTTCGTGATCTGCAATTTTACGCACCTCTACAAATTGCTTCTGAACATCGATCGATTTTGTGTCAGGCACAGTATTGAAAGACACAGGAATCCAGGCCGGCCCAAACTGACTGAAATCCTCTCTCTCCCTCTTTCTCCTCTACTTGCTCCCAGCTCTCTTGAGTATACTGGGTTTTTGGAAGCAGGTGTTTGCTCGCAGTGTAAAACCAGCGCTAACACTTAGTAATAGATACCTTGCATTTGACGTGGCACCCATAGATGGTGCTTCACAGATGATTGCCAACACGGTGATGAAGAAAATGACGGAGGGAAACGAGAGAGAATGTTAAGAGGGACTCAGTGAAAGACCGCAGCAGAGGCTGGTCTCAGAAGAGTGTGGGACATCGGACCAGTTTATGTTTAAGAGCCTTTTCACTTAATGCAGACAGGAGCTAATGCTGCATTAATCCTGATTGCAAGTCCATCAGGCAAAATAACAGGGGGAATAGTACAGGAAGAGAGCAGAGCAATGAAATTGGAGGAGTTTGCACCAGTGTGTGAGATAGCAGCAGCACAGATAGGTAAATAAGGCTGAATGATAGGTGCTGTAAACACTGTGTGATAACCGTGAGGGGGGCCATAAATATATAAGATGGCTAACAGCAGACTGAACGGATTGGTTAGGAAGAAAGTCGTTGCTCAGAGGGTGGGAAGTCGGTGAAGCAAAAAGCATCAATGTATTTAAGAGGAAGCTTGATCCGTAAATAAAGACTAGTAAAAATATTAATAATGCCTGCATTTGAAATGGCGCCTTATCACGTTGTCAAGGTGTCTCAAAGCGCTTCACAGAATACAAGTCCTGAACAGCTCAGTGGTTAGAGCACACTCGCCTTTGCAAGCGAGAGACCTGGGTTCGATTCCCGGCAAGGTAAAACCTTGGGCAAGTTTCCTTACTCCGTACGCCTCATAATAATAATCTCTCGAAAAAAATTGGTCACTTCAATCCATGACTGTTTGTGGGACATTGCCATAAACAATTGGCTGCCACGTTTCAACCACAGCCAATTCACTGTACAATATGTTCTGTGAAGCATTTTGAGACGTCTAGAAGACGCGAAAAGTGCAATATCAAATGATTATTATTAATATACTAAAAAGTGAATTGGCTGTATATTTTCTGTGGGAAACCTGACAACCAACTGCGCACAGCAGTGTCACGCAAACAGTTGTGGCTTGAGTTACCAATGTATTAAGGGCTAAGAGGAAAGGGAATAGAGGGATATGGGAGCGGTGGAACAGGATTTTCCAACAGGTGACCGGTTTTCCAAAGATGTCTCTCTCTCTCTCTCCCTGCCCTCGTCCGACTCTTAGAATTACAGTCAACACATCTGACAGGCAACTTGATTGGGTTTCAAGCTCTGCACTGGGCAGAATTTAACACCAGCAGCCGCTCGTGAATTTACAGGGGTTTACGCTGTGTATCAGCCCTGTCTCCGGCGAGATTAATGAACCCTTCACAGATGTGCTCTGGGTGCGAGCTCTGTTTGTAGATGGGCTGATCTGCCATCGCCATTCACTCCAGCCAACGTTCCCAATTTAGTCACAAGTCCAAACAAAATTGGATTTCACACACACACACACACACAAACACGCATGCACGCACGCACACACGTACGCATGCACACACACAGAACCATTTCACAGATATTCCGGGGAGTGTTTCTTCCTTTGAAAACTTTTTGGGGATTTGATCACATACAGCCCACCCGGCAGCCTGTGCAATAATAATAATAATCATCCTTGCATTTGATATAGCGCTTTTCACGTCTTCTAGACGTCTCAAAGCACTGTACAGAATATACTGTAAAGTGAATTGGCTGTATACTTGTGGGCAAAACGCGGCAGCCAATTGCACAGCGTCCCCACCATCAGTCATGGATTGAAATAACCAATTTATTATCGCGTGTTTTTTTTGGGAGGGATTATTATCAGGGATGTGTGTGTGTGTGGAGTAAGGAAACTTTTCCAAGGTTTCGCCCTGACCTGCCTGGATTCAAACACGAGTTTCACGCTTGTCAATGTCGAATGGATAGAAGCCATGGTTTAAACGGGAAGTAGATTTTGAAACAAACGTACTGATTTGCCTCTGTGCTATCATAATAAATATAACGGTTGGCGACAGTATGTGGTAGAGAGAGGGACTGGGAGTTGTTCTCCTGTTAGACATCAAAACAGGACAAGCATCCACTCCTGGGTCTGGGTGCTATAACCTCTCTTTCCCCCCCCCCCCCCCCACCGCCTCACACACAGTAAATGGACAATAATACGGACATCTGCACAGAGCAATTTGACCTCAATCTGAGCACGGATCACAACGAGCGAAAGCGGGTCAGTCTCAGAGTAAAAAGGAAACTCGTACCTCCACGGCTCTCACTGTCAGCCGGCTTCACCTGGATGGGACGATTCATCTGTGGAAAACGAAAAGGACACTGTACATCAGAAGCTGTACCGACAGCGCAAAACGTCCAAGCCAGTTACACGTCACATCGCTCCCACTTCACACGCAAGGAACTCCGGGGAAGTCGGGTTTGTGTGTTTCCCGACCACTTGGCTTCCACAAAAAATGAGATTCGCAGCCAACTACAGTACTGTGATACATTGCTGGGTGAGGTTGAGGGATTATGAGATTCAACTATTCCTTCAAAACAAAGCGTTTTACTTCGAACCCATGCCCCATGGGTGTCTTGAACCCAATCCCTGGCGGTTGGACTTGAGGGACGGAGAGAGTAAGTTTTAGGGAGAGAAGGGGAGGGCGCTCGTACAACCTTTAGCAATAGAAGGAAAAATGTGATACCAGTTTCGACGTAAAAATTATATCTGAAAAATAATAGTAAGAATCCTTCCATCTGATTTGGTTCTGCTTCACATCTCAAAGCACGTCCCAGGGATAATAAAACTAATAATAATAATTAATAATATTATTGTTAATAATCCTGGCATTTGACAGAGAGCTTCATCGCGTCTTCAAGACGTCTCAAAGCGCTACACAGAATATATTGCAAAGTGCAACCATTTTAGTTGGCCAACAAAATAATCACAGAAACAATAAAATAGCCATAGATTTATGGTCGTGAATCAAGAAATATTCAAAAGGGAAGCAATGTAACAATTTGTTTGGTTGGCCCACCAAAGAGGTTGGACACCAAGTTGGACAGTGCAACTAATGGGGTGTTTGCTAGGAAGCGCCACGATAGCGAAGTCGGGGATTCTCTTGAGCAGCAACTCCATCTCTGGCATCACATCTATTCAGATACTAGAAACGCTGGCAGTTCCAGCAACTTTGGGACGTCCTCCCGGGAAAGGGTTAACTCTGTAGCACAGGCTACTGAGAAGCAAAGGGATTTCAAGATGGCGTCCCAGCGGGTGGGGTCTGCGGTTGGGAGGTGGGGGGGTGCGGGTAGAGGTTGTGGGGGGTGAGGGGAGCAGACAGGCTGAACGCCCGACTGTCATTGGCGACCCACATACACTGCCAGTAAAAGGCTCTTTGAAAATGTAACTCATCGTTGTTATCTCAAAAGAGCTTCACGGTTTTTCGTTCACTGTAAAGTGTAGCGACCGCGCGTGCGTGTGTGTGTGAGTATACGTGTGTGTTTTCCATAGGCAAACGCGGAGAGGAATTTGCATCTGTCACTGTACGCG
Source organism: Hydrolagus colliei (assembly GCA_035084275.1). Taxonomy (NCBI): domain Eukaryota; kingdom Metazoa; phylum Chordata; class Chondrichthyes; order Chimaeriformes; family Chimaeridae; genus Hydrolagus; species Hydrolagus colliei. The sequence continues at coordinate 1,552,691 of CM068766.1, read as the reverse complement.
CCCTTCCGAAACGGCTACAAAGCGAATGACCAATTATGTCTGCGCCCCCACAGCGCGGAGCGGGATGAAGCACGTCGCAAAATACTGACCGGGGCGCGAGCTGGAGTCTCCCGACACTCGGTGCCTGCTCCGAGCCTCCTTCCCGGGGATCTGACAACTTCCTGTCTCCGGCTGCCCAAGAAACTAGGACTTGGCAGCTCTCGCTACTGCTGGCAGGCTGGCCGATGACCCACATACACTGCGAGGAGCTGCCTGCAAATGTCACGTTTATCCACACTCAGCCCGCGCTTAAACATGTGGATACATGCGTATCCTTTAAAATCACCCGGCCCGGACCTCAAGGCATTGAATTAAAATATAAAACCGCACACAGTCCGTGAAGAAATCCAGATGCGGTCTTCGCAAATGCCTCTGGACGTCCTCCCGATGCGAAAAGGACGCAAGCTACGCAAATGAAGCTTGTTGTTGCGGTTGTTGCAATCGCCCTCCCGGCAATTCTCTCGGTGGGGAACGTGAGTGGGATCCGCTAAGTGTTGATGGCACGTTTCAGATCAAAGTGTATGTGTGTGTGCGCGTGTTGTGTGTATATGAGTGTGCGTGTATGTAGCTGGGGTGGAAAAGCAAAAGTCCACAGCACTCGCCGCTGAGAACAAAGGGATTCCGGGATGGAGTTCCAGAGGGTGGGAGGAAGAAAGGCTGAAGGCCTGACTATCGATGGTGGGATGGGTAGGGCAGGGTAGGGGACGTGGAGCAGACAAGTAGCCACCAAAGAGGAGGAGAAGGGGAAACGCTGCCACTGTAAGGATTGACGTCTCATCAGAGATTTTATTCTTCGAGTCTGAAGTACCGGGGCGGAAAGGATTAAGGTACGGAATGATGGGACATATGGATTCTCCTGCCTGTAGCAAAAAACAATCCGATACATCTTAATCCAGCAGTGCCGTGCCATGCAATCCAGGCCTGTTATATCTCTGGAGGGGAATCCACAGCTGTCCTTGTACACAGTTTCCTCGACAGACGGTCACTACACACTGAACGTAATTGCCTCGAGACATTTCTGCACAAAGAGGAGCTATAAAAATGCCAGCTCTTCCTCCGTTTTCAAAATCAGAATCTCTTACAGGGCTCACGGCTGCTGTAAACCGATCCCCGGGGGGTTGGTGGGGGGGGGGGGGGGGGGGGGCGGCGGGGAGATTGCAGGGCAACTATCCCCCATTATAAGCCTGGTTTAACTCCTATTCCTGTGTTCCAATGTCTCCTCACATCCCAAACATTTGGGGAGGCTGGGGACTGCCCACAATAATAACATTACCTGAACTGTCACTGCCACACATTTATCGCAAATACTGCCTCAAACAGCAATCCGACTGTTCTCATTGAAAGAAGGGGAAGGAATAGCACCGGAAGAGTTGAGGAAATATTTTACCATCTCTAGGCAGGGGAGTGGGCCAAGTGGGTAGCTCTTTCAAAGAGCCGGGCACAGGCACGATGGGCCGAATGTCCTCCTTCACTGCTGCACGAACTTATGACTCTTAAGTGCTAGTTGAGCCCGAGGCCGTGGTACATAAACCGGATATTTATTTTAAGGTGAATATAGAAGGATATGCGGCTAGAGCAACAAAATAGGATTGGAGTAGGATCCTCCATTGGGGTGGGGGGGGATTGGGAGGGAAACTAGAATTGGTACAGCATATGAAGTAAGGCAATGGGATGAGAGCAGTTAACTCCAGTTGGGGAAGCTGGCACCAAATTGGGTTCAGTGCCCTCCTCCTATGCTGTGATTTCTGTGAAAACGCTGAATATTTGCAATTACAGTGGGGGGTGGGGTGAGGCCACCTCCCACCAACTGCCACCAGGAGACATCTCTATCAGGCTGGTGCTGAGCGAAATATTTTTTTCCGTCGTGGGTAACAGTGAGAGATAATGAATGATGGAAACAGGGATCCTTGCCTCTCCGGGTCCAGCCCCCCCCAGAGCAGACAACTAGGAGTCGCATAGCCAAGCGATCCATACTCCACTTGTCTGGCAAACGCTGACCACATTTTCTAAGGAGATATTCTGCTTGTAGATACATGGTGAGAAGTTGATGTGTAGTTTTTGATGACGTGCATTTGTAGTTGACTTGCATTTTATTCAGTGCCTCATCTCATCAGGGGGACGTCTCACTTCATATCATTCCTCTGAAGAGCAACGACTGCCTATTTTGTTGTCGAACGCGGCAGCCAATTTGTGAACAGCAATTTTCCACGTACGGCCAAGGAAATTTTACTTGGCGGACTGTTGACTAGGACACCAGAAGAAACCCCCTTCTTTTTTTTCAGTAGCAACACTTCCAAACACAGCACTCTCTCCCCACCCTCCACCTCCCCCCCACCAGCAATGCACTGGAGTGTCAGCATAGACAATGTGCGTTCGAAGTCCCAACTTGGGACATTGAACCCACAACCTTGGAGGTGAGTGCAACTGACTGAGCCAGTCTGACGCAGCAGTATTCTGACGAAGGGTCATGGAACCCGAAACGTTGACTCACTTTTCCTTTCTGCATAGATGCTGCCTGACCTGCTGAGTGTTCCCAGAGACTTCTAGTTTCTGTGACACCAGAGACATTCCTGGCTTGGGCATCTATTTTACAATATTTTGCCTCCAATTATCAGCTGTTCTATTGACACACCAAATCTATATGTCACAAAGCAAAACCCTCCCCCCATTCCGCCCTTGTTAATTAGCAGGTGACACTGGCAGTAGGTTTCAGTAAGAAATGGCGTCAAAATGATTATCTCCACTCCTTGATTCCCTCTCACTGATGTAGCCGTGGCCTTTGTTTGAACTATTTTATTTATAAAGATTGTATTTGATGATTTAGTGATTTTAATGATTCCATCTTTACATTATTTATTTAATGATTTATTCATATATGCACGGGCATTGCAATCTTCGGGTTTTGCAATTTATACGATGACAGATTTATTAGCTAATTAAGAACAAAGTCGTTCTTTCCCCCCCACCCACCCAACTTCTTTTAAAAAATACACAGCTGTGCTGTTGTAAAACACTTCACGAGATAGCAAGTCTGATGAGAACAGTGTGTTGTGGACGTACAATTAATAGGAGTGTTTGTTTGGGGGGTGGGGTGGAGAGATGGTAACGCCAGCAAAGACTCCTCCTTTCTTTTCCCCTCCTTCCCCAAACAATTTGTTGGGCCACTCTTGCTCACGAGAAGGATTTATCATAACATACAGGGCCACAGAAAGTTTCTTTTTAAATAACAAATTTTTCCCCCCAAAAGAAGCCAATTAGATATTTTTTCTCTTCAGGAAAACCGACATAGTGGCTAACTAACTGCTCATCCCTTCTCCAGCCTGCTCTGCCTCTCCGAGCACATTGCATGTTATGTCCCCGTTGCATTAATTAAGCACAAACTCATTGTCTCGACAGCGTGGGCAGAGAGGTTCTGTGAAAGCAGAAGAGACAGGCAAAAGGTCAAGCCTGTATGTCTTCCAGTCTGCCTTTCGTCTGCCAATTAAGGCACGGGACAAGGAGCCATTGTTATTCAATTAAAACAATTTCTAATTAATTTGGGTTTGGTTTTTATTTTTAAATGGGGGGGGAGGGGGGAAGGGGGGGTGAGAATGAGCCACAGCCCTGGAGGAAGAGTTCTGTAAAAGCTCCAAATGTTCGAAGCTACAATTCTGCTTCACAGCCTCCAGTGTGTATGTGTGCACACTCGTGTGTGAGTGCGAATGCATGTTCTAATGCGCCTATAGCCACTTCTTCCTTGTCTGAATGCTGACGTCTATCCCCATCCCTGCACAACATTCTGAGACATTACCCTACGTGAAGGGCGCTTTATTAAGGCAAGCTGTTGGTGTTGGATGGGTGGGTGTGGGTGTGTGTGTGGGAGAGGGAAAGAGAACAAAAAAAAGGGGGTGGGGGGGGAGGCAAAAGAAAATAACCCAGATTCATGCTCCTCATCCCGATCCTCTGGAACTCCCTGCCTCAGTCCCTGCCTCAGTCCCCGACGCCCTCTCTCTGCCCATCTTCAGGTACAAGTGAAGACTGTCCCTTTGACCATACCTTCCAGCATAGGCTCAGTGGTGACTTTGGGGAGTGTCCAGCTAATTAGCTTTGCCTGTGGAGGTTTCATTGACGATCAAAGTGTTGGCCTCTGGACGATGCCAACTCAGACTATTGCGTGGCGTGATTGGTTTGATGAGAAGGCGTTAGTGAAGGGTCAGGGACCTGCCTTTACCAGCGAGAGCATTGGCAGGATAATCAGAGAGGTCAAGGTTTAAAGACTGTAAAGGATGGGAAGGGTGGGGGGAGGATACACAATTATAATTTCAGTCTTGTGGTTCTAGAAAAGGAACAGTTGGATGGGGGGGGGTAGATGGGTAAAGAGAGCGTACGATGCAGGTTCATAAGAACGTGAGGATTTGCTAGGCCAGCGAAGACCAAAGTCCAATCTAGTTCGCCTTCCACCATCCAGGCAGGCACTTGACAATGTCATGTCCCAAACTATATCAAGGTTCGCTGAGTGGGCCACCTCTTCCCAGGGGGCGGAAGGCTCTCTCCAGCACGGGAAGGGTTAACCCGCGTGCCGATAGGCGTTCAGACACCGGCCGCCGATGGTTTCAGAGTGTGGCTGAATCAGCAGTTTTGAGCAGAGATGCACTGCACGGCACAGCACGTCCTGCCATTCACACAGCCATCAATCTTCAGAGGAAAATGAATTCTCCAGATCGCTTCCCCATCTCCTTCTGGCTTTTTATTTCCCCCCCACTCCCCCCCACCCCACCGCCAGCCCCGCACACTCTCCCACACTCTCTCTATCTCTCTTATCTCTCTTTTTTTCTCTCTCGTTCCCCGTCAACATCATTTTTTATTTGCATTTTGATGTTGTGTTGCCCTCGGCGAACGGCTGGGGTTGCAAATGTGCTGACTTTGCAAAAAAAAAAAAAAACACAAAAAAAACGACGACCACATTTCCCCATCCCCCACTTAAATTAATTGCACGCTCTATTTCCACAATCTCGCTGTTTTCTTTTTTTTTAAAAAGAGAGAGACTCATTATAGTCCCGCGAGTACCGAGCTCACTCTCTGCAATTAAGAGCAATCATGCTGCTTGTTTATTCTCGTCTCTGTTAGACGAAGCGCAGGGCTGAGAGCCAATGAGGATGGATGGCTGCAAGTTCGGGTCCAGATGGAACGGTATCGCAGCAACCCATTGGAAGGACCCAAACGGCGTTGACTTGCCGTTGCCCAAGTAACGGCTCGCAAGTGGTGAGTCAGCACAGGACCAGGAATCAAACCAGAGGAGGAGGAGGAGGAGGAGAGGAAAGAGAGATTTGGGGGCCTTTTTTGCGTTTACAACCATCTTTATTGCTGAAAGTTGGGAGCTGGAAAGAACTCCCCTCTTCTTTTGTTCCCCATCCCCACTCGCCATTCCCTCTCCCCCCCCCCCCAACTCCCGCCCCCCCCCCCCCACCCCCCACCCCCGCCCGCTCCTCCACCCCGAGTTTTGAGACTGCCACCAATTACCCGCAATTCTTGGCAGGAACAAAAAGCTATCATGACCACCGAGTTGCCCTGAATAATTCACCAGCAGGCTCCTTGCCCGGGCCCAGCGGAGTAAAGCAATCCCTCACCCAACAATCCGCCTGCCGCCGCCTCGAAAGCGGAAGGAGAAGTGAGTTATGAAAGTTAAGTTTGGTCTCTCGCTCCAAAATCAATACAGGCAAAGCAACCATTACTTGCTGCGATAGCCTCCTCCATTCAACACTGAGGAAAAACATAACTACTGTGTCTGCAAGAGGGGAGGTGCTGGGAGCTGTTTTGTGTGCGTGCGCACGTTTTTGTGTGTATGTTTGTTCGTTAGACGTGGTTAGGAGTCGGGGGGGTGGAAGGGATCGGGAAGATGTGGATGTCTCTTTCACAGCCGACGGTAAATACTTGCCATTAAAAGAAAGAAAATCAGTTAGTAACTGCGACTTAATACAGTAAAGATCATCTTTGCACTTGATACAATGCGCCTGATCACGTCTTTGAGGCGTCAAGAGAATCGACTGCATATTTTGCGCAGATAATTGTGCACAGCGCAGTGTCCCACAAACAGTCGTAAATTGAGTGACCGATTTTTAATTTATTTTTATTTTTTGAAGGGATTATTACCCCGGGGAAGCGATCTGCCAATCAAAACTAAAATGCCTCTTCACTTCACGCGTATGCCCTCATATGCCTGCAACTCTGCAGCCAAAAGTATTATATACAGTACATTCTGGTCTCTGGCCCTGCTCACAGGCACCGAGAGAGTGTGACAGAGGGACAGCATTGGGTGCTGCCTGTAATCCCCTTCAGACCGACCAGCTGTCAAAAGCGGCTTAATGTGTGGATTTACTGCACTGACACAGTCCACTGCCTGCGCTGTTCCCTTGGGGGATGCACGCATACACTTCAACAGTAACGTGTACAGAGAGAGAGAGTTAAAATCCTACAGTTTTGTAAGCGGGAGATATAGCAATTTGGAAGCAGTTTTTTAAAATCTGTTGAAGAACCACATAACACGGGCTTCCGAATTAAGCCCGCGTTTGAAGAATATTCAGAAATTCGGAATTTACTTCTTAATTTTTTTTTATATAAGACGATTAAGACCCTAAGGAATCTCACTCGTCAGAAGCCGTTAGCTTGGGCCAATTTTTCATTGGCTTTCCTCATGTAAAAATAATCCTTGCACTATACAGCATTTGATACACTAGATGCCTGCCTCAAAGCACTTTGCAGAATTTACTTTGAATTGCAATGACTTTTGTGAGCAAACCACTTGTGAGCCAGTTTTACTCACAAAGGTCTTACAAAACAGTCATTAAGTAAATGACCAATTCTATTTGTTATCTTGTTGACCAGGATACTGGAGAAACTCCCTTCTATATTTTTTTAATAGTGGCAAGTTTTTTTTGGGGGGGTCAACCGAATAGTGGCCGACACATGCGGAAACCCACCACCACCACCGCTTAAGAGCGTTCAAACCAAACTGAGAATTGAATTCCGTGCACATAACTCACCATTTACACGTGGAAAATCCAGAGATGGAAGAATTAGGTTCTAGAAAAATAATCCTTGCCTTTGATAGATCACGTCATTGAGACGTCTCAAAGCACTTCACAGAATATACTGTAAATTGGATTGTTGTGTTTTGTGGGCGAAACAAGGCAGCCTATTGCGGGCAGCAGCATCCCACAAACAGTCGTGGATTGAGTGACCAAATTATCGTCATTTATTTTGAAGAGATCATTACCTCTGGAAAAGCAAATTTAAAAAGCAGTTAGGCAATCGCTAGCAAGCTAGATGAACAGAGGCATGAGGAGAAAGAAAACTTGCCCACGGTTTCACCTCACCTGGGAATCGAACCATAGCCTTTTGAACCATGTCCTCTCGCTTGCGAGGGGAGTGCTCTAACAGCAACATGCCACATGGCTGCACACGAAACATTAGGGATAAAGTAATCTTTCACCCATTAGTGGAGTCCTATAGCTCGGTGGTTAGAGCACTCACGTTGCAAGCAATAAACGTGGGTTCGATTCCAGGCAGGGCGAAGCCTTGAGAAAGTTTCCTTACTCCACACGCCTGATAATAATCCCTCAAAAAAACCCAATAATAAATTGGTCAATTCAATTCACAAATGTATTTGGGACACTGCTGAGCGCAGTTGGCTGCCGAGTTTCAACCACAAATATAGTCAATTCATGTTACAGTATATTCTGTGAAATGCTATTGAGGCGTCTAGAAGACGTGAAGGGCTTTATATCAAATACAAGGATTATTATTATTATTAGAGAGCACCTGTGTCGGCCAACCCTCACTTAACCTTTTAACATAATTTGCCCACAATTTTAATAGCATTTGAATTCTCCTTCACCACTGTCCACAGTAGTTAATGATAGACTAGCGTTTTTGCCTTCTACAAATCTGCCCTAAAGGGAGGCAATAGCTCGATGGGTCTGGGGATAGAAATGAGATCTGACATCTCCATGCACACTGCACTCAATCTCTGCCCTGGCAACTGCTGGCCTACCATCAATATCTCTGAATTTAATGCCGTACATTTTGTACCGACTCTGTATGGTTGACGGTGCCAACCTTCGCATGAGTCATTTGAATGAATTTGTACTTTTCCTACTTAGGTACATCATAAAGATCCAACGACACTAATTTCAAGAGAACAGAGTGGAGTTTCCTCTTACCCTCCGCCCCCACCCCCACCACTCTTTCCCTGCCCCAAGATCAACAATCCTCCAACCAACTTGGTCATGCCCTTCAAGGCAGTCTACAGGAGCTAGCTGCGTGCAAATTGGCTGCCCATGTTGCCTATCAATATGGTCACTGCACTTTATGGCAATCGTTTGTGAAGCTGTTTCGAGATATTTCACCATTCTAGATACTATATCAAACGCACGCATTGTACAGTCAATATGTGTTTCCACTCCCACTCCAGTCGTATTTCATACCCTCTCGCCTCCCATCCACTCCCCGAGATACTTCCATGCGATTTCCTCAACCTTCTGTAACCTATTAACTGTAACTAACCTCAACCGATCAATAAAGGAGAAGGCACCGGCAAGATTTACTGCACCATTTATCGCCGACACCGCAACATTTCAGACGCTTTTTAAGCCATATGTTTCGGAACTGCTCCACAGTGACTGTGGCCTCGGTTTATACAAGAACATAGCACACGTCCTTTCCCACTCATCCAGTAGTACGGAACACAGCACCCATTCACCTGAGGATTTCAGAAGAGAACAACCCATCCTCACTGTGAATCTCACCAGAGACAACCCCCCTCCCACCCCCACCACCCCACTCCCTTCCCTTGGAAGGAGACTTCCAGTAATAATCGTTCCATTCGATATATCACTTACAACGTTAAATGTTTTGAAGCACCTCACAGGGCAATACCCTTGCTGAGAATAGAGTGGTGTCAAGGGTAGTAATGCTATCCTGCTTGCAAACACAGTATCCAATTAGGGCGCCACCGTGGCTTGCATTTTTATAGCATTCCTCACGCTGGGCAGTGCCTGAGAGAAACGCTTGCGAGTCCCACAAATAGCTGTGAAGCGATGTGCAAAGCCACTGAAATGAACATGGGAGGATTGTTGGCCAGGCCCCCAGAAGAAATAACTTTTCTTTTCTGGTATCGCTGCGGGGGAACCGTTTAACACATCAATCCGACCAGGCAGAAGAGACCCCCGATTGAACACCTCAACAGAGCTGAAAGGATGGCACCATTGCCAATGCAGCAGAGAGCTCCTCCCAATCTTGACTGGAGAGCCAGCTTAAACTCTGAACCCACACCAGCTTCTCACGCGGCCTATAAATACAGTCATTACGCTTTCCGGCAAATCCTTGGTGAAGCGCTTTTAAGATATTTCACTATTATAAATGCTATGTCAAACGCACGCATTGTACGGTCAAGGGCAAACATCCCCACTCGAGCCATATTTCGTATCCTCTCATCAGCCATCCACTCGCCTTCTCTCCGAGTTCCGGATGGTCCACTCTCCTGTCAGTTCAGTCAGCAAATTAGTCTGTAACTGAGCCAGGTGCACCTCCCCTTCTTCTCTGAAGGCACAATTATCCCCAGACACCACACAGGGGAACTGCTGTCAAGTGCAGTGACACTTCTTGTTGCAAATCCTTCCTTGCCGTGTGTACAATAGAATTGGACTCAACGCTTCAACGTACGGTCTAAGTAGATGGTTGACGCCACCCTGCGAGAATGTTGTAGTGGTTGACGACATGACATTTGTAAGTGTTCACCAATCACCCAGCGCAGGAATTCTATTTCGAAATGGCTCAGCTGAAGTACAAAGAAGCGATTTCTATGCTGGCGTCTAGTGGAGGGAGGGAAAGGAACTTAATTCCTTGAAGATCAAGGATCCCAAGCATGATCAATCAATCAACCAATCCTTCCAAGACAAAGCGAAGGAAATCTTAATTGCCTGCAAGAGGAAAGGACCTGAGAGCGATTTTGTGAATTACAATCAACTCTCCTTTCGCAACAAGAGATAAGCTTCTCATCTACCACCTCGGATGCAAGCAGGCAACAAATTTTCTCGGCCTATTGATCGCAGACAGAATTACATGTAAGTAAATGTCTGTCTGTGGTAAACAATCTCATCAAATAATAGACATTGGCGCATTACAGCAGATAGGAATGAAATGGAAAAAGGCTATTTAATCTGCATCGCTTTCCACTTTGTAGGGGTGATATTTTTACAGACTAATCAATACTTTCCCAGCTCACCCGCAGTACGTACTTATCTCTCAATAGCAGCAGCTCAACGGCCATCCCTGCACCCGGGAGGAACAAACCCTCAAAGTTTAACCGGGCTGTGCTGGAGACAGCCACGGCACTGGTGAAGAGCGCCTGGTGAGAAGTTCCCTGAGAGGATCGACTTCAAGATCCTCACCCTTGTTTTCAAATCCCTCCACTGCTTTGCACCCGCCTACATCTCTGATCTCCACTCTCCCCAAAGCAGCACCCGCTGCCTTCGCTCCACCAGGTCTGGCCTCCTCCATGTCCCCCGAATCCTCTGCTCCACCCTCGGTGGCCGTGCCTTCAGCCACTACGCCCCGAGGCTCTGAAACTACCTTCCTCACTCCCTTCGTCTCGCCCTCTCTCTCTCTTCCCAGTTTCAGATCACAGCTAAAGACCTTTCTCTTCGACGGCGGCTTTGGTCACCTTTCTGCCCCTGCCCCTGGCTCGGTCCCGGGATCCGTTATTGTGAAGCGCTCTGAGACGCCGTCCGGCGTGGAGGGCGCTATATAAATCAAAGTTGTTGGTGCCCTGACTGAGCTGGGATATCTGCAGGCTCCTCGTGGATTTGGGAGCGAGTTGCGGGTGGACGGAGAAAAGAGGGGAACAACACACATTATTCAAATTGACTAAAGAAATAACTTTTTGTAGCACCAGCAGCCAAAAATGTCTCAAAGCAATAGTGTGTTGTAGCAACTGTTTTGATAGGCAAACCCAAACCCCGAAGCCAGTTTGCACAGTGCACACACACACACACATAGCCATGTTGAACCCTGACTAGTTTGGTTCTCTTCTTGAGTTGCAGGATCTTTAATGTCCATTCAAAGATGAACTTGGGTAATTCTGAATATCTTATTCAAAGGGCAGCACTCCTGAGAGTGTAGTGTCCCTCCACCTCCCAATGTTGAGTTCAAAAGTCCTCCAACACAGAGTTCGAACCTACATCATTCTGACCCATCAAGTTTCGGGACTGACGTTTCTCCCAGTGTCCCAACCAATGAGCTTGCTCAACAATTGTGGCTATTCAACATTATTGGCTTGTGGGATGGTTTTGGCACAAAATGGCTGCCACTTTCGATTACGAAACTTAAGAGTAATTATTGCAAGACGCTTTAACTATAACAACTTGTACGTTCACATAGCAACCCTCACGCAGGGTCCCAGAGTGCTAGACAGTGTGGGGACGCCAAGCTTGGCCCGAGGGGGTGGGGAGGTGACCAAAGACACATTCGAATAGGAATATCTTCAGGTGCATTTGGAGATGGGGAAGGAAAGCACAACTCAAGAGGGATGGAGAACGAGGGCTCCCGATTTTCATCGTGGCACAGTGGCTGAAAGAAAGTGCGGCCACCAATTTGGAACAGTGTTTTTTGCCGTAAATTAAATGCCAGAAGAATGCGAACTGTTTCTTTGTTCATAAGGTCAACTATCGGCTACCTTTAATTCAGGGCAGCAGCAAATAAAATGTAGGTTTTCACGACTTAAAAAAAAATCCTCTGCAGTTTTATCATAATGTGCTCTCAACTCAGAAATTAGAAAAGGACCCAACTGATCGTGACCAGCCTCACAGCAATGCCTCGGAGCGCAGGATTATGCAAGAGACTATATTAAAGCTTTGTGACCTATATACCGTTTTTGGTGCATTTTGCGATGGAAATTAATTTGTGTCGTTATGAACGTAACGTAATGTTTTACGCTGAAAGCCACGGAATTGTTGTGCGCAACCGGCTGCCGGGGCTCGTGCACAAATACGCAGTCAAATCATTTTACAGTGTATTCTGTGAAGCGCTTTGAAACGTACGCGAAGACATGATAGGACGCTGTATCAAATGCAAGCTTATTATTAGCATTGCAAACGTTTACTCTTAAATTGCACCTGAAGCTGCAGTCCTGCGTGAACTTAGGGGACGCGCAAATCTTCCCTTAGTAGAATTCACACATGTGCCCCCAAGGGGAAGAAAATGGTTTTGGCAGGAACGCATCTCGCCCGATTAAAGCAGGCAATAAAATGTCACAGTTGAATACCACCCCTGGGTTAGGAACATCATGCTGCTCGTATCTCTGATGCGTGCTAGTCCATTGATCCAAATGCAAATGCCAAATACCACGAAACAAGAGGGGTGGGAGAGGGGACAGTGGCAAGGGTTTAAAACATGAGAGTTAGTGGAATTGCAGAGAATCCACCACCTATCAAATCTTGCCAATGACTCCACTCAGTTTAATTAGAATAATTATTTCTCTCCACCCCAGCCCCACCCCCCACCCCACCACCCGCCTTGCCCCCCAACTACCGCCTCTGCTTTCAACCTTGGTGGCATCCTGATCAATTTGAGGCAACAACAACAAAATTACATTTGTGGGAGCAGGACGTTTTGGAAGAGTGAGAGCCAACCTCAACAAACAGTGAAGAATGAGCGGCTAGGCAATGGTGGCGGGGAGAGTCCATTGTTAGCCATGTAGTATGGGCATCAATGGGTGTCTGACCAACAGCGAACCAAGCAACGGGTAGCAAAGCGTTGCCAAGCAACCTCCATCAATGGGTCACTAAGCAACGGGTAGCCAGAGAATGGATAGCAATGGGTAGCCTAGCAACAGGTAACCAAGCAACAGGGTGTGACGGGTAGCCGCACCTGACCTAGCGAGGGTAGGACAGGGGTTGGGAGAGGTTCAAACCTACTGAGAGGTGGGGGGAGTGGGGGGGGGGTGGTGAGAGGATGTGGTGGGAGAGAAAAAAAAACCTCTGAGATGTCAACTTACCCTTCAAAAATCTCGCTGGAAACACTGTGAAATGAGAAAAAAGTGTGAATTTCTGTTGCCTGCACTAGGCGATCGAGAGCCGGGATAAATCAGTGACCCATTTAACATCTGCAGACCAGTCATAACAAAAAACGCAGAGAGCACTCTGCTAAATCCGACTGTTGATATTGTGGCTTACACAATATCAAGTCAGTTTAATCAGAAAGTTAATCCAATCAAATCTCCAGTTCCATTAACATGTAATCCTGGACTTCATCTCTATTGCTCTGTCACACATGAGCAGCGCAGAATCAGAACGTTTCAGATCAGAAGACCAATATTCAAACCCCATCGCATCTGTCCCCCTAGTATATTATCTTCTAAATCATCCTTTTTTTTTTACTCTGTGCTTTCCCCACATCCCTTCATTTTTTTTAAATTAACTGCTCAAGTACTTCCTTAGAACAAAATCCACTCAACGCACAACCGTTTGCAGTTAAGCGCGATTTTCTGCTGCGTTTCGCCCACAAAAATATACGGTCACCCCAATTTACAGTATATCCTGTGAAGCTCTTCGAAGGTGGAAATAATGTGCTGTATCAAATATGCAAGTAATTTTATTATATTGTCTAAGTTCTCCTGGACGCTACCCTGGATGAGTAGCACCATAACTGCAAATTGTTGTTGTCCAGTTCCCTTTGGACTGTTCTCACTGATCCAGCCTCAATGGACACAGGTGCTGATGGAAGTCCTCACTACAATCCTCCGAGGGAAGAAAATTATTTCAGCCTCTTGACCCCCCCCTACACACACACACACACACCATCACCATCACTATTTCGTTAACAATCCTAGCCTAGTTCAAAGTCTGGTCACTACAGGCCAGATGAACTGTCTTGGGTTAGGAATGGTCACTCATTCCCATACCGTCCATTTGACCGGCCTCTGGAGGGAGCAGACCTCGTTAAATGTCTTGATCAAACGCTGTAGAGGGAGCAAGCCTAAGAGATTTGCTTTCTACCTCAGGGAGAGTCTTTCATCAAAATCCAAACACGCCCCAACGACGCCTGCACGTTCTCCTAATTAAGAGGCTTTAAGAGAATCGATAACTATTGTCGAAAGTTGGAATAAGGAGCTCATGTTTTAAACTGTTTCCTATTTTGTAGCGTTTAGTAATTGTACGACGAAGCATTCAAACCAAGGAAAGGGGTCCCAGCTGCCCGGCCAGTCGGACAGTAAAGATCCCGTGACAACGCTCAAACAGAGAAAGGGAGTTTCTCCCGGTGTCCTGGCCAACAATAACGCACGTCAATTGGCCATTGACCGCCTGGCTGTTTGTGAGACATAAATCAGATGACTGGTTCGCGTACAGATACACTCTGCAACAATTACCCGCGAGACGCTTTGAGAAGCTATCACCAACTCAAAAGCCTCAGCCTCATTGCGACAACAATTCTACAGTTTGATACAGCGCCTTACTGATCGCGCTCAGCGCCAACGCTGGCCACTGTGGGGTTAAATATGGACTGATGTGACGTAACACAACATTGCTTTGTGTTTCTGTGGCAACGGAGCTCAGGCGTAACCTCGGCAACCCGGTCCCTGCTTTGAAATGCGTAGAGGCACAGATGCTACAGACAGGAGCAGGCGAGGGAAAAGCGCACGGGTTTAATGTGGCGAATGCTCAAAGTCAGGGCACAGACAGGAAGAAAGGTTTTTTATACCCCCCCCGCCACCACCCGCCTTACAAACACACAGCAACCATTACACAGGCCAGATTCATCACACACCTGTAACGGATTTAACGTCTAACCAAAATTTATTTCCCCTTCTCTCCCCCCCCAAATTCATCAAAAGAAAATATAAGACGATGACGCTTCTGGCCATTCTCTCTCCCCACCACCCACTCGTCGTCTTAGAGACATGAAACAAGGAGTGGCGAGAAATCTTTACACGCAACCAGCACAGTCTCACCCAGTTCTTTATGGGTAATTGGCCTCGAATGTAGTGACTGTGGCTTTTGCGGGCGGACAGCGCAACAGTCACTCGACTGAAAAGTAGCCCGCTGCTCAAAGCGCTTTGAGACGTTGTGACGCTTTGAGATGTGAAGGCGCTGTACAACAGCAACTAAATATAATTTATTAGATGAGTACTGTGTCTAGCCGAAAGCAGTGCAGGAGGACATCAAACTAAGCATACACTCGATGTAGACGCACACTCCACTAGCACAATGGCTGCTCGTGTGTGTGTGTGTGTGTGTGTGTGTGTGTGTGTGTGTGGTGGGGGTGGGGGAGAGAGAAGTGGAGAAAGATGTCAATTTTGCCCAATGAGGCAATGAATCCAGGGCTGAATTGCGCAAATTGTGGGATGAGTATTCTGGATTTTTTTTAATATTTTATATTTTAAAATATATATTTTATATATACAGTATATATATATATATATTGGATTACCTTTGGGGGAAGGATCAGGCAGGTTTGACATAATTCCACCCAGAAGCCATTTAAAAATTCCATCTCATTAAAATTGCAATCTTTCGTAATTTTTTCTTTTTGGGTTAAAAAAAACGAAGTGTAATTTTTTTTGGAGGGGGTGGGAGAGTGCGGTGGGGGGGTAAAATAGAAAAACAGCGAGGGGTGGGGTGAGGGGCGGGCTGGCCGTGGGGGGAGAGAGAGGAAAAAATGGCGAGTAGTTGTTTTGGTTGGTTCTCCCTTCTGAAGAAAAATAAAAATGTACTCTCGTGCTTTTGTTTCGCACAGCTGGGGCTTTGCCAAAGTGCTGGCAAAACGCTGGGCTTTGATGTAGGTCTTAATTAACTCTGTTACCTGGGCAACGCTGCCTGCTGTAACAGCCTCCTTCGCCTTGACAATGTCGTCCTGATTTCTCAGTCCCTTCACCCTGGGGTGAAGGGAGGACGGCCGAGGATCAGAGGCACGCCGTGCACTGCATGCAAATCGGCGCGCATGTGTGTGTGTGTGTGCGCGAGAGAGAGAGACAGTGTGTGTGTGTGCGCGTGTTGGGAGTGTGTCTCGCACACAGCCTCCCCACGTGAACGGCGCTCGCTCTACCAATGCAATTTGTTGCTGTCCGCGGTTGTCGAAGACGAATGCCCTCGTCTCGGACCGACCGCTTTAAGAAGATCCGACATCACAAAAAAAAACGTTGTCTGAGGGACCTGGGCGTTGGCACCTCAACCCGAGCGAGACAGCATGGGAGGAATTTTCCATGACTCACCCTCCGTGAAGCCCGACTCATAGCTCCGCACGAGGAAGACACGTGCCCCGGGGGGGGGGGGGGCCATTAACACTTTGCGTCCCGCTGTCAGCCCCATCAGGATGCCGGACGCATCTCGCGAGGGATAAAAAAATGTTTTCCTCGCCTCTACTTTTTTTTTGCCAGCTTGCCATCGCCAGAACTCCTTTCACGAAAAATATTCCAGAACATTTACATTGAATCTCACCCCCCCCCCCCCACAACTTTGCACACGCACGCACGCACACACCGACACACTATGCTCTTCACCATTCCAGAGGCTTTCAAAACCTCCGTGAGATTGATGCCTATTACTGTACTGGGATCCAACAAATATTGATCCATTTTATAGTAATTGGCAGCAGGGTGTCAGCTTGGCTCAGTCAGTCACAATCTATCAGAATGTTGTGGGGGAGGGAGGGGGTTTGGCGTCAACCAGCTGTCCGACAAACGTGGAAACCATCACTGTGCTTAAGATTTATCCAAACCAAACAGAGTTTTATAGATCCCACCTACACATGGCAAATTCCAGAGAGATTGTCGGAATAGAATACGCACTCTCTCCCTCTCTTACCTAATTCCAGAAAGTATTAAGCACAGATTCGCAAGAGCCAAGGCTTGGGGGACACCAAGTACTGCTGAAGTTTAACCAGCTACAAACGTACAACTCGCCATTGAGCTTAGTGAGATGATTCCCTGCCCCAGTAACTGCTCTGCCCTTCAACGTCCTGCCAATGAGCCAAGCTGGGCTGTGCTGTCACCAGCAGTGCCCTGAAGTACTAAGAACCCACCTGGCTCAGGAACCGGACGAGAGACCGCCACAGAGGGCTGGCTCGATTCTGACGTTCCATTGCCAAACGCGTCACCTTGGGAGGCAGTTCAGCTCCAAGGACAGGGCTTGCGTTCAGAGTTTAAGCTGACATTTCCCCTGACTAGCATTCAGGGGAGAGGTGTAATATGGTGATGTCCTTCTGATGAGGCATTCATTCCAACATCTCCCGGTCTGCCTATTCAACGTTTGAACGTTAAAAGATTCCCTCACCAATATTCAGAGAGCCAAGTCAGTTACTCCAGATGCTCTGGCCAACAGACCTCCAGATAAATTTGTTGTTCACTTGATGGTTGTTTGTGGGACCTGCTGTGTGCAAATTGACTGTGAGGTGCAAATTGGCTGCTTCATTCCCAACAAAACTGACAATGCACTTGATATTGCACCTACAACGAAATGTCGAGAGAAATCTATATGAATTTACAGCAACAAGCCACCAGATTCGCACATGGAAATCCCCCACAAACAGCTGCGAAGTGAATGACCAATTTTATCCAGAGGATTGTTGGACCAGACACCTTCCTCTCTTCAAATAGCACCAAGGGATCTTTAACATTCCACCCAAACAAGCAGACAGCATCTCGACTTAACATCTCATCAAAAGGGCATTAAAACTAGGCCCGGGTTGCCTGTTCAGGTAGACTTTAATGATCCCTCAGCTCAATTCAAAAAGAAAAGGGAATTTCTCCCAGTCTCACGGACAATAGTTCCCCTGGGTAAAATTGGTCACTCGTTTCACGGCTGTTTACGGGGACGGCTGCTGTGCACAAATGTGCGCTGCCGAGTTTGCCAACAAATACACAGTCACTCCGTTTCACGGTAAATCTTGCAAAGTGCTTTGACTTGTACGTTTCGACATGATAAGGCACTGTACCAAACGCAAGGGTTATCATCAACATGGTTCTCAGTGTCTTTGGATCTCAATCCCTCCCCAACCACTGCGCACTCACTGATCTCAACTGGAGCTGGGCTACAGGGGGGGAGGGCGGGAAGCCACAAATGGCCTCAGGGCCACCACCCACCTGCATTGAGGGACGGGAGGCGGGGGAGAAAAATCAGTTAGGGTCCTACTTCTGTTACCCATTATCCTCCCACACCCATCCACTTCCCCCCCACACCCACACGAAAAAAAATGAATTAAAAGTAGGCGCCACATCATTTAAAACAGAATATTATTCTGAGGGGCAAATAAATCACAAAGTGACTCTATTGATTCAAATCAAATCCGCGGACGATGGATTCAGTTCTGGTCCATCGACAGACGACAGAGGATTCGGGATAGAATGAGAATTGCCTTTGTG
This sequence comes from Hydrolagus colliei, assembly GCA_035084275.1. Classification (NCBI taxonomy): domain Eukaryota; kingdom Metazoa; phylum Chordata; class Chondrichthyes; order Chimaeriformes; family Chimaeridae; genus Hydrolagus; species Hydrolagus colliei. The sequence goes on along the minus strand of CM068766.1, from coordinate 1,534,261 downwards.
TTGCAAGTGCTAAATAGGCGACTCTTGCTCCACACACATTCAGAGTGTCTCTTCTCTGGCTTTCTTCGTCACCGAGTAATCAGTGCCTGAATTCACAGCAGTCTAATTATTTATGCATCAGAAGCTAGGAATACAATACATTTATTAAGCTGACCCATCTGCCAGCCCAGCGATCCAGTCAAAGGTTTGTTTGCTGGGGTTAAAGCCCTCACCCGTAATAATGCTAATCACGCCAGTCTCCCCCGCTGCTATTACCTCGCAATTTAATGCAATCCTCTCTCAGCCAGATGTCATGTTTTTTTCTCCGCCGAGACCCACTCTCCCCAGGACTCGGCAACAAAGACTAAATCCCAGCTTCTTCCTTCAGTCGAAACGTCACAGTAACCCATTCAGAGTCAGAAAATTATGGGGTGGGGGGGGGGGGGGTGGCAGCCAGGAGGGAGGGATGATGGGGGAGGAGGGGGGAGGCGGGAGAGCGAGGGTGTTTAGGGAGAAAAGAGGAGGAAGTCTTTGTTCCTTTGCTTTTGTCTGTACAGTTCCTTTTTTTTTCATCAGGGAAAAAATATTGGAGAATAAGGGATCTAAATTTCCATTACACAAGCGTGCTCAATTTGACACAGATTTTCCGCCAGAACCTGTGACGATAATCGTTTCAATCACCTTTGCGTTTGACATAGCGCTTTATCACGTCGTGGAGACGTCTCAAACAGCGCAGAATATATTGTACAGTGACGCGATTGACTGCATTTTGTGGGTGAAACACGGCAGCCAATTGTGCACAGTAGTGTCCCACAAACAGTCATGGAGTAAGTGACCATATTTTTTGCTTATTTTTTGGATTATTACCCCTGGAAAGCAAAATGCCAACAGACTATAAGACTGGGTTCCCATTTACTATGATAGGGGAGTGTGAGGTAAGGAACCTTGCCTAAGGTTTCACCCTGGCTGATAATCAAACCCAGGTCCTCCAGCTTGCCAGGCAAACCCGTCAACCACTACACAATCCAGTAGATGTGATTTTCAGAGACTTTCAAACGTTTACAGGTGAATCATAGTCCCTCTTGTCCCTGCTTCTGCTCATTCTCTCACCCTCCGAGCACACATTTAGCTATAATTATTTGTTCAGTACATTTTGAATCCCACAAAGCATAAAAGTTGAGCAGCTGGGCATTGCCACGTTCGTTTCAAAATTCCCATTTGCATTCCAAGAATTTGCATCAGAAAACCTCCTTAGGGTGGAAAAATGTAACTTTCCAAAACAGTTCCAAATTTTTCCACCTGTTTCTTTGGGTATCACCACACCCCCACTCTCCCCCCACACACAGACACACAGATTTCCACCACCGTTAGGCAGGAACCTTGCATTATTGTGCTGTGATGTGATGTGATGGGCAGCCAGTGGAGCCTGGCCATGAGTGGTGTGATGGGGGTTACAGAGTTTAGAGCGTATGAGTTCACAGGTTGCAGAGTTCCGAATTAGTGAATGAAAATAATAATAATCAACAATAATCCTTGCTTTTGATCGAGGGCTTTTTCACGTCTTCTAGACATCCTAAAGCGCTTCACAGAATATACTTTAAAGTGAATTGACTGTGTATTTGTGGGTGAAACGCGGCAGCCAATTGCGCCTAGCAGCGTCCCCCCACAAACAGTCGTGGATTGAAATGATCAATGTATCATTGTTTTTTTTCCAATGGATTATTATCAGGTGTGCGGAATAAGGAAACTCGCCCAAGATTTTACCCTGCTGGCAATCGCACCCAGGTCTCTCGCTTGTAAGGCGAGTGCTCTCACTGTGCTACAGGCCAGGCTCTGCTTTGCACTGAAATGTCACAATATGTATAAGCCCATCAGCCAACCTCCAGCAAAGGATCGAAAAACGTGACTTCATGACAGCTTCTATAACCTCTGGGAGCAAGACATTTTCCATTACATTGGAGTTCTTCGTTCCATGGTAACCACCTTGAAACAGGTGTCTGATCTCTGAGCAGATGCGGAAATAACTTCACCTTAAGGTTTGGTGGCTTTAAAGGGACATTATTTCAATAGAAAAACATGCACAGACATCTGCATATTTTACCCCACAAAATATAAAGTCAATTCAATTGATAGTATATTCTGTGAAGCAATTTGAGAAATCTCAAAGACGTGATAAGGCACTATATCAAATGCAAGGATTATGATTAATATTATTCCCAGCGAACCTTCTGTTTTCCGAGCTCTGGCGTGCGCAGGCACAAATCTCACAGAATTGCCTCAAATCTCACACCCAAAACACTCACGGTACAAGCACACAGCCAAACACGAGTGTGCTGGAGCCACTAGCGCTCACATAGTACTTGCTGGCAGGTAATTTACAAACTGGGGTGGGGGGGGGGTAAAAAAAAAAGAAACATTTTGTGCTTAGCTGCCTTTGCATTCCATCCCGTTAATTGAATATCGCATGGCTATAAATCCCTTTCCACTCAGCAGTCTGGTTTCCAGAGAACACCTTATTCATCGCCCAAATTACCGGCCTGTTAATTCTGACCCCGCATTCCTCCCCAGGCCCCGGTTATTTTTAATACCACGGTTATTTTTAATAACACCCGTGTTATGATGAGAAAGAGTTTACGTACGATAAATTGTAAGATTACAAGTCAGTGCCGAGCCTTAGCGGTGAGCAGGTTTTAAAGTACACTTTTATTACACCCCAGGCGCACATCGAGTTTGATAATAATTAAGGTTTGTTTCAATATACAAAGAAAATTCTGTTTGACTCACAGTCCAGAATGGCACTCCAGTGTAGTGCAGGGGGCGCATTGCATTGTTGGGAGGTGTCATCCTTCACACATAACGATAAACTAACGTCCCATCTTACCTGTTCTTCAGGTGAAGAACACATGACATTATTGTTAATCTCTCAGTATTCCTGGCCAACGGTCTAACAGATGATTCAGGTATTCATATTGTGGCTGTTTATAAGACTATAAAGTGTCTGCCTATCAAAACAGTCACTACACTCAACAATTTAGGATGTGTGTGGAGATGTTTTCAGTGATAAGAATGCCATAAATATGCATGTTCTTTCTTACCCTCTATGAACACACCTATATCACCCCTGGTGATACGTCACTGTATCAAATGCAAGGATTATACATATTTATTCCCAAATTGAGTCGATTTTTTGCTCTCACCGAAGCCTGACGCTAGAGTGATTGCCAACCTGAACCCATGCCTCCTGGAGCATCCCCAGCAGCCTAGCGGGTAAAGACAGAGCCTAGGGTACCACTGCCATGGTAAATTCAGTTATGCCCTAAAGAATAACTTATTCAGTTATTCCTTAAATCCGCACACACCATGGGAGGATTACAGGCCGGGATTTCATCATCGAATGCTCCAGCAGAAAATGGAATAGAGCGAGAGAAGTCATGGCATTGGATAGAGCAGAGAATACTCTATGCACCTTCACAGCAAATTGGATCCCACACTCTCACCCTGATTTATGGCCGTGTTTCTAACAAATTAAATCTTCGTCCGAGCTCCCTACTTTCAGCACCAAGGTCAGATCCTTCTCATCAGTCAGCCTGCTGCTCAGGGTCCCCCTCCCAGTCACCATAGAGTCAGGGATCAGCTTGACCTTAACCATCAATCAGCGAAGAAATAAAACGCGTGAAGCACCACCCAGCAGTTCTGGGGACTGAGGCATAATTGCATCACGTCCTCCCTCAAAGAAAACTCTGCAAAATAAGGTAAGTTCTGACTCTCACCTGCACCTGTCTGCGGTCTCCTCAATTTTCTTTTGTCAGCCCTTCAACTGAAAACGATAACCAGGTTCCTATTTACTGCTAGGTAAACCGAGGAGTGTGAAGTAAATTCCCTATGATTTTGCCCCGCCCAGGAATCGAACCCAGGTCGCCTCGCTTGGAAGGCGTTTTAACGTGCCCTCTCAACGTACACCATTAGAGCATTGTCATTCCCTGGTTTGGTCGCGCCAACATTCAGAAATAAAAGTTGCAAATGAGATGATGTGATTTTATCAGGTTAAGTTGATTCAATCCCAGGGAGGAATGATTCATCCGAAACAAATCGAATACACACGTCAACTCAGCTTTTTAGTGATGGTCTTTAAATCCATGTGGAAGACGTAATGTGGCGGCAGCTCCGATAATAAACCCGCAAGAACCTTCACTGTGCATTTATGCTCCAAAATTAAAACCGATAAAAAAAAACTCCGTCTGCAGAGTGTTTAGCTTCCAGTCACAAGAAGTTGCTCTCCAGGCTCGCTGGCAAATCGCAGGCTAGAGATTTCCCAAAAGGATTTGTGGGATGTTGCTGTGCGCAAATCGGCTGCCGCGTTTCACCTACACAACTACACAGTCAATTCACTTTACAGTATAAGCCGTGAAGCTCTTTGAGATGTTTCACCAAAAGCAAGGATTATTATTGGTAGTACGTAGTTGTATTATTACTACGACTAATGAAATGCTAAGCGAGTTCAGAAAAGAGTGAAAGGGATTTTTCTGGGATACGCAAAGCAAAGAAAAATAATCAAGCTCCACTCCACATTTCAGTGTTCACAACAGCACCAAAGCTTGCCACATGACCTGCTGTAGTTTAGAAGCTTGTGGATTTGACCATCCTGCATCAGAACACTCTCGTTTGTTTCAGCCTGAATCCGGGCTGCAACAAAACAACAGGTCTTGTTGGGAATGCTGTGCTGTTGGAGTTGTCATCATCCTCCAGAAGGCTTTAAACGCAGCAGGTAACTCAAGTAGACGTTGAAAATCAGGCTGCTCTGTTTGGAAAAGGAGCTGTTTTTCGATATTCCTCCCACATCCAAACCCACTAACAGGTGAATTGGCCTTGCATCACTCAGCTCTGTGCATGCGGGTCCAACTGACTGTCCACGAGCCTATTTCATCTGTTCCACCACCTCCCCCACACTCCCTCCCTCCCTCCCTCCCTCCCTCCCACCCACCCTCCATTTCATCTGGCCCACCCTCTCCCTCCATAACCTGTAACTGTTGGGTTCTGTTCAGGAAGGGAAAGACAGAAAAATATCGCTTTTGAATCCTGTGCACGTACCTCAAATAGGTCACCCAACCCTCAGCAGCTAAAAAGTTGAACACCACCCACCCCATCCTTCACACGATGAGGCTTTTCAAAATTGCCTAATAATAATCCCTCCAAAAAAAACCACAATAGTATAAATTGGTCATTTCAATCCACGACTGTTTGTGGGGACGCTGCTGTGCACAATTGGCTGCCGCGTTTCGCCCACAAATATACAGTCAATTCACTTTACAGTATATTCTGTGAAGCGCTTTGAGACGTCGATAAGATGTGAAAACGCTATATCAAATGCAAGGATTCTTATTATTATTATTAGTTGTTGCTGTTTTGTCTACATACATAATCATCACACTTAAAAGCAGCTCACTGTAGCACATCGACATGATTATATTTGTATTAAACACTCAGAATATTTCAATGCATTAACACAGGGAAATTTTTAACATAGTTAAACCCTTTTGCAAAAAAATCTTTAAAACCGCAAACAAAACACACCAAATAACACAGGTGTTAAAATAGCAGACAATAGTATGATTTATTTTCGAAGACATCAATTCAGATTAAACCCGTGAGTAGCGAAGAAAGATTTGGTATTGTAAGCGATTGGATAAAAAAAATGATTCTGGTTCAACTCTCTCCTTCTCTCTCTCTCTCTCTCTCTCTCTCACCCCCCCTCTCTGAACTGGCGACTTATACGCACATCAGATAAATTGAAAACCATCAGAACAAGAAGTTCACACAAACTACTTTATTTTTAAATAATAAAACAGCCAGCCAGGACACAAGCCGTAATCGCAACCTCCTGCAGTTACTCAGTCTAAAATTATCCTCGGGGGACATGTACATTCCATTAATTATAATGAACCCTCCAGTAAAATACATATTCAAGCCTCGCTCAGCTGTAAACAAGCACTGGAGCTGGTTAAGGTCTGTTAACCTACCAGCCAATTTACAAAACTGTCAGAATCGGGATTTACTTGAGGGGAAACAAACGGTGGGAGATAATACGAATCCCGTATCTGGTGCAAACGTGTACCACTCACCCCTGGCAGAGTCTTCTGTTCGTGTAGCGCATTCTGTGCCTTGATAGCTGAATCCCTCGCGCAGTAAGTCAGGAAAGCACAACCTAAAAAAACAAAGACACACACACACACACACACACGCAAGATATAAGAGCGTATTCCAAAAGCCAATTGAGCTCCCAATCTCGGCTGACATTCATGGAATGGAATGATAGAATCATACGACACAGAATTTGACCCATCGTGCATGTGTTTTGGAAGAGCTAAGCAATATGACCCCCCCCCCACTCCCCAACTCCCCATGCCCCCCTCTTTCCCTCACGCTTATTTTTTTCTTTTCAAGTAAACTGTATATCCAATCCCCTTTCGATAGTTAGTATTGCATCCGCTTCCACCACCCGTCCTTTCAGGCGGTTGCAATCTGTCACTTCTTAACAACTCGCTGCATTTACACAGACACAAAAAAAAATCATCCTCATCTCCCCTTCTAGTTCTTATTATCTGGAATCTATGTCTTCTGGTTACCAACCCACCTGACAGTGGGAAATAGTTTCTATTTACTCTACTTAACCTCCTCATAATTCTGAACACCTCTATTCAATCTCCCCCTTAATCTTCTCTAAGAAGAACAATCCCATTTTGTCTAGTCTCCCCACTCCAGCACATATAGAGTGGGGGGTGGGGGGGGGGGGGGGGAGGTTAAGTGATGGCATGGGGAGGAGTGGGAAGACAGTAATGCAATGTCAAAGATGCCATCTTTACAGCAACCCATTAAATCAAGGCCCCACCTGCCTGTAAAGGTAGACTAGGATAAAAAAAAGGATGAGTTTTTCCAGCACAATCAAAGCAGAACTTGCTGATCAGAAAATATTCATGTTGGTTGTCTACAGGTTAGCGTGGGTAATAAGACAAACAAAAAAAAATTACAATTTTTCCCCATTAAAAGCACCTTACTATCTTTTTAAGATCTGAAAGCACCCAACGCAAAGTGTCACTTTCAAACAACTGATCTAAACAACTGATCTACTTACATTTTACTTACGGGTTGGATTAGTGAGATCTGGAATAGGATTTACAACTAACAAATCGGTCCCAGCTCAACACACCTTAGCTCAACACTTCCCAACACACACCCTCACCTCAGCACCAGTCTGTGTAATAGTACTGTACCTACAAACATGCTATAGTCTGCGTAACGCAACCCTTTACTACCCACCCAATGTGTATCAAGCACAGCCCAGGATTTCTCAAAGGATGTATATTATACCCAGAGCTATACCCAGTACTGTACAGTGTACAACACACAACAGCACTTACCCACAGTCTGTGTATAATGCAGTTCGTCACTGCCCTGTCTGTAGCTGACACACTTCAGCACTCACCAATAGAGCTGTACTGTACCACATTCTCCTCTCTCACCCCAGATGCCAGGAAAACTCACTCAGTTACAACCGCAGCAGCTCAAGAAACATTGTCTGGGCTTCCTAAAGTGGGACCCAGCCCAGGTAAGTAACATCTTTGGGGGAAACAAACCTGTAACACCTCTCACCTGAAGACAGACAGATTTATTTTTTAGTGAGCTGCCCCCACCCCCCACCCCTTCTCTCTCTCTCTCTTTCTCCCTCTCTCTGTATCCCTTGTCTATCTCTCTACCATCCAAAAAAAAAGCAGAGTCTGCTGTACAGTAAGTATAGATAACAATTGATTGGAAAATAATCTTGGTGTGATCTCTACAGCCTGAGGCTTCAGCTCTGTTCACTTTAAAGACTCTTTCTCTTTTCGTTAAAGCGATTATAATACAATAGCACGTCGTTTGCATCAAATTTCGCCTAGTCCCCTCAATGTATATATATATATATAATGTATTACTGTATTAATATTACACCCATGACATTTTCTAACACAGGATTTTAAATAAAACACACACACACACTCACACACATCCAATTGACAGCTTCCCACAGATAAACACAGATTATTCGTTTGCAAGGGGAGGTTAGTAAGGGAAAGATGACAGATGAATTGGTTTCCAAATCCACAAAGAAAGAGAGACAGACAGAGAGAGAGAGAGAGACAGACAGACAGGTTTTTTTCTCTCTCTGGTAGTAAAACGCCCATTATTCAGCCCCCCACCCCCCCCCACCCCCCAAACATTTTAGGGAAGAAAAGAAAAAGGGGGATTTTTTTTCTAAAAAGATGGGAAGGGGGGGGGGGGGGGGGGGGGAAGGAAGGATCCACCTCCCCCAGAAAATTCATCATGGGAATTTGATTTCATTTGAAACAACGCAGATTTGACTGTGACTGAAAAAAGGCAAAACTGCATGGGAATGGGACTGAAACGTGCACAAGAGAGACTGTGAGATGGCAAATTTATATTTCTCAGAGGGAGGGGGTGGTGGAGGTTGAGGGGGGGGGGGGGGGGGAGAGGAGAGAGAGAGAGAGAAAGCATTGTATTGCCCTTGTTATAATCATCCTTTTGATCCAATAAGATTTCCAACGCAAACAAAAGGTTTCCTTGATCGATTGTCTCTCCTTTTGCTCCCTCGTTGGAGATCACGAAAAGAATACACAATACGGCATCTATTTATATATATATATATATTTATATATAATTTATATTTGTATGAATACATTCTATAGTTGGAAAGGTTATTGGGTTTTTTTTGAAGATGGGAGGGAGGGAGAGAGAGACAGAGAAAAGCCGTGTTGTTTGACAATAATTATGATGATAAATTAATCAATAATTATTATTTTAAACCCATAAAAATATCATTAAGGGCGGGGGGGGGGGGGGTGGGGGGGGGGGGGGGGGAGATGCTCTGACTAGCTAAACTAGCGTTGAGTTTGATCAACAAGGGAAGAGAGGGAGGGTGGGCTATCTATCCATCTCTCTCTCCATCTCTCTCTCTCTATCTCCATCTCTCCATCTCCTCTCCATCTCTCTCTTCTCCAACGAGGCGGTGTTGAACGCTCACAACAACAAACCTTTGTGCATCCCAGTGAAGCGGTCCTTCAGGATGGTCAACTCGTAGATCTTCCCGAATTCCTCGAAGAGGGGCTTGAGGTCATTCTCCTCCAGGTTGCGGGGGATCTGACCGATGAACAGTTTGATGGCGTCGTGGTCTTTCATGGGAGTGGGGCTTTGCTGGGGTTCAGCGCCACCGTTCATGGGCTGCTGCTGTTGTTGTTGTTGTTGCTGCTGCTGCTGCTGCTGCTGGGCTCGATCTGCCTCTCTCAGTCTGGCCATCACTAAAGCCACAGTGTGAAACGAAGGCAGCCACTCACCACTTAGCTCTCTCTCTCTCTCTCACTGTGTGTGTGTGTGTGTATGTGAGAGAGACAGAGAGAGGGGGAAAAAAAACCAAACACAGACTTCCTGTTTCAGGCTTATAGGCTCTTTGGCTACAACCAACCTCTTCCTTCCTTCCTTCCTTCCATCCACCCCCCCCCCTCTTACCCTCCCCTCCCTCCCTCCCTCCCTCCTCTTTCTCTTTCTCTCCATCCATCCATCCATCCATCTATCTATCCATCCAGTCAGTCTGGAGAAAGCAGATCATGGATGTACATAACACAATCCTCATTAACCCTCTCCTGTACTGAATTTCTTCTTCACCTCCCCCCCCCACCCACCCCTCTTACCCACCCACCCTCCCTCTCTCTCTCCCACCCAACCAACCAACCTCACCCACCCCATCCCACTGACCCCCCCCCCCCCCCACCACCACCACCACCCAATCCATTCTCCAAATGCAGAGATTTTGCCAAAGAAAATCTGCCAGCCGGTTGGGATTTCCATAGAGAAAGAAAGAGAGAAAGAAGAAGAAAACACACGTCGAAGACAGAAGAATTTGCCGGGCCAAAGATTACACGGACGGTCCACCTTCCACCGTCTTGCCAGTCGCTTGACGCGTCGTCTCTCTCAAACACAACACAAAATTATACACCTACAAGTCGTTCAGTTGCATTAAACGTATGACTAACGCCACTGTGCCAAATTGGTTGCCTCGTTTCACCCGCCAAATATACCATCAATTTCACAGTTTATTCCGTGAAGCGCTTTGAGAACACGATTATTTATAATAATAATAATAATAACAATCCCTTGCATGTGATGATATAGCGCTTTTCACGTCTTCTAGACCAGTGGTTCTCAACCACCCCCGTCCAACCACATCCACACAGACACACACCACTCCCTTCATTCCACTTGCATTTTACGACCAAGCTTTTCTTATGTAACAAAATAACTATTTCATACAAAACAAGAGGAATAACAATTAAATATACAATTTGGAAGACTATAAAACGCTAAATAAGAGAGAAAGTAATTTTGTACCCCCTGGAGTACATGTACCCCTGGTTGAGAACCGCTCTTCTAGACATCTCAAAGATCTTCACAGAATATACTGTAAATTGACTGTATATTTGTGGTTGAAACGCGGCAGCCATTTTTGCACACAGCAGCATTCCACAGACAGTCGTGGATTTGTGTGACCAAATTATTATAGGTATTTTTGGACGGATTATTATTAGACATGTGGAGTAAGGAAACTTGCCCAAGGTTTCGCCCTGACTTGCCTGGATTCGAAACACAGATCTCACGCTTGTAAAGCGAGTGCTCTAACCACTGAGCTTCAGGACTCCATCTCAAATGGCAAGGATTATTAGTAGCAAAACAGCTTTTGATTTGTTAAATATGCCCAAATAAATAAAAAAATTAATTTTAGTAGCTTCCTAAGAGATTTTTTTTGTGGTGGGGGGAAAACTTTATTTGTTCTAAAAAATGCTCTTTCTTTATTATTTGTTGACATCAATGATCGTAGAGCAAACTCTCGATTTGCTAACATTTATTTTTAAAGTACTGAATATGAACTTATCTGTGGGATAAGGTACAAGGGTCTAAATCGTGCTTCCAAATTAGTGGAGAAAAGTGATACTCTGTAAATAGATGATTGTGTAGGAGGTGGCAAATGCACATGAAGCTAGAAAATATATATATTTTTTAATTTAGCTAAAAGTATTTCAGCCTTTTTTGGCTAGTGTTTACTTCAACAGCTAAATTATTTCTGCAGCTTGAGAGGGCTGAACCTTTTCTCAAACTCAGCTGTTGGAATTTCTAGTCCCTGATAAAAACTGAAACAAAATACCCCCCTTCAAACGCATGTTACTGAGCAGAACAAACACAGGGAGGAGTTAAAAAAACCCACAATGAATCCTCTGTAATCTCGAAGGTCGGTCCTCACCCCATCCCAAATGATGAGGAAATTTGAAAGCCTTCATAATCGGATGCTTTTTATTTGAAAAATAATTATCACTATTAACAGTTATCTCAACACCACAACCACAAGACGACAATAAATTACATTTGTATGATGCCTTGCACATCGCAAACATATAAGGAAGCCATCGACTCCCATTCAGTTCAAGCCAGTATCTGCGGCTGTTGATGTCCCCCCCGTCATCTTGTATTTTCAAAGCAAAATGTTTTTGCGGCGAAGTTATCAAACAAAAGTTGCTGAAACACTGCTTTGTGGTGAAGGGAAATCAGTTGAATTTGCACCTTACAACCAGTACACTTGCTTTGTGTTTGAATGTTTTAAACAGGCCATTCCACCCAACTAGTTTGTGCCTGTGTCTATAGCCCAGCCTCCATATATCTATGGATTTCCTTCTCTCTCATATTTCCTCTTAAATAGATTGATGCCTTTTTCTTTCAACCACAGCTTTTGTGCAGGGAATTCCTGAGTAAACAAGTTTCCACCCCCTAGATCTAACTAGGGGTCTTCTTATACGCTTGATTTATATCCCTTGATTTATATCCGTATATCCCTTGATTTGCGCTCGCCAACAATTGAAAGTAACCCTTCATTCAACTTAAATCCTTCGAAAAATCTTTAACACCCACATCTCAAACACCTTCGCAATTTTCTCACCTCCAGGGAGAAACGCACTGACCTGTCCAATCTTTCTTGATGGGTTAGATCCACTCAGCTTGAGTAATCAAATTAAACGATTATTATTATTATTAACATCATTATTATCAACATTAGTCTTCACTGGATTCCCTGTATGCCACAATGTTTTCTGCTGTTACATTAACGGCATGTAATATGTCAAAGAGTGCATCAAAATAGATGTTAGCCACTAGCAAATAAGTTTGATTCTCAATATTTACTACTTGATCTTACCCCCCACCACCACCCCCCGGACAGTACTGGCTGTCTCTGTCTGCAAAATCCACATTTACAAGACAGCAGAGTTTAATGTGGCAAAACAGGCAGGGACGTTAAAAAAAACAAGTAATTAAGCAACATTAAAAACATCCAACCGCAGCAATTCAGTTCTGTTTTATTGTACTTTTATGCAAAGGAATTCAGAAGATTCCTTTTAAGTTTTGCTAAATTGCTGTAGTTAATTTAGTTTATGAACACCACATTAACAATGGAACACAATTTAGCCATGCATCCAGTTTATTACGAGTCACCACACTCCACATAAATGTAATAAGCACTGACAGGGAGAGATTAATAGATTAGAATGATTATAAATCAAGGTGTAATAGTATCATGTTGGCACTTTAATGAGGGAGTGGATGGCGTGCGTGGTATCGTCTAAAACTGGAAGCTAGAACACACTCTTTCCTCATGTGTACACAAAAGCATATGAGAACAGTCATCGAGCGAGAGTGAAAGTCTTTCCACAGTAGCTTTTAAGGCAAGAGGCAATCAAACAAATGCTTCAAACAGGAAAAATATGTGGTAAAGGAAAAGGGAGTGGGGTCAAATGGACTGCTCTCTCTCCCCCCACACCCCCCACACCCCCTGACACACACACACACAGAGTTGGCATAGGCAAGATGGGTCAAATGGCCTGCTTCCGTACTGTAAAATTCAACAATTCCATTACCTTAAATCACCCGGGGCGAGATGGAAGATGACCAGATTCAAGGGCAAGGATTCACAACAGATTCTCTCTCCTATGTCCTCTGCCTTCGCTTAAAGCGCAAAACCAGCCCACCCTCAATACCCCTTCTCTCCAAAATCCAGAGGTTTGAGGCCAATTCACAATCCTTTCAGTGCAAATAAATTCTCTGCTCCTACTCTTTGGATCTCCATTCCAAGATACCTTGGTCTTACTCCCTCCCTTGCCTCATTCAAGGCTCAACTCAAGACCCACCTTACCGACTGTGCTTTCAGCTGTCCCCCTCACCCCACTCCCAACTCTTCCCCCCCACCCTCCCTATGCTCGGGTCCTGACCCCTGATCGTTCAGCACCTTGGGACGTCCTTCCCACGTGAAAGGCGCTCCACAAAGGTAGACAATTTTGTGGTTGCTTTTCAAAAATCCACCTTAGGTTTTGCAGAATAGCTACTTGCAAATCAACTCAAGTTACAAACCATTCTCTTTGAAACTTAACAGACACAAGAGGATGGGATGGAACAAGAGGTTTCCAGCCACCAGAACGATAGCTGAGAGAATCAACCTTTGCGCAAGCTTCAGTGTTGGAACATTTGAAACAAAATGTTCCTTTCAGTTAAAAATGATTTGCAACGCATCTGATTTCCATTTTCATCCCAAAAAAGGGCAAATTTTTCTCCTTTATGACAAACTCAAAATAACATTGGATGTTATAAGATTTAATGACACCAATGAAGAGAAGGAAGGGAACTCCTTCAGCATGTTCTTACCCAATAATTTATTTTCAGATCAAAATCAGATTAAGTTGTCCATTCACTTCAGGTGATTGTGGATAAATAAATTGGCTGTTATATTTGCCTACAGATACACACAGCAACTACACTTGATATCAATTCCCTGCGAAGCACTTTGAGACGTTTCAAAGTCGGCCACTAAAATCAAATGCAACAATGAATAAATTGACAGCAAATGAAAAATGGCTCATTTCTACAGAGCCCAGCAGCCAGTTTCAGACTCTTATTAGATAGGATACCCAGTTCTCTAAAGGCCATTTTGAAAATCTCGAATAAGCTTTCTAATCACATCACCTGCTTTCTCCGGCACCCAGAAAACACAGGGCAGTCGCTGCTTTGCAGGATCATTTGTCAGGTGTACAGCACAAGGACATATCAAAAGTTGACAAATAGACTGAAATGAATGGAGTGTCAAGACGCTTATTACATCTTAGATTCGGAGCTGCCGTGTGTCCCAGGGGGAAAAGACAGCATCCAGTACAGCGCTGAGACCCGCAGAACATCCTGGTTTGTTGGTTTCTGCTCTGCGTTGAGGCTATCAAGTGGTTGGCCTCAGCACCCTCAAGGGTTAATGCAAACACTCTCCCTTGCACTCCAGTTCATTCCTTCTTTAAATGCAAGGCTAGTTGTACCCTAGCGACAAGGTGTACAATCCTCTTCTCTTACCCCCTTACTCCCTCCCCATCTCATTCTTTTCCTGCCCTCTGAATACACACGTGTATCTCTCCCTCGCCACCCAGTCAACTCAAGTCAATACCACACAGTAAGCCCAGGAGTTTATAGACTTATTACAGTGCTGACGTGCTCCCTCAGTTGGGAATGACACACTCACACACACACAGGCCTGCTTCGGTTCTGTTAAATTCAACAAGGTATATTTGTATAGCGCCTTTCATACTACAGTCACTGGGGTATGTTACTGGTCTGTACTCTGTGCTAATCACCCGACACTAGCATTCCTCGTTACGAAAGACACAAGCAAGGAATACAGGTTATTGCAAGTGTCCCATTTTATTATACATATCATTTACAACAGTGCTTTTAAAATAAAAGGTGAGCACGTTACTTAAAAATCCATCCAGCAAGTGCTTCCATGCCCAAGTCTTGCTCATCCACTTCCTGGTGCAGCAGAGCTGACTCCCTGCTGACCCACGAAGCCAGTCCTTCCACCTCTGTAAGGTAACTGGGAATTTTTTTTAAAAAACAAAAAGTTAAGAGTGAGAATTCAGAGCAAATAAGATGAATGATAATGTGAGGAATCCCAACACACAACTCGCAGCACTGAAACACAAAAACGTTTCAACTTTGCCGGTCAAAATAAAACCATTTTAAAAAAATGATATCCGGGATATGTCATGGCAGAATTTTCCCAATGACAAGTTTTCCATTGATATAACATCCTTTGTGAGAGCACTGAGACACACAGGCTTGAGTGACAGCGTTGAGTAAGAATTTCCAGCTTTGAGACTGGCCAGTCGGAAAAGTGTGCTGCTGACCCACAGTGGTTAGTTAGCTCTGACTGCATCAGCCACAGCTTCCCCCCCCCTTTGATTTACAGGCGAAGACTAAATCAATGTTGGCTTCGATGAGACGTTCAAATTAAAGATAAGCTGTGCGCGGGACCACAGTTGAGTGACCAGCTGCGGCTTCACTCTGTGCGGCTGTTAGAGGATCAAGCTGGGACAACACCACGCCTGTTGTGTGGACGTATGTATGGGTGTGGCTCTGGGAACCACTCTCCAATCTCCACTTAGCGCAGTCAATTGGTAATAATTCCTTCAAAAACAGTAAATTGCCCTGTGCAATCGGCTGCCGCGTTTCGCCCACAATATACACAGTCAATTCACTTTACAGTATATTCTATGAAGCGCTTTGAGATGTCCCAATGATGTGATAAGGTGAGAGCTCTATGAAATGCAAGGATTATTATTATTATTGACAGAGAAACAATTTCTGCTGGTTAACGAGTCAGTAACTGGAGGAAATAAATTTTAAATTGTTACCGAATACACAAAGGAAGAGGTTAGGATGATATTGTTATTATATATGCAGAACGATTAGGACATGGAATGATCTACCCCACCAAAAAAATATTTTAAAGCAGAAACCATTATAGCTTTTAAATGAGAATCAGTCAAATAATAATTGACGAGGAAGAATTAAAAATGTTTTGGAGGAAAATGGCATAAAGAGTGGGAGGAAATGGATAGATCTTTTAGAAATTTGGCACCACGATGCACTGAACAACCCCCTTCTGGCCTATAAAAGTCCATAATTTGTAAACGCTCACTCCTATCCCGGCTGCATTTCATTCTGTCACTCCAAACACAGAAGCAGAGGATTCTATGCAAAAGACCTCAGGCTTGCTACAGATCCCGAGTACAGGGGTGGGACAGAGGGCCTTGGGCATCAAGCTGCACACAACAAAAATAGTTTTCTGAATGTCACTAAATCAGGGCTATTGGTCTAAAAATCTGATTTATATTCAATCCTCCCCAAGGCTTCGTACCCAAGTCTAGCCAGAAAGGAGGGGGTATATTGTGGCCTTCTATTAATTACCTCAGAGTGCCAGCAAGTCATCATCGGTCGCTAGAAGAGTGATAGCCCTGGGAGAGCCATTAGCATTGCTGGAAGCAAGACTTCTGTAGCCGCCTCATCAAGCAATTTCTAAAATATTATCCTTTTTTTTGAAACATTGCTATAATGTCTTTCTAATCAGGACAGCCTTTTGCTTCCACAGGGTTTCAGACCCACACTGGCACACGTTAAATTTGTGCCTTTCACATCAGGAGGACACTCCAAAGCACTGGACAGTCGAGGCTCTGCACCTGACCTAGGGATTGGGATCAGGAGGACACAGGGCAGTTGTAAGAGAGTGGGCAAGGGCATGATTGAAGAGGAGGGTCTTGATATAGATCTTGAAGGGGCCAAACGGAGGGGTCCAAATTCTAGTCTCTTCAACGAAGAGCTAGAGAGAGGGTAAACAAAATTACAAAGCTTCACGGCTCAGTTGGTAAAGCCATGACAGAGTGAAAGTGAACCAGATAATCCAGGCCATTTCCAAGTTCGATCCATTGTACTGTACAAAGCTAGCGCATCCCAAATTTGGACCTCAAACAATTGCTATTTTTATAGCTTATTTTACAATCAACAGAAACCAAAGGAAGCACCCATACCTCTTGATCTTCATCTCAGTCTCTGTCACAATCTTTCTAAGATCCTTAATCCCAGCCAGAGCCTCACGATTCTCCGTCATGGTTCCCAGTCCAAATCCATCTAAAATCCCCTTTGTCGTCTTCAGGAAAGACTTTAATTGCTCTAAAAAGATCAATATCACCAGTAAGGATCAACCATCATCAATGTGGCTCGCTCTTCTGTTAGCTAGGAAAGATGAGGGCCTGTGGCCCATGTACGGATGTACTTTATTCCACTCTCCCAGAACCTAAACCCTTAACACCTCTATCCCCCCACATCAATGTCTGGTCCCTTGACGCCAAAGCATTGAATAAAAGTGTTTGTTCAGATAGATGTAAAATAATGCACATTCTGGATTCAAAACTTGCTGATGTAAAACAAACAAGAAAGATTAACACTTTTGGAATGATAAGGGAGTTTCTCCCATGTCCTAGCCAACAATCCTTCAGATACATTTTGCTAGTCACGTCTGTGGCGGTTTGTAGGACCTTGCTATACCCAAATTAGCTGCCACAATTGCTTACAGATATACAATCACTTCGCTTGGCAGCAGGTGCCTTTCAGTTTAGGCCGTGTTTTAGAAGCAAGATTTATTTACTGCTTATTTTCTTTAAACAATTATGCAGATTGCTCATTAGAAAAGGTAAAGGTGAAAGTCCGGACACTGCATAAGCATCGAGCCATACGGAAAATCGTATAGTATTCAAACATTATTCTACATCAACGCAAATTTATGAGAATTTTTGACTGATGTCAAGTTAAATCAATGCATCTGGAAAGCCTCAGAGAAAAGCTCACTTCCTGCGTCAAGTCCATTCCATGACTCAGCCTACTGGAGGGACATCGACTAGAAGGTCAGCCAACATCTTTTTTGCTTCTTCCCCCCGCTCCACGCAAAAAACGCCACATCTCATCCATTGCAGTCCTGTAGCTCCGTGGTTGGAGCGCTCGCCTCGCAAATGAGAGACCTGGGTTTGATTCCCAGCAGGGCAAAACCTTGGGCATGTTTCCTTACTCCACACGACTCTGTTTACCTAGCTGTAAGTAGGAACTCAACTGTTGGTCAATACGTGGATCGGTTTTCTGGTGGTAATCACTTCATAACAAAAATATATATTTAAAATACTAATTCGATCATTCAATCCACAACTGTTTATCCACAACTGCTGTGTGTAATTGGCTTCTGCGTTTCACCCAAAAATATACAGTCAACTCACTTTATGGTATATTCTGTGAAGCACTTTGAGACACCTCAAAGACATGATAAAGCACAAATCAAATGCAAGGATTATTTATTAGATTCGCCACTGGTATATGGTAGCCAACACACTGTGGACGAGACAAACAGTCTCAGTTGTGGAGGACAAAAGATGCACAAGCCTCAAAGTTTCTTGAAATGACCAGTGAGCTAGACTAGGAATACCGTACTAGCCATCAGGATTAGTCAGTAAAACACTTACAAACCCACCTACATACTCCCTTGTGCCTCCAGGGATTAAAATGTTCCTGGTCTGAAGGCTGTGCCGAGTGACATCGAGGGCCTGTCCCAAGGATTTGTACTGTTCTCCGAACAATTGGACATGTCTTACTACCTCTTGCAGAATCTCCATCTACAATTAAGAGCCAAACTGTCAATTTGGAACCCGAGATGCCACTTGATAGTCAAAGGATAAAGGTACAGAAGATTATGAAATAGAAGATTAAAACGGCAAAACCAAATCGCTGCCAACAACAACTTACTTGTCTAGCGCCTTCCAAATCAGAAAGGCATCCCACAGTGCTGGACAATCATGGGCTTTGGACTGGATTACAAGCGAATCAGCAAGCATTTCTGTGCACTCCCATTCTCTTTACACTCATTACCTATTTAGTCTATTGCCCATTCCTATCCCTAGCAACAACTTTCATTTATATAGTAGCCCTCACACAGGGTAACATTCCAGAGCACTTGACAGTGGTGAAACACAAGTCAACAGTGCTTGCCTTATTCTTCCAAAGTGCCCTCACCCTCTGGCACTCCATCCCACATTCCTCGTCCCCTCCATTGCTTCTTTTAAAGCATGCCTCAAGACGTTCCACTTCGACTGTAGCTTGGGTCACCTTCTCTGGATCCCAGCCCCCCCCACCCCAGCCCCACTCCGACCCTGGGACGTCCTCCCGACGTGAAAGGCGATTTACAAATGTAATTATGTACTGTAAGTAAAATCAGGAAACACTATTTATTGGAACTAATTCAAAATTCTCTCAACTCCGACACATCCATGAAGTTGACTGGCTGACTTCTAACCAATGAGGAAGAATGAAAGACAACTCATTTTTGCTTTCCTTATTCTGGGCCACATAGTGCCAAAACAGGAGGCCAACGCCAGAGTAAAGTGGCCAGGGATGGGGAGGGCAGTGACACACTCGTACTCACTTGCTGATCCATCAATTCACACAGCTGCCTCTCTTTTTCCCGCAGGAGCTGATCTCGTTTGGGATGAAACACTTCCTGTCGCAGGCGCTGATTTTCCTCTTCGATCAGCACCAGGTTCCGCTCTGCCTTGTCCTGGTACTTAACCAGATTCTGCTCCCTCTGTAGCGTGAACAGTGCAAGAGGGAACATTCATAACCAAAACTGTGAACGCTACCCTTCACTGCCCAACCCGCCATGTTACTCCTTTTAAAGTTCTTTGCCTACGCGTGTTTTTTTTAAGAGGAAAAAAGAGGAATTAGAACTGTACAGCAGGAGCTGTACATTTCTGTAACATTTCATTTCCTTCTCACTTTCCTCCCCCTCACTGCCCAAATGCAACCCTTTCACGGCACACTTAGGCAAAGAATCAAAATAAATTGCATGTCTGAAGTGATTGTGCGCGCATATGGTTGTGCAAAGTCGTCAGCTCACCGTGATGGCCATGTACATGAAGAGGGCTGCGTCAAATTCCAGCTGCTCAAGTGTATCTGCTTCAGACATGGGACAGTGCTGGACAAGAGTAACAAATGCACCAAGGGTTTGGTTTTAGTCAAATTATAGCACAATTGGATGAGAAGCGTTGTCAAAGAGTCCGCAAATAATAACGCTATAGATAAGATATTCCTTTCTACCATTTGTAATATTACGTGGCTAATACATTTCATATCCAAACTTAAACCCATTTCAAATTCATTCAGTTCTTTCGTCATGCTTTTGTAAAAATAGATTTCAATGTTGAATGCCCCAGCATGGACATTGCAGATATTCCTTCAACTTGTTTTTACCCTCACCGCACAAGGGGAACACTTCTGCAAATTGTGGGACCCTTATCAACAATAAGCTATCTCCTGGATTTTAAAAGATAGCACATAAAAAAAAATTAAAAAAAATTGGGGAATATTGATCAAGGGCATATATGCATCAACACCCTTCGCTGTTCATATGAACAAGTTACTCTATGGTTGTGGCAAAGATACTCAATCACAAGAGTTACAAGCTTCTTACCACTGAGGTTTCCAAAATGGACATTGTATTGTCTGAGTTTCTCATTTCGGCAGATTCACCTGAGGACACAGCAGAGTACAGCAGATAAGAAACAACTGGCATTTATATAGTACCTTTCACGTGAAAACGTCTTGAAGCACTTTACAGAATGAGATTAATGAAGCGAATGTTGTGGTGAGGGCAGGTGATTTGTTGCAGTAACTTTGCACAAACAATGGGATGAGTAGTGAAGCAATTAGAATGGGGGGCATAATTAGATGAGGGATTATTAATGGCCAGCTCGCCGTATTCAATCCATTCTTGTCCATCCCCCTGCACAGTAGAATAGCTAGGGCAGCACACTTTCTGTCAATGATGAAACTGAGAAAAGACCTTCAGATAAAACAAGCATCTTCAGATGAAACATGCAAACTGACAATAATTTATATATATATTTTTCAAAAACTTACCCGATACAAAGGACAGATCCCAGTTTGGAGGTATCATACTTTCCCCAAGTGCTGTAGAGTGAAGCTTCTGAGTGTTTCTTGCTTTGTTGACTTCTGTGGAATTTAATAAAGATACTCGGAGTTGGAGGTTTACAGGAACAACACGCACTTATTAGAGCGCCTGTCATGCAAGATATCTCTAAAGAGCTTCACAGGGATGAAATGGGAACCTGAACAGGGTGGGGGGAGAGAAAGGGTGGTGACCTAAGGCACAATAAAAAATTATGTTTTTTTAAAAAAAAGGTGGTGCTTGTATAGCAACAAGTTAGGAATGCCTGCTAGGAGAACATGGGAGAAGTCTACAAGTGGCTCAAATTAGGGTTGAATTGTGGGCGCCTTGGGATGACTTTCCGACGTGAAAAGTACTCTATAAATGTTGTTGTTATTGTTGTTGAGTGAAATCGTGGTTAGGAACAATGGCTCAGGTCTCCAGCCAACTTTGGGTATATTTGGCAAAGAACAATGCAGAATCCAATATTGTGGCCATGGTTGAATGGAAGACAAATGAGAAGCACACACATAAGAAGTGCAAGTCATCACCCTACAGATTCATCTTTTTTTCAATATAATTACAACCATCATCGCTTCATCCTATCCCGAGAGGGATCATTGAACCAAAAGTTGTCGTTTGACCTCAGGAAACGATATATCATAAATGAATAATCAATCAATATAATTTTACTAATAGTTCAGTGAATAAAGCATGGAAAATATCATTCTAATCAGCATAATTGATCTTAAAACTATAGCTCTTCTGCTTTTATAATTGGTTGAATTATTGATCGCTCAGTTTCAGCTACTTACTTTTCAGACAAAACCCCGAACTTGTTCCAGAAGCCTGTTCAAGAGACACACACTTCAGGTTACATTCAGTTACAGTAGTGCAAGCTCCAAGCCACTAGTTATCCCTCTCAGCACTTCACAAGGGCATAGTTAAAACATTTTGACTCACAAACATCAAGTTATTTGTTTGCAAAAATCAGACGTTTGGGGGTTGGGGAGAAAGAGAAAAGTGACTTGGAAGGACTTTCGGGAGAAAGCAGGAGACGAGATGTCTCCACTTACTTTGCTGTGAATTTTCTTTTCTGTGGTTGCCGATTCCATATATCTAGAGGGAATCTCTCGTGGGCCTGTAAGAGGATGGAAAGAGCTATGTAGATTTTGTCCCTTGCAAGAAAACTAGCAATAGCAAGCATCAACTAATTTCTTTCCTACCTTTTGACTTCAGTTTTGTGGCAATTTCCTCCAAAGATGATGCCCTGAAAGAACAAATTCCTTGGTTACATTGAAGGTATTGAAACATCATAACACAGTCCTTATACCCTTGGAAAATGGTGCCAACTTCAGTCCAAAGGCAGGAACTCCCGATTAACAGCAGTTAACAATTCTCGAATAAGAAAGATTTAACAAATTACATCTGAAACAAAAAGATGGTTGCAAAATGAAACAAATACTTTCCAAGCATCACCTATTTAATGCTCTGTGTAGAGGTGTGTCCTATCTTGTTTTCAGACTATAATTAGATGATTAAAGACATCTTTCGCAACCCTTGAATTACTATATTCATTTGTGAATACGGTTGAAGTTGTATGACTTGCTGGGAAATTCATCCCATGCAGTTTTGTTTCCGGACTCTTTGGAGCCTTTTCACAGCCAACAAATTGCAGTTCCCAAAGGGAAAACACAACATAACTTTAAGAAATTTCAACGGCCAAGATCGGTACAGGAACAGCCTGATCCAAGTTCATTTTCTTTTCTCCTTTGTTGGGGTAGTCGAGGACAGCACTGCACAGATATATTGAGCTTCATTGCTATCGCTGGATGCAAAACAGACAAATAAAATATTCAATTTCCCAAGACTATCAACTCACCACTCGATAAGTGCAAAGTTTAGCATCATTTCAAGACTGATTTATGAAATTGTTTTTCTTACTGAACCTCGTAAAACACCCCAGCTACACTCATCTAAGCTGAGGGTTCAGATAAAACGCAGGAGCTGCAAAACTGGGAGCCAAGGGCACATTGAGAGTGTAGCAGCTGATTAAAGCAGCCACAGGCCAATAATCATAGACACAGTGACTGACCTTTCCTGAAGTGTATTTGGAAAAGATTCCAATTGCCAAGACATAGAGTTTCCAAGTTTGCCTTATTATACCACAAATCCCCCCTGAATGAAGCCACTAAGATTTTTTTGGGGGGGCGGGTACAGAATGGTGGAAGTAAAACTGAGCATATAACATCTCTCCAACTGTTCTATAAAACAAATCACTCCCTGCGATAGCTGGGCAAATCCAGCAGCCATGCAAATTGCAGCATCACCTCTCATTTGCCATCTCATCCCAAGAAACACTCACATAATCAACAGCCAATTAGGAAGAAGCATCAGTTCACAGAGAGAGATGGGTAGCTCCAGTACTTACAACCTTGATCCCTCACTGTCCTCGGCAGATGCTGTAAATAAAATTAGATTACATTAATAATATATTGAAGTCACTCCTCTGAGCAAGCCAGGACAAAGAATTGAATTGCTCAATGACAATTGGGTACAACAGCAACATCTTGCAATGACATAGAATGATATAGCAACTTTCACAAAGGATGAATGTCTCGACGTTCTTTACTTACACTTTGTGCGAGAGGAGTTTGCGGACGTAGTACCATCTCGCTGCACAAGGCGCTGGAATAGGCTACCTCGGCATGCCTTGGGCTTGGCTGGACGTGAACCCTGACTGGATGCCCCAAGTGACATCGCAGATGCAATAGATGAACGCGCAGATTGAAGTAGATTCGGTGTACTTTTAAAACTCTTATGCAATCTAACCAGGAAAAAATACACAGCAATCAGGATGACAAGAATTCCAGAATAGGTGCACTCAGGCTGGCATGGAGCAATCCAGCATCAGCTCTGCCGTGAATTCAAACTAGGTATCAGCAGTATTTAATGGGGGTAACAGCAAATAGACATATGCTGGTTCTACCATGAATCGCTATTCTAATCCTATTCCCCTGCTATTTTCCTCCATCACTCCTCTATGTTTGGTACTAACTTTGCGCAGGGCAGCTTCCCAAACTATGGAGAGGTGACTGTATGCACAGTCGAAGAAAAAGGTCTTCAGGTGTGATCTGAAGATGGAGAAGGAAGGGGCAAGGTGGTGGGATAGAGGATCTGCTCAAATCCCAATGCACTGCTCTTAACAAGAATGCAAGCAAACAATTTTTTTTAGACTGTCACTGTTTTCCAAATGCTGGTCATTCTTTTTGTACATTGCTATGTGGGCTGGTATAATTGCTCGCCAAGCAGCAACAACAGCACCTAGTTAAGTGGGGCCAGTTCTCCAATTCAATACTCACATGCTTGCGTCTGCACCAACTTCAGCTGCAAGGTAAAGGACAGCACATTACACTGGATCATGTCACGTAGAATATTAGATGCAAAGTCTTTGTTGAATAAAACTGAAGCAAATGTTTGTCTCATCTCCAGGTCACTCAGTGGGGAGGGGGAATAAATCACACAATTTTCCACAGCATATTCACCAAACTTGCTTTTAGACTGGAACCCCGCTGTGGAGACCATGTACTATTGCAGTCTGTGACTTTTTTTTAATATTGTACATCATAAAATTTTTGTGAAAGATAAGGCAAAGGGAATTTGGAAGAGAGTTTCAGAGTAGGACACAATGACCAAAGGCTTAGCCAGCAGCGGTGGATAAGCAGGAATGTGCAACAAGTAATCAATCTAGAGGAAACTGGTGCCACTGAACTGGGTGTTGTTGCTTCTAGGAAGAAAACCTTGAATTCTAGTTACACCAACAACAAAATTATATTTGCATAGCGCCTTTCATGTCAGGAGGACGTCCCACGGTGCTAGACAGGTTACTGCTTCAGACCTGAGCTAAGGATGGGGTGGGGAGTGAGAGGTGAGACTTGAAGGAGGCCAAGCAGGGTGCGAGGCAGAGGGACTTGGGGATGTAGTTCCAGAGGATGGGGGCAGAGTGACTGAAGGCTCGCCCGCCATTGGTTGGGGGGAATGGGTCTGGGACATGGAGCAGGCCAGAGCAGAGGGGATGGGCAGGTTGGTAAGGGAGGTCACGGATGTAAGGTGGGGCGAGCTTATAGAGTGCTTTATATATGAGAACCAGGAACTTGAATTGGATCCTCTCTGGATGATGGGGAGCAAATGGAATCGGGCAAAGGGTGGGAGAGATGGAGTCACGAAGTTTGAAATGGTAGAGGACACCAACCTTTCAATCCAAAGGAATTCCTTCGAATAAGCTTGCCAGTTGATTGTGTCAGCTTCTGTTGAGAAAGCAACGTGGAATCACCACTAGCAGGGTTCTGATCAGACTCAAAGCGCAGTTGTTTGACATTTGTCAGATTGGTGGCACTCTTGGAGATGCTGAGGGAAACAAATAAGGCGGTTCTTCAGTATAATACAAGTAGAAACTCCAACTGCCTTGTTAAAAAGATTAGCTTTGGTGGTGAGGTAGGATGGAAAGTACACGGGGAGAAGCTTCCTTCACATTTCCCCATGGAATCACCTGAACAAACAGTTGAGAGCTCAGGTCTAAGCAGTCTGAGACACTATCCCACATGAAAGGCGCTATATAAATGTAAATGGTTTATGTCTCATCCGAAAAAGCATTTCAGAGAACACAATGAATGGAGTGCAAGTAGTGCATTGGAGGGTCATCCTACACTTTGAGCTCCCTCTCCTGCCCCCTCTTACCTCTCTGAGATAAGTCTCTCTATGAACCAGCCTTTCCCCTCCATTCAGCAGGTCTGCTCCATGTCCCTCCGCGAAACCCACCCTACCATCGGTGGCCGGTTTTCAGCCTTTCTGTCCCCACACTCTGGAACCCCATCCCACATTCTGGAACCCCATCCCACATGCCCCTCGCCTCACTTCTTCCCTTGCCTCCTTCAAGGCCAGTCTCAAAACCCTCCTCTTTGGAGAATATTTCAATGTTGGGGCATTGTCCAGCTGTAAGACTACATTCTGCCACTAGAGGCTACAAGCACACTGTACAATAATAATGAAAACACTAACAGGAGAATCTTGCACTTCAAAAATATTTTTTGGCATGAACATAGTACACGGGCTGCAGAGTTTTGGATGACCTGCAGCCTGTGAATGGAGGAACTGGGAAGGCCGACGAGGAGAGAGTTTCCGTAGTCCAGTGAAAGGTGCTATACAAGTGTTATTTTGTTGTTGTTGTGGTAGCGTCCCTGTTCGCTTGATAGCGAGTCGCGGAGCAGTCGGGATGGTGGGGTGACCGTAGCCACAGTCAAATGGCTGGACTGTGGCTACGGTTTTCGGGAAGGTTTTCTGGTGCGACCTGAAGACGGGGAAGGAAGAGCTAAGGACGGCAGGATGATGGAAACAACGCTCCAGAGTTTGAGGGCGTAGCGGCTGAAAGAAAACGCAGATCCAATGGTGGAGCTGAGAGCACATCGGCATCACACCCATGAGATATAGAACAACAACAACAACCAACACCACCAAAATTACATTTATGGAGCGCCTTTCGTGTCGGGAGGACATCCCGAGGATATACAATCATCGCAGGATATTCTGTGAAGCCCTTCAAGACGTGGCAGAGCTGTAATCAGGCGCTATGTCAATGCAAGAATTATTATTTGCACTTATACAAGTTGCCTGGAGGGTTGCTGCTTGGTCTCTCCCACCCCGTTACTAGGCAACCAGCTTTGGCCTCGCTACCCAAACTCTCTCCTTCCCTCCCTCCCTATCTCTCTCTCTCCAGTGCGCACTCGTCACCCACCCACCCTACAGAGGGCATCCAGCCTCCTAATGGCGTGCGAAATGCCGCTCGCTCTTGCTGAGTGGAGAGGAGCGACACCACACCGACCTGATGCTCCTCCGGTCTCGCGCCGCCATTTTTAGTTCAAACCGCGGCAGTCGCCCCG
The DNA here is from genome assembly GCA_035084275.1 of Hydrolagus colliei. Taxonomy (NCBI): domain Eukaryota; kingdom Metazoa; phylum Chordata; class Chondrichthyes; order Chimaeriformes; family Chimaeridae; genus Hydrolagus; species Hydrolagus colliei. The sequence goes on along the minus strand of CM068766.1, from coordinate 1,507,405 downwards.
CGCAAATTACAACCGTCGCCCAACACACATGCCGCTCGTCGCCGGCCTTACGCCGCTCCCTCATTGGCTACGCCACACGTGACTTCACGCCATGCTCCTTTCTCATTGGTGCCCTTTGACGTCAATCAACGCGACCCTCACCAACCCTCCCTTCTCCACGTTCACCTCCTGACGGGCCCCGCCTGCTCACGTCCGTTCTCGCAACCGATTGGTCGACTTACAGCCTCGCTGACGCCTGTGCCCATGGGTGATTGGTTCATAGCCACGTCAATCAGAGGAACAGCGGCTGACCCACCCACCCCCATGCGCGAATGCGTGCTCCTTTCAACCCCTCCCCCCCTCCCCCTTATACATAGACTGACTGACAGTTGGAAATCTGAATAATTTCGCAACTCGAATTTTAACGTATGGATGTGGGGGGGGATGGCATATTTGCAGCCGTTACCCCCTCCATTGTTCACTCTGATAATTGTTTGAGGTTCGTTGACAAACCATCAGAGAGAAAAATAGATTGCCTTCAATTTATAAATTTCAGTCAGGCGTTTGGGAGGGGCAGCTAAGTCTCCCCTTCCCCGGTCCTCAAGCTGGTTGAGTGACAACCAGGCTGGCCGTGTAGAAGACGTCTTGGGTTCCGGTCAGCCAATCAACAGGGTGTGTTTTGTGGGGGCGGGACATCATCAAAGACCCGCTCCATCACCAACTGACTGGAGTGTGTCCTCGCAGTGCCTGAAGGACCTCGGGTGCCAGTGTCAAGCGTGTGAGTGTGTGTGTGTGTGCATGAAGGGAGAACGCGGTGTTTTAGTCCAGGAAAATACACCGTGTTTTTCATTTTTCTTTTTTACGATTATATATCGCACAATAAGCGCGATAGCGACCAGAGTCTAGAGATGTTCGAGGAAGCGAGCGAGGTGTTTGACAACATGTTCAAGGGTTCCTTCCCCCTGACTTTCATCGTCTTCATCCCGGCCGTGTTGCTGCTGGTGTCGCCGCTGCCCACAGAGGCTGCCCACGAATTCACCGTCTACAGAATGCAGCAGTATGACCTGCAGGGACAGGCTTATGGTGAGTGCTCCTTGGAGGGGTGGTCATATAATCTATAGGGTCTCAAGTACCATGGGGCTAGGGTCACCATATATTCTATAGGGTCTCAAGTACCATGGGGTTAGGGTCACCATATATTCTATAGGGTCTCAAGTACCATGGGGTTCAAGTCACCATATATTCTATAGGGTCTCAAGTACCATGGGGTTAGGGTCACCATATATTCTATAGGGTCTCAAGTACTATGGTGTTAGGGTCATCATATATTCTATAGGGTCTCAAGTACCATGGGGTTCAAGTCACCATATATTCTATCGTGGGGTTTAGGGTCACTATATATTCTATAGGGTCTCAATGAAGCTTGGTGGATCAATGGCTGCATTAGTGGCTCTGACATCAACGCTATTGTTCTTGTTCAGTTTGTTGCTGAGCTCAAGGCAGTGGGGGAATTTGGCCCCAGGGACGCATGATACCTCATCTGGGGCCTGTGCCCGGAATTAGGGGATGTATGGTCACCGTACCATTTTGGGTGGGCTGCCTGCTGCGGTTGCCTTGTCACATCATCAACGTCTCGAAGCGCTTTGCACGTCAAGGTTTGTCAGTTTGGCACTCTTGCTCTGGGTCAGAAATCATAATAGAACGATAATCCTTCCATTCAATAATGTGCGTAAGATATCAATAAACGTCTGGGTGCCTGTGTGTTTGTTGGCAAACTTGGTAGCCAATTTGCACACGGTAAGGTCCCACGAACTAGGAGTCAAATGAATGACCAATATACAGTACCTGGAGGATTGTTGACCAGTCACTGGTTGTCAGGATTTTAAGTCACTGTCTGGAGTGGTGCTCCAGTGCAGTGCTGCCTGGAGTGTCACATTTTTCAGTGATTCCATCCTTGTGATGGGATGTTAAAACTAAGGATCCCATCTGCTTAAATTAGGGATTTAATTACACCAAGCTGTCATGGCCAACAAGCGTCCAGGTTTATTGGCCATTCATTCCATGGCTGTTTACAGTGTGTTATTTTGGGAAACGCGGCAGTCATTTTGCACCGACACAACTCCTGGCACCAATCACGTGTGAAGTACTTTGAGACGTTTGAACATCACAAACAGTATATGAGATATATACAGGTAAAGTGGGACAACAGCTCACCTGCAATAGCAATGTTATGCGCACTGGCCTGATGAATGGGCAATTGTGATCATTTTAAGTCTGGTAGAAATATTGTTCAGGAAACTTCTGCGCTTCTTTCAAATTGCGCCCCAGGATTTGTAATACGGTCTTAAACCTTTGTTTCACAGCACCTCCAACAATGCAGCTTTGGAGAGTCAGTCTAGGTTATGAGGTAAAGACTTCATACAGGTCTCAAACACATAATCTTATGATTCAGCGGCCAGACCATGACCATTGCTTCAACTAAGGGAATGTTCTGTAAAACATAATGCATGACACTGGTGTTTTTCTTCATAAATTCCACGTTTGTTGTGTGTGTGTTATTGTTCCAACCTGTTGCCTCACTTTTTTTTTTTAAAAAGTTTCTTTCAATCATAAATTCTCTTTGCAAGAAGAGAAAGTGAAGCAGGCTTCAAGAATTAGATGTAGAAAATGGAAATCTGTTGTGTGATTACAAGACTAACTTAATCATAAAGTTTCACCTGTTGCCTTGAATCCGAACAGTAAAACTTGTACTGGGTAAACTAGCAGTGTGAATTTACATGAGTGGTTTTTGTTTTAAGTACCTGGAGAAAGAGAGGTCTGGACAAGATCGCCTGTGGAATTTTTTAATTCAAATTTCACAATTTTCCATTGATGGGCACAAACCTCTTCCGGACATGAGAGTCTGACCCTAGGACAAGAATAACAACTTGCATTATACAGCACCCTCCGTCCAGGATAGTGCTTTGGAGCAGCTATAGAGTGGTGGGGTTGGATGCCGAGCAAAGTGGGAGGGAATTGTAGACATGGTTGAAGGTAGATCTTAAGATGGGATTTAAAGATAACTAAGGAGGAGGGATTGACGCCAGGTGCCATGCTGTAGTTTAATGGGCACATGATTGATGTAGATCATCCATAGAATGCAGAATACACCTGATGAATCTTCAAGAAAACTGCAAAATGAATTAATATTCCTATATTTACTATGGTGCTTTTCACCCGCAAAACATATGTTCAATTAACTTTAAAGTATGTTCTGTGAAGCGCTTTGAGATCTCTAGAAGACGTGATAAGGCGTTCCACTAAATGCAAGAATTAGTATAATCTCTCAAAGTGCTTCAGAGGCTTTTACTGTAAAGTGTAATATATCCGTTCCTCTTCCAGTTCCTCTTCTGTTCGATTCCCCTCTAAAATTTGCGACTGTGGAACAGCTGATTCTTGTTTTCATTTGGAGACCCTCTTGTTAGGATACAAACCTATTAATTTGCTTTGTGAGTTGTGCTATTTTTCAAAACCGCATTTGTTCTCTTGATAGTGGCTAGAAATTTATCTCTGATTCAAATTAGCCTGTTTAAATGGCATTGAAAGAATGGAAGACATGGTCTTTCAAGGAAATGTAGCCCTGTTTTAAATATTCTGAGTAGAAAGCTAATCCATGCAGTGAGCAACCTGTTTTAATCAGGATTACAGTTCCAAGGCCTGTGTGTCCCACGGACTGACTAATGTAATTAATTTAGGAGGATGAACACCGATCTTAAGCCAGCAACCCCGAGGATGCAGCGATTGTGAGCATTAAATCTAAAAGAAGCATTGACAGGATCGATAGTGAAACCGGTGAGAGAGAGAAAAATGTTTAAAAGAAACACTCAAGGGAGGATGTATGGTTTGGTACATCTTTTGAACTCGACTCCTACAAGTCCATTTGGGCTTCTGACCTATTGTTTTTATCCCCCAAAATGTATGTTGCAAACTTTTTTTTAAATAAAAAAAGGGTCACAAAGTCATTTGAAAGTGTTGCACTCAGTGAATCAGTTATTACTGTTCTAATCAGTACTGATGAAATATAGAGTTCCGCGGGTGAACCATGTCCGATATATGGATTCCTGTAAGGTTTAAAGACTCGGGAGTCCAACAGCCATCAATAACAGAGACTATAAACATGTCTTCAGTATTAGCATTACGGAGAAATAAAGTATTTCACTGTCTTAGCCATTGAATTTATCACTTTTCTAATTATTTCTTGTGCGTTGCAGTGGTATGAAGATAATCATTAAGCAGTGTGTAGCAGACTTTAGACAGCGGGTAGGCACGGGCTGTATTTTGTCTGAATTAATCTTTATTTGTTAATTGTTGGGGTCCTTTATGGTTTAGTTTGGGTAAAAAAAATATAGGAGATTGTGGCTAAACTAGTATAGTTCACCTCAGTCGCAACAAAGCAGCAGAAGACAAACTTCCTCATTAATGCTGACTCATCAGTGGGTCTATGGCTTTAACTGTACCAATGATCAATTCTTCAAGGTCAACTCTCAGTTTCTCGTGGCTCTCCCTTTTGAACTGGGGTTGGTGATGGGGGGGTGTGGTGGAGGTCGGGGTCTATCGCATTTCAACCCGTCAAAGCAACTATGGATAAAATAAAACTAAAGGTTTTTAATTACGGTTTTGATTTGGGAAGGTGAACCCGATGATTCCAATTTAATTGATTTAGTTTAAACACAGTTCAAGCCTGACTCTTTTGTGCAACGCAAATTGTATTAAGAGTAGACAGCACCAGGGAGGTGAGGGAGCTAATACTTACCTGCATATACACAATGGGCCAAAGGGATGTAAACTTTCAGAAAACTAAAAATAAATCATTCTGGTTTTTTTAAAAACTGATGCTCGCCTGAAGGGATGGTTGGGTTCAGGTATATGCTGGAAGATTGTCAAGACACACCCAGGGGCAAGTGCACAGTATTGTTAATATATCACAATGCTTCATAAATAATTAGCCAAGAGGAACATGTACGGAGAGAGTCTGTGATTACATTTTTCTTCTCCCAAAATGGAGTCAGTGTCTCTTAACCCTATTGATGGATTCATTGGGGTCAGTGTACCATATCAAGGTTCACTGAGCAAAAATAAGATTATTCTGTCCATCAACCTATTCTACAGTTTATTTGGACATACTGGGTCTTTTACCCTTACTTTCCCAAGGTTCTATCTATCTTCCTTTTAAACATCGTGATTCATTCTGTCTCTTGAGTATTCTGTGACCACGTGCTCACAATCCTTTGTGTAAAGAAATCTATTCCGATCTTACATCTAACTATTTAACACTAATTTTAATCTTGTCACCTTGATTTGGATCCGTCTTATCAGGGGGAAGAGTCGTCCATTATTAACTTAACCATTCTTTCTGTTCATAATTCTAAAAAAGATTCATGAGAGAAAAAAAAATAGTAATAATTTGGTCACTCAATCCACGACTGTTTGCAAGATACTGCTGTGTGCAATTGGCTGCCATGACTCGCCCACAAAATACACAGTCACTACATGTTACAGTTCACCCTGTGAAGCGCTTGGAGATATCGCAACGATGTGATGGGGCGCTATGTCAAATGCAAGGATTATTGTAAAAAACACTCCAGTGTTTACGATGGAATAAAGGCCCTGAGTATCCGGGGAAGTGCCTTGGTTGCAATCTGGGCATTTAAAGAAGTACAAGTCTTTTCTCTCCGGCAGGGACGCGGAATGCAATGCTTAACACCGAGGCCCGGACTGTGGAGGCAGACGTGCTGAGCCGTCGCTGTGTGATCATGAGACTAGCGGAGTTCTCCTTCGAAAAGTTCCAGGAGGCCATCCGGCAGTCAGCTGGGGCAGTGGTCGTCATTCTGCCCCAGAACATGTCCACGATGCCTCAGGACGTCATTCAGGTGAAGTGCAAATTGCCCATTGTACCTAAGCGCTCCGAAACGCCGCCGAGCCTGAAGGGCGCTATATAAACGCAAGATGTTGTTGAGGGGAGGAATGCAGATAGGGAGGGGGGGGTCGAGTTCATGCAAGATAGTCGTGGGGCAAATTTGCAAAATTAGCAATTTACTCAGTGGGTTCCGATAGCGCAAGCAGGAATCTGCTTTTTCCTTTCCAGTTGTGGATGGGCTGTCAGGATTTTAACTCGATGGGAAGGGCCGCAGTTTAACTGATTTCAAAGTTGACACTTGATTTTGGACATGAGGCAACTTGTTCTAAATTTCAAGACATAATTTTGTTTATTCAAGCATCCAGAACAAGAAAAAATTGCATCTGCAGTTCTGCCCCGAGGGAGATTGAGGAGAGAAGGGAAACAGAAAACTGATGAGAACGAAAATAATAATCCTTGCATTTGATATAGTGCTTTTTACGTCTTCTATACGTCTCGAAGCGCTTCACAGAATATACTGTAAAGTGAATTGGTTGTATATTTGTGGGTGAAACACGATAGCCAATTGCGCACAGCAGTGTCCCACAAACAGTTGTGCTTTGAAATTATCGTTTTTTGGGGAGGAATATTATCAGGCGTGTAGAGTAAGGAAACGTCCAAGGTTACGCCCTGCCTGGAATTAAACCCAGGTCTCTTGTTTACGAGGCGAGTGCTGTAACCACTGAGATACAGGACTCCACAAAAATTTCAGGAATTAAACTTTTGCATATTTACTTTAACGTTAAAATGATTGATTAAAAAAATTAAAAGATTCTTTCAATGCGTATCTTGTGAGAGTTACTGGTTACCACAAACTGAGCTGCGGGTATTTGTATTTAATTTGCAGCAATTCATGGAGATCGAGCCAGAGCTGCTGGCGACTGAGACCATCGTGCCAGTATACTTTGCGCTGGAGGATGACGAGCTTCTGTCCATACACGATCAGACAAAGGCGGCCTCCGTGTCCCAGGGGACGGCCTCAGCAGCAGAAGGTCGGTCAGTCAGTCAGTCTGATGGCCTCTCTCTGATTGCCATGTTGGCATCTGAACAGAGATGCGCAGATAGGGTCTCATCCTGATAGCTCCGCAGTTATAATCAGTCACTGACATAGCAGCAATGCCAATGGAACTCGCTCAAATGCCAACCTCTTCCAGGTGTATCGGGGTGGTTAATGATATGTCATATCAACTTCCAGTAGGAGCCACTGTTTCAATTTCCTGTAATGTATTTGAGCCTCTGTTTTTCCGCTTATGAATTTTCCAATCCAGACAAACTGCTACTTTTGCAGATGTTGTGGAGTCCGCGCTTCTCTTTAGCAGTTGACCTGAACGAACGTTGTTTTTAATCTTAATCTGTACCTTTTGCATAAATTGATCACAATTTAGATATTAATAATCATTTGACTACCTTCCTCTTGTGCCCTCAGTGCTTATACACACAGCGACAGCCAATGGGTTTCAGATGGTCACCAGTGGAGCCCAAAGCAAACCCATCAATGACTGGACTGTGACCAGCCTAGAGGTAAGTCCTGATTTCCCCCCCACAACCGTAATTATTCACTCTCTCTCTCTCCCTTGGTCTGTGAAAATTATGGGTGAAATGCTGAAGATCTGTTGTGATATTCATATATATCCCGAAATGTCTTTAATGGTGTTAAGGTATGCAATTAAAAGTGTTTATGAAATGATCTGCGTATTGCAGTACCGTTATATGCCTTTCTGTGGCACTATAGACAGTAATTTCTACAAGCCTGGCAACGTTCTTAATCAGGCACTTAGTCAGGTCACAACAATAATGATCCTTGAATTTGATACAGCAGCCTATCACACCTTAATAAGACCATCGTGCCGGCTTCAACCCTCAACCTTTTAGTGAGAATGTTACCAACTGAGCCAGGCTGAGACTCGAAAGTTCCAAAGGTTGGAAAACTTCATTTATAAAAATAGTTTTATAAAAGCAGAAAGTTTGGTAACTCTTAAGTTGAGCATCTGTAGCAAACCAGGGACATGTAGTATTTCACGCTATGAGTTCCTGTTCTCTTAGAATATAATCATACCAATCATTGGAAAAACATTACAGGTTTGAGCCAGGCCATGAATGGAGCAAAGGCTCCATTCATTTGAAGGAGAAGGGAGGACCATTCTTGAACGTGGAAGTTCACCTCCCAAAGTCACCATTATTTTGTTTGCCGGGTGCTTTTGCTCTTACCCGACTCTGTCAGCTGTTATACCAACCTTTCTGATTCCAGGTACCCATTGTGTTGTCTTTTTTTTTCCCCCCCCAGGGAAGGTTGACTGGTCTGGGAGGAGAGGATCTACCCACCATCGCAATTGTTGCACACTACGACTCCTTTGGGGTGGCCCCTGTGAGTTACAACCACAACAACTTGTGTTTATATAGCGGCCTTTGCGCGGGGTAGTGTCCCAGAGCGCTTGACAGTGGTGGAGTCTGATCCTGAGCCGAGTGTGGGGGGGGTGGGGGGAGGTGATCGTAAGCAGAATCAAAAAACGAAGGTCCTTAGACATGATTTCTGTAGCTCTGTTTTGCCGTTCCGAGCATTTGGTTGGTGGTTGTGAAGTGTTTGAGGATATTAAATATTGTTATTAATCTTCCAGCGCCTTGGGACGTCCTCCTGACGTGAAAGACGCAATACAAATGAAAGACATAATTTTGTTGTTGCTGTAGCCCATTTTCATGTCTTTGAGACATCTCAAAAGCGCTTCACAGGTTATACTGCTAAGTGAATTGACTGTATATTGTGCAGGCAAAATGTATAGGTCAACAAGCGACTGTGTGGTTCAAAGGAGCAGGTATAATGGTGTTTGACTAATCGGTACAAGGGTAGGCCATTCAACCCGTCAAGCCTGTGCAGCCATTTAATTGGATCATGGCTGCTCTGTATCTCTACTAATACTTTTAATTCCAATTTCCCACTTTCTCCCCATATCCCCTAATACCCCTTCCTACCAAAAAATTATCAACCTCACTCTTGAAGGTGTGGATGGATGCTGCATCCATGACCTTTTGAGGTAGAGAATTCCATATTTCTACCACCCTATGAGTGGGGGAAAAAATGCTTCCTAATTTCACTCTTAAGTGGCCTGGTTCTAATCTCAAGACTCCTGTTGCTCCCTATGACAGTGGCTGTCGTACGGAGCTGACTCTAACGGCAGTGGGGTGGCAGCCTTGTTGGAATTGGCTCGGCTCTTTTCCCGACTCTACACGTACAAGAGGACACATGCAGCGTGAGTGAAAGCATCTTCTGAATGTTTCTTTGTTAAACTGTAACAAGTTGTGTTTCTTTTTTTTAAATTGTTATGTCTTCTAATTCCCAGTTTAATTTGCTAATATAATCTCTACGCAATCCCTTGTTAATGTGAAAATAAGTTAATGGTTGTGATTTTATTCAGTGGGTATCTCAACTGTGCAGGCCAGGAAGGGAGTTAATATTCAGTTACTGATCTCAGTTGGGGTAATAATTATGGTTGCAATTAGCTTTGATACGTTGGGGAGTGCTAAAGGTGCTTGCTCCTCTCTAACTTGTGAGCAATTAAGACCTTAACAGCTTTCCCACTCCTTGCGCTCAGCGAGCACGAGTCTATTCCACCATGTCCCTCACCATTGACAATTGGAACTTGACCTTTTCTGCTCATATCCGCACAAACTCCCTCCCAAAGACCCTTCGCCTTTCCCTTTCCGCTGGCCTCCTTCATGGCCCGTTTCAAGGCATTCCTCTTTAACTCTACCTTGTATCATCCTCCATTCCTTTCGATTCCAAACCCCAGCACAAATGCAAGCACTTGTCCATCCAGAGCCTTGAGATGCCATCCCGACGTCTTCACGCTGAGTGAGAACATCAGGCTCAGGAAAGCTGTTGCCTACAGTTGAACAGAGGGAAAAGTGCCATTAATTACTTGAATCTGTTATCACATTAATGGGATGTCCTCCTGACATGAAAGGCGCTCTACAAGTGTGATTTTGTTGTTGTTGTTCATGCATGTGTTTTCTTTCAGATACAATATCCTGTTCTTTGTATCTGGGGGAGGGAAATTCAACTACCAGGGAACAAAGCGCTGGCTGGAAGATAATCTCGACCACACAGGTCAGCCCAGGCTGTGTGTACAATAATGAGCCCCGTCTTTTGGAAGATGCCTTCATGATTGTGAGCTCTTCAGATGGAAATCAACTCTCATTTTACGGAAATATAAAACGTAGATAATTTATACATGTGAATCCTCACAAAAAAAACGAAAAAGCAAATTTATGGCATTGATTTGAGAAATGATTTGTGCGTGTGTGTGTGTTTTGGAGTGGGGAGATAATGTTTGTGAAATTTAGAGCCTTGTGTTGGATAAGGTGGGTGGTAAGAGTGAGTTCTCTTTTGAAGATTCCAGCCTCCTACAAGACAACGTTGCCTTTGTCCTGTGCCTGGACACAATGGGCAATAACGATGAACTCTATCTGCACGTCTCCAAGCCACCAAAGGAGGCAACCCCACAGCATGCCTTCCTGAGAGACCTGGAAATGGTAAGTGAGTCAGGGAGAGGTGAGCGAGCGGTTAGGATGAGAGAGTCATTGCCAAGAGCAGCAGGAGATGAGAGTCATTCATTTTTCTTCCCTGCTTTCCCCCCACACCCCCTAACGCATACCCACCACTGTAAACGCCAGACCTCAGAATCTTTATCGCTCTCTCGTGGCACTTCTGGGTACAGGATTGAACCTGGCTTTAACACAGCTTTATGCTCTCTCTATCCAAGGACTGCAACTTGCTACAAGGAAGTGATTTCATGTGAGGGTTAATTGTGTAGTAATTTCTCCTTGCTTTGGCCTCATTGCCTGTGGATCATGTACCGGCATAATATGGCATTGTCTTGAGGATGATAATAATAATAATCTTTGCATTTGATATAGCACTTTTCACATCTTCTAGACATCTTAAAGCGCTTCACAGAATATATTGTAAAGTGAATTTACTGTATATTTGTGGGCGAAACGCGGTAGCCAATTGCGCACAGCAGTGTCCCACAAACAGTCATAGATTGAAAATAACCAATTATAGGTTTTTTTGGAGGGATTATTATTATTATTGATACAGCTCTGGGTCACCTGGAACACTTTTGTCCCTCCCATACTAACTTGAAAGTCCATCTCCAGACCGTCCCCTCTGACGACGCCTTTGATCACCCTTCTACCTCGACCGTCCTTGCCCTCCACCCCTCCAGATTCCATCCCGCAGCTCGGGTTCAAATCTATTGCCCAGCGCCTTGGGAAGTCCTCCTGACAAATACCATTTATTGTCGTAATACCATTTATTTTTTCCCTGACTCACTTTCCCTCGGGGCGCCCAACAGTGTAACCACTCATCTGTTCCATTTACAGGTGACTTCCAGCCAGTACAAAGAAGTCAAGTTTTCGATGGTCCATAAAAAGATCAACCTAGCAGAGGACATGCTGGCGTGGGAGCACGAGCGTTTCGGCATCCGCCGGCTGCCGGCCTTCACCATGTCCCACCTCGAGAGCCATAAAAGCAGTCTGCGCACCACCGTCATGGACGTCAGGTGAGACCCACTCTGCGCTCGCTCACCTGTTTGTCGAAAGCGTGAGATTGCAGCACAGCCCACTAGGGCTGAGAGAGAGATCTTCACAAAGCAAATGTTAAGTAGAACATCGAGAGAGGGAGAGAGAGACAGAGAGTGACTGAGAGATCCTGTTTATTGCTGTGTCATTCCTTCCCTTCTGGAGAGAATGTCCCATGCAATTCTGCCTGTTGGTCGGCACAGTGCTAGACCCAGTCAATCGAGCAGGTTTAGTGCTGGAGATGTGAGTTACTCTTTAGCTCTGAGCCTGCCCTCGCTGTGACTACCCAGAGAGAAAATTGTATCATAGCAATGCAGCTACTTCAGTCTGAATCAGTTCTAGCGTAATGCATTTTGCGTCTGCTCATGCATTCATCTTGTTGATATCCCTCCATATATGAGATGCACGCGGGATGCACTTTTAACCTTGCATTTAATCCAAATGCACAGCTGCTGATCATCGCCTTTCATTTTGCTCCTGACTCAGGTCCCAGATTGATATTCAGAAGTTAAGTCGCAATACCAAAATAATAGCGGAAGCGTTGGCGCGGGTAATTTACAACCTAACAGAGAAGGTAAGATCAGTATGGTTTAATATGAGTGTGTGTGTGTTCATCAGTAACTAGCAGAGGTGTGTGTTCACATGTAAAGAGGCTGTATATGTCCGTGCTTTGTTACGTCTCATCCCAGTTTATTCAGAATTGTTGTCTTTTCAGGGTGCCCCAGCGGACCTTCAGATCTTCACAGAGCAAATGGTAAGCAGAACGTCGTCTTTCACCTGATCAGCTCCTTTCTTTCCCCATCCCAGGGTCAAAGCTTTGACAGAGATAGCCGGGTTCCTTTACCATTTGAAAAGAGATTGTCTCCTCCTAAACCGCCCATCACAGAAATTTGACCACTCGTTTTTCTATTTAAGAAAATAAATCAAACTCTAAAAATATTAAACTCCAGTTTCATTGACGGAAGAACACCTATCGCTCCAAAATCGTCAATGTATTTACAGCGTATCCTGTGGAGCTCATCCCCTGTTGAGACATCTTAAAGACGTGATAAGACACTTTACCAAAGGCAAGGATTATTATTATTGTCAAACTAAATACAAGATGGAAAATTGCGCGCTGTTGTGCTTCAGCGGGATGATGGGGATCTCTCACTGTTTGTCCGTCTCCTCTATTTGTCCTCCTCAGCAGTTACAGGAGGACCAGTTATCGTCCGTGTTAGACTGGCTAACAACACAGCCTCGTGCAGCACAGCTGGTGGATAAGGACAGCAGCCTGATCGCCACGATGGAGTATTACATGAACAGATACCTGAAAGACGTTAAACGACATCATGTGAAAGCAGATAAGAGGTACGTACGTTCCCTCGAATGGGCTCTGTCCAGGTAATCAGGTCAGTTGACTCAGCCTACCTGCCTGCAGGGGCGGCTGGGGTAATTCCTCGAACAATTGGTGAAAAGAGGAATGATTTGTCTTCCCTTCTGTTGGTTTCAGAGATCCAGAATTTGTCTTCTATGATCAACTGAAGCAAACCATGAATGCCTACAGGTATGAAACTGATCCAGTCTTCAAGTTGTTCTGATAAGTAACCGGAGGGAGTTCTGAAGTCCTTTTGGAATATCTCTTTAAGGACAGAGCCCCAGAGAGACAAGACGCAGGACATTGTTAATTCGGTAACCATTTCTAAGCGATCTGTTCTACTGATGGTGAAGCGTGTTCCTGATCAGTTGCTGGTACAGGAACGGTTTGCGAACTTTGTTCTAAATTCACAGTGTGTATTTAAAGACCGCAGCTGAAAGCGCCACAAGTCGCTGCATGAATAGCGGGCTTTGGTCTGCGACTGAAAGCACAGGATTCGCTGCCAAACGTGCTTCAGAAGATCACAATCCAGAAAGCTGACCAAAGGCTGATTTTGTTAATTCTTTGCTAGCTGACCTTCCATTGGATGTTTTTGAGTCTTTGCCTCAGCTGAGCAACGGCCCCGAAACAAAACACAGATTTGTGATTTGCACGGCGACTTCTCGTTTGCAAGCAGGGCATCACTGCCTATCAGTGAACAACAACAACAACAACAAATTACATTTATAGAGCGCCTTTCACGTTGGGAGGACGTCCCAAGGCGCTGCACAGGAGGTGTGTGACCCGAGCTGAGAGGGGAGTGTTTGGGAAGGGGTGAAACACGAAGGGGAGGTAAAAAAGTTTGGCATGGAACAAAAGGCACGATCAAAGAGGAAAGTCTTCAAGCCGGCCTTGAAAGAGGAAAGGGAAGAAACGAAACGGAGGGATTGAGGGATGGCATTCCATAGGGTGGGAGCGGAGAAACTGAAGGCCCGGCCTCCGATGGCGGGGTGGTTCGGGCGGGGGGCTTGGAGCAGGCCAAGTCCTGTTGAACGGAGGGTCCGGGTGGGCGTGTAGGGGGAGAGTAGATCGGTTAAATAGGGCGGGGCAGGGCCGTGTAAGGCCTTGTAGGTGAGGACGAGGATCTTGAACTCGATCCTCTGGAGGATTGGGAGCCAGTGGAGACGGGCGAGGGTGGGGGTTATGTGGTCGCGGAGGCGGGTGCGGGATAGTACACGGGCTGCAGAGTTTTGGATGACCTGCAGCCTGTGAATGGAGGAACTGGGGAGGCAGACGAGGAGAGAGTTTCCGTAGTCCAGCCGTGAGGTGATGTATGCGTGCACGAGTGTTCCGGCAGCGCGGGGGGTAAGATAGTTTTTTGCTGTGATCTGGGACTGCAAGTAAGAAACCTGATTGAAGCAATGGTTCTGTCGATATGTTCTTTCCTTCCCCCCCCCAGTCCACTCTACTTCACAGTGCAAATGATGTTTCCATTTGTTTCAGAGTGAAACCTGCCATCTTCGATCTGCTGCTGGCACTGTGTATAGCAGCATACCTGGCAGTTACGTATTTTGTTGCCCAGGTGAGTCCAGGTTTGAGTCACTGTTAGAAGGCTTCACTGAGAGACAAGGGCTGTGTGTGATGGGTGGGAGGCGCTCATCAACAAACTCGCTTCTCTACATTGCATAATATTCTGGTTCTATAGGCTCCCTGAATTTGAAACATGCTGATTTGCTCCGGAAATGGCTTGTAAGATAAAGTTCCCACAACAAAGCGTTTCACAGAATATACTGTAAAGTGAATTGACTGTGTATTTGTGGGCGAAATGCGGCAGCCAATCGCGCACAGCAGTGTCCCACAACATCCGTGGATTGAAATAGCCAATTTATTATAAGAATTTTTTTCTTGTGACAGATTATTATTAGGCGTGTGGAGTAAGGTAACTTCCCCCAAGCTTTCGCCCTGACCTGCCTGGTTTCGAAACACAGGTCTCATGCCTGTAAGGCGAGTGCTTTAACCACTGAGCTACGGGACTCCCAACAAAAACCATAACGAGGGCAAAGAGACCATAAATAGCCTTGGAAAGGGATGAATATTAAAAGGTGTGGGAGGGAGTAGGAGAGGGGGATGAGATTATGTGGAGAGAAAAAAAAATCGAGAGCTGTTTAATGGGCTGAATGGCCTATTTCAATGCTATAATGTGTGATTCTAGAGCAAATTCTGTTCATATTTATTCATTGGCGGCTACGTTTTTACCACCAAATATACAGTCAATTCACGTTACAGGATATTCTATGACGGGCTTGGAGACGTCTAGAAGACGTGATAAGGCGCTGTATCAAATGCAATACTTTTTTATTTTAAAAATATACATATAAATCTTCAACTGCAAAAACTGAGATCTGTCTGTTTCCTCTATCCGCAGAACTTCGGTTTCTTTTACCACACAATCCGACGGGTCACCCTGAAACAGAAGCAACACTGATGACAGACAGACCATCAACTCCCGCACCAAGGGGGGCTTCCTCCCAGTTTATATTATATTAAAGAAAAACTCCCCTTATCATCGTGGCATGTTCTGACCAGCCACACTGAGCCACTCACTACTGCCATTACCACCCACAGGGTTAAGACGTTTCCTGAATCACTGTTTGAGTTGGACTTTTATCTCCCCACTTCCCACCACTGGCCCGACTCCATCTGAACTTCATCACCCAACCCAGCTAGTTTATCACTCTGTGTGTGTGCGCGCGCTGTTGGTAAATTGAAACCAATCTATGCACCAACTGCACTGTTTTATTTTCATCCTGTCCATCGCATTCTGAAACACCCCATCAACTGGCCTAGACTCCCAATGGAATTGATCCTTTTTACTCCAGATAAAAAGAAAACTGTTGTAAATAGCGACGGGCAAAAGGGACTTGTGTTTCAAAATTGGGCTCGCAAGGTACTATATTCATCCCAGTTCTGTCTCTGCCAATTTTTTTTTTTAAAACAGGGTTTCCAAATATTGTTACCCAACTAGTCCCGGAACTGACCTGGCCTGGGTTTGTGCATCGAGTGTCCAGCCAAGACATTAGTCAACGGAGGGAGAGAGAGAGGGAAGCGAGCAAGTTTCACTGCACTGAGCATCCCAATCTCTTCTGGTCCTGTTATTCCTTGGTCGCTACTTGAGGGGAGCTGTTACAAAGGCTTTTTTTTAATGAATTATTACCAGCTCGGATTCTGGTGGTTAGTCTGTGCAATGGGCGTCTCCAGCACTTCCTATTGCGAGAGAGAGGAAGAGTGAAACACACACACGGACAAGCACACTAGATTGTCTCTTTAAAAACCTAAAGGAAAAAGTTTGCTCCTGTTGCACTTTGCAACGTGTTTCACTATTTTGTGGGTGTTTTTTTGAGGGGTGGGGTTTGTATTTTGAAAACTATCGAGGGTGGGGGTGTTTTGTTTTTGACCCCCAGTTGATTTGCAACTCTTGAATCCTGAGCTTTTATTTATATATTGTAAATGGTTCTTCGTTTGGGGGAGCGGTGGGATGAGGGGCGCGTGGGGTGAGGGGGGGAAAGAAAAAAAAAATTGAAGTTGACAATGATTCTCCTGTTGTCGAATGGATTGTGAGGATAATAAGAGTGAAGTTGTGCGAAACGGGAGGTCCCGATACAGAGGGGAGGACCACACAATAAACAACAAACTGGACGGACCACGTCACATCACACCGGTGTTGCAATGTGTTTTTTAATGTGGTCTTTTCCCCTTTCTCTTCTCTCCCCCACCTCCCACTTCTCACTCAGCTCATCTGGCCACTCACTATTCTCTCACAAATATACAGTCAATTCACTTTACAGTATATTCCATGCAGCACTTTGAGACGTCTTCTTGGCGTGAAAAGCGCTATAATCAAATGCAAGGATTATTTTTAAAACAGACTTGAGCTTGGCGGGTTATCTATTTACATTGGGAATGGAGGGATAGAGACAGACTGATAATAATACTTGCATTTGACATTGAGCTATATTAGTCAACAGACATTTTTACTCTCCTTGAATCAATGGCCAGAACTACCATCTCATTCAGCTCATAGCTCACATTCAAAGATCATTTTCTCCCTTACGCTGTCTTGTCTTTACACAAAAGCCACATCAACCGGATGGTGTTTGGGGTGGTGGTGGTGGGGGGTTGCGGAGAGAGAGAGAGATTGGATAGATTTTAGCTATAAACTGCTACTGAAGCAACTTGCCTTCGGGTAATTCTATACTTTATGCATTTGAGCTATTTATTTTTAAAAGGCCCAAGGAAAGTCTTCTGCATCACTGGAGAGAAAGGCCAACACACGGTCCCAAGAAATAAATGCGTAATGTTATGAATGGAGGAGTAATGGAAGGTTGCCCTTAATTATTTCCATGTTTCCCTGGTACCCTGCAACACCACTGGGGAGAAAGGATGAAGAGATAACATCACATTGCTCTAATTACACTAAAGCGTCAGATTTATAACAACAATTTTTGCATTGGATATATAGTCTTATCCCACCTTTGAGATGTCTCAAGGCACTTCACAGATTATGCTTCAAAGTGGGGTGACTTATATTTTTTATTCAGTTTGTTGGCACAGATGCCTACTTTTTATCCCTAGTAGCCTACCTCCTGTATTCTGCCGACAAATCGCATCCTGATCAGGTGCAATCTGATTAGTACGTGTGGCAGTTATCAACGAGAAGAACAACAATTTGCACTTGTATAGCTCCCTCCAGCCCGGAGATCAGCGTCTCAGAGCGCTTATCTGCATTTTTTTAATGTCACTTGTGAAGGATACAAGACGAGGATCGCAAGAAAGAAAAAATTATTAACGAAAACGATTTGGAATTCCAGGATTCTGAGGAATCGTTTGGGAAGTTGGATGGACAGCGAGGTGTGTAAAGGGTACTTTTCAGAATTGGTTGGGTCTTTCCAGGGAGAGGGTGCGCATTCCAACAATCTACCTCTGGAATTTCCATGTGTACGTGGGGGACATGGAATTCTCAGTTGGAAGTTGGATGCTTTTAAATATGGTGCTAGGTTTCCACATACGTCAGAGACTCAATTTATATTTTTTAAAATTATTCAGTGTTGGTGGGATTAAATAGAACAAGATGACATGTGAGAAGTGAATCATTTGCCCCATCAAATCTAATTGGATATCCTGTTCTATATTAGATGAGTTCAAGGCAGCCTTCTCCCAGAGAGACCGCAGGATTGCAAGTGTAGAAAATATTAGGAAGAGGAAGTTGGAGCTTTAAGTTGTGGGGAGGCTGCTGCCCTTGACCTAGGGTGTGCTGGAGGGAACAGAATAATATAATAAATCTTTCATTTAATATCAGGCTTTTGATGTTTTCTAGACGTCTCAAAGCACTTTACAGAATATACTGTAAAGTGTATTGGCTGTATTTGTGGGTAAAACGCAGCAGCCAATTGTGCACAGTGTCCCACAAACAGTTATAGATTGAAATGACCAATTTATTATTGTTTTCTGGGCAATTATTAGCAAGCGTGTGAAATAAGGAAACTTACGCAAGGTTTCGCCCTAACCTGCCTGGAATTGAACCCAAGTTTCTCGCTTGCAAGGCGAGAGCTCTAAGCACTGAGCTACAGGACTCCACAATGGAGAATGGAGGAAGATTTACTCTGTCTCTAACCCCTGTTGTTGCCTGACCTGAGAGTGTGGGTGTGGCAGTGTTTAATTTCCAGTACTTCAATCCCCTTCCTTCACCTTGATAATGAGAATAACAATCCACCAAATACATGGGCACAGCTGAAAGCAGTATGGTGTGTGTGTGTGTAAAAGAGAGATGTCGGGGGGGGGGAAGCATGGAGCGGGGGCGGGAGAGAGTTAAGTGCCTTTATTTTATTACAGTAGAGAGCTGAATCCTGCGCATCACTAGTCATCCATCTGCGACCTATTTCCTAGAGGGACCTGGACCTCCCGCTCTTGAAAGCTTCAGAGAAAAACTGTTCGGATTCACGATGCATTAATGGGATGGGAGCAGCTTTGAGGCTAATTTTGGTGTAACAATAGAGAGAGAGGGAGAAAGAGAGAGAGATTCTGAGGGGAGGCAACCTGAGATCTTGTAACGAGGATGTGGAAAAAATACTATTGAACCTCAAAGCATGTTTACTTGGTGGGGGTTTGTGACCCACGGGATTCGCATGTAAAAACCTATTGCTACTGCATTAATAAGTGGGTCATGTTGAACTGTTTCGTTGTGATGTGCAGAGTAAGCATTCAACAAGGGCTTTCAGTTCAGCTGAACGTTTCGGTGAGACGAGGAGGTTAGAACTACTGTACGGCTCCTTCGTTCGTCAATTTCTTTGAAGAAATTTTACAAATCATGAAAGCAACTGAGGACTTTTTTTCAAAATAGAAAATAAGAAGTTGGGCCCCTCTGTACCTCCGTCGATGGCTGGGGGTAAAAAAAATAATCTGTGAGTGTGAGAGAGAGAAAGAGAAAAAGACAGGTAAGGTTGTTTTAATGGAAACTCGAGGAAATCGCATAGAAATGAATGTTCAATTAATTATTTCGCTATTTTTCTTTTCCAGAGAATCTAGGTCCACGTGTAAAATGGATCACCTTCTTTCTATCTGTTCGGCTGCTCCGCCTCTAGTCATGTCTAATGTTAAACTGATAATGGTTTAAGTTCAGGTTAATTTGTGCATCGATGTAAGTTGTCCTGAAATGGGACAAATGGGTCACAGAGAAACTGCAGTGACCGAGTTGTTATCTCGTTCGGCCAAACCTCCTGCCCCCAAATATAGGGCAGACCAGTCACTGAGGGGCAAGGAGTCATCCCACTCAGCTCCTGTTAACCCTTGTGAGCCAAAACTAGGGTGGTCCTAGTTAGACAAGCACTAGAGTGGTGGAGGACTGGAGTGATGGTAACCTTCTTAAGCAAATCTATTTGCGGGTATTTTTTCCGTTGTGTGTTTTGGGTGTGCAAAAGTAGCACAGAAATCCTCTTGCAGTGCAGACACACCCTGTGTCTCGGCATATATGTTTATTTCTCTACCCCCTGTTTTGCATTCAGCTGTTAATAGTGACTGAATACCAACCAGTAATTTCATTTCCCTGTACAGTATCTGCAACATGCGTTGTCTTCTGTGCTACATGTTTGCAATTCTCTACATTTAAAGAAATAATAATAATAATTTGGACTAAAATCTCCCTTAAGTTTTACTTCCCCCACCAACTAGCTAGGGCTCTAGATCAAGCAGTTTGAGACAGCTTCCCAACATGTATGAAATGTAAATTGTTGCTTTTACCCTCTCAGTTTGTCAATTCCATTCAGTTGGTGAACATCTCATCTCTGTGTGGGTCAGAAGGTCGTGGGTTCAAGTCCCACTTGGGAATCCGAGTTCACTGTAAGCTATTACTCCACTGCAGTACAGTTATACCTCCAGTACATTGTCAGAGATGCTGTCTTTGATATGAGATGTCAATCCGAGGTCTTGCCTGTTTGTTTGCGGGTGGGGGGGGGGTCAGCAATAGAGAATACTGGTTGAATTGCATCCCGCAGTCCCTCCGCCTCACCCTCCTGCCTGGCCTCCTTCAAGTCCAGCCTCAAGACCCTCCTCTTCGACAGTCCCATCGGTCACCCCAAATCAACCTCCCGTCCCTCCACCCTCCCCGATCGCGACCCCAGCTCGGGTCTGAAACATTCACTGTCCAGTGCCTTGCGATGTCCTCCTGACGGTTAAAGGCGCTATACAAGTGCCATTTTGTTGCTGTTGAAAAGAGAAGGAGGTTTCTCCTTATATCCTGGCCAACAATCCTCCACTTCCTGACAGTCTGTGAAGTCTTGTCCACGTGGGCTACTGCATTCGGTGACAAATACAGTCCCTACACTTGATAGCAATTGAGACATCCCAATGATATGATAAGACGCAATGCCAAATGCAAAGATTATTATTAATTACCTGTGATTAATAGAAGTTGTGTTAGATGCAAGGATTTTTTTGGGTGTGGGGGTGGTGGGGGACAGTGAGATCGACTTCTACGACGTATGGAGGAGTCCCAAGTTATACACCAAGTCTTTGTGTAACAGAATCTAGAAGATCGTCTGCTGAGACCTGAGCCAGGAGAGTGTTTGTCAATCTCTCCATACTTTCCTAGCAGAAGTACCCCTTTTGCTCCATCGGAAAGCTAATATCCTTTGGTAAGGATAGCCAAAGAGGTGTCTTTTTTCTCCCCCCCCCCCCCCCCCCATTCCGTCGCTGTGGCTGTGAGGTGTTCCTGTCATTGTGATTTGAGGCTAAAATCATTGATAAATCACATTGCCAGGGATTCCCATACAATCCCAGATCACCCCGGCCATCAACTGACTCGCCGACCGACACCAGAGATATTTGTGGCTGTGTCTCACTTTGCTCTGTGTCTCAGAACTGTGTCCTGAGGGAAGGTGTGATTCCCCCGCAGCCTGAGCTCTGTGCTGGTATGGAGCTTAGCCATTGGGAGAGCAGTATCATTGGAGAGCCTTGTTCACAGTGGCTAAGTTTAGTACCGCAGAGAGAAACGCCGCATTGTACCATCATCACCCGTCTACATTTCCCTGGGGAAACAGTCAGGACAATTCGGTCCTGAGCGTGGAGATTGTTTCGGATTTGGATTTCATTTGAGTTTCTAGTGGAGTTCTTGAAATCAAGACTGAGGTGTAATGGATATTTGTTGGGTCAGGGTATCAAGGGGTATGGGGGTAAAGGAAGGCCAATAACTGAAGTTGAGGTACAGATCAGCCATGATCTAAAATCGTGGCGGAACAGGTTTGAGGGGCTGTGGCCTACTCCTGTTCCTATGTACTTTACGGAGCAAGATAGATATATTGTCAAGCTAGATGCGGTGTCCCTTTCTCTCTTCCCCTTCCTTCCCCTCCGTAGGCACAGGGGAGTGACTCTCAGTACCTATCACCAAAAACCTATTCGATTGGTGAAATGGGTCAAAGGTGGGATGGATGAGGGAGGCCCAATGGAGGAACTGAATTAAGTCAGAGTCATGTTACGTGGATGTGCCAAAGTTAAATAAAGAGAATTGGATTCAAATCAGAGGTGTGTTTTTCCCCTCTCCCTCCCCCACCTCCCCACAGTTCAAATGTTTAAAGACATTTCACACAGACTGAAAACGATTATACACAAGTATGAGGCTTTAATACAATCAATTGGTTTTCACATACGCGGATACTACTCCCAACACTACAGGTGAACTCCATTCATCATAGTTATACTTACAACTATATGGATGTGGCACCTATATTTGGTATGTGTTTAATTGGCAATTCTATCACTAACAAATGTTACATTGCTGTGATACGTATGTGTTGGAGTAGTTGTTCTCCCCTCCCCAGGCTCAGTTCAGCTTTTGATCCTTGCAATTTCACATCGCGTCTTGTCAAATCATTGAGGCGTCTCAAAGAGCTTCAGATGTTATACAGTACTGTACTGTAAAGTGGATTTGACTGCATTTTGTGGGTTCAACGCGGCGGTCAATGGCACACACAGCCCATGTCCCAAAGAGCTACAGCCGTCGCTGTGTCTGTCAAACGAATGCTTTCGCTGTTGAATGAATGCCTTCACAATGAACGTTTATTCCCCTGTGATCCGTCCAGTGATTTTCCTGGACTGGAATTCGCGTTTGTTTTGTGGCTGTCGAAAAATCGCAGAAAACATCTCTCTGAACCTCAAGCGTTTTAAAGCGGAATATTGAAGGCAACGAGGAGCGAGCGGGATTACAGTACGGTAAAACTCTCGTAATTCTGATCTGGTTATAAATCGCCAAAGTCGTACATCAGTCCAAATCTCATTGAGTTGTCCCCATTCTGATGAATAAGTTCCACATAATCATAATAAATGTATGATCCCTAATTGATACGACTTTTGCAAGGTTTACTGTAGGTGATTGGTGTGCACCAATCAATGAGTGGGCGGACAGTTTTCTGAACACTCTGCGATCGTGATCGGAACAGTTTCTGGGCAAAGGTGTCCACCATCGGTCCGGCCTGACGCCCGTCATTCCCAGGCAAGTGTTTTGTTTTGTTGTGAGGCAGGACATACCTGGCGTTACCCGCTTCTCGGCTTGAGTAAACCCGTTGCTTTCTCGCCGTCCTCTGGTCTGGGCTCCAAGGACTTCGGGAGGGTTTTCTTGGGGCTCAGCAGCTTGGAGTTGCGGAAACTCTCCCTCATTCTGTAGGAGCTCTCCGTGGACGGTCCCAAGCTGGACTCCGACCGCTTCAGGAACGGGAGAGGCCCCACGGCCCGCTCGCAGCAGCAGCACAGCAGGTTCAGGATGGCCCTCTCGATCTCCTTGCTCCCGAACGCATAGATGATGGGGTTGATGGCGGAGTTAGCGACGGCCAAGGCGATGGTCCACTCCAGTTTGTGCAGAATGTTGCAGGTCGAGCCCACGCAGAACACGTCGAGGAGGAGCACGCTGAAGAGCGGGCTCCAGCACACCACAAAAGCCCCTACGATCATACACACGGTCTTGAGCAACCGGATGGACTTCTTCCTGCTCTTGGAGCTGGCCACGGACTTGGCGCTGGTCTTGACCAGGTGGTAGATGCCCGAGTACAGGGCCACGATGCCCGCGATCATCAGGCTGAACATGATCATGCAGAACAGAATGTAGCTCTTGGAGTACAGGGGCAGAAGGGTGGAACAGTCGCGAAAATTGCAGATGCAGTTCCAGCCGAAGAGGGGCAGCATCCCAATGCAGAAAGCCATCACCCAGCACAGCAAGATCAGCACGTACACCCGGTACGTCTTGTAGGACGAGGCCAAGGGCACAGGCCTCACCATGGTGGTGTAACGCTCCACCGCCGTAATGAGCAGGCTGAAGGTGGAGGCGGCCAGGGCGATGAACAGCACGCCCTCCCTGAGGAACCACATCCTGGTGCTCAGGCTGAAGGTGACCTGGCCCGAGAGGCACAGGTTGACCATGTAGGCCATGCCGGCCAGCAGGTCGCACAGGGTGATGTTGGCGATGCAGTAGTAAACCCAACTGCGGAAGCGGGTGTTGTTCACGATGGCCAGGAACACGAGCAGGTTCTCCAGGATGATGAAGAAGCTGACGAGCATCATGATCAGGGTGATCACATCGGTTCCCTCGGTGGGCGAGCGACGGTGTTCCAGCTTCCCAGTGTGGTTGTAGTGCAGCAGGATGATGTTCAGGTCATTGGTCCTCACAGAGGCCAGGCAGTGGCTGACGTTGGCTGACAGTAGTGAGCGCTCCATCACTCCACCCTGCTCCTTCGAGTTGGACCAGCGGCTGGTTGGATCATAAATTCATGGGCGGGGTGTATGGGATGGGTTGGGGCAGGCGGTCTGCTCAAAGTCCTGCAAAGACGACCCAGAATTATACATCACTGTTAACTCTCTTCCTAGTTTCAGGTCTTGGCTAAAGACCTTTCGCGCCTTCAGTTACCTTTTTCCCCCTTTCCCTGGCTCGCACCTCACCCCAACTCCCCCTGGCTCCCCCCCCCCACCGGGATCCATTATTCTAAAGCGCTCTGAGACACCACCCAACATGGAGGGCACTATATCTAAATCAAAGTTGTTGTTGTATCTCTGTGAGGTCAACTGAACCCGTTTGTTGGTCGATTGTCGGACGGTTGTCTGGGGATAATAATAATACTTCGTTCACATTCCCCCCCTCCCCGCACCCCCAAAAGAAAATAAACACTCAACCCACAACTGTTTATGGGACCCTGTTGTGCGAAATTGGCTGCTGCATTTTGCCCACAAAATACAGTACAGTCCATCCATTCTACAAGATATTTTGTGAAGCTCTTGGAGACATCTCAACGACCTGATGTAGGCTCTAAATCCTTCACACTTAATTGCTGTCAAATTTAACAAATGTCTAATCATAGGCAAACAGGGCCCAATTTGCACAGAGCTGAAACCCACAACTCTTTTTTTTCTGCTCGAACTATGTATGCGATCTTTAAAACATCATCTCATGGTGGGGCTTATCTGACAATGGTGTGTTTTCCTAACCCCCACACTGCAGTGTTCAGCGTGTAAAGCCTTAAGTGAACTGGGACTTCAACCCGTAACCTGCGCAAAAGTGTCCAATTTGCGTCCAGCGATGGTGTAGCAAGTCTTTATTATGAAAGATTTTTAAAAATAATAGTTTTTCTGCTTGAATTTTCCATCTATTATTAGAAGCGATTTTGTTGCAACACACCACAAAGCAGCTGTGTGTGGAGGGAATGATGCAAGCAAGGAGCCAGAGAACCTCGTAAACATCCCTCCTGCCCTCCTCGCGCACAGTCAGTCACAGAACTGCAGATGTTTACACCAACGAAAGAGGCCATTCAGCCCATCAAGCCCGAAAGAGCTGTCTCAAAGAGCTGTCCATTTGGTTTTGTGTTCTTTTCCACCTGCCTTTTGATATGTTCCCCTTTTATCGCGTTTACACCCTGCCGCGATTCGCCCACAAATTCACAGTCGATTCACTTTACAGCCTATTCTTGCGAAGCGCTTTGAGACGTCTTAAAAGATACGCTAAAGGCGCTATTTCAAATGCAAGGGTTTACTATTTAACCAGAAAACCAAGTGTAAAATCTTCTTTTTTGTTGTTTTGTTGCCATCGTGAAATTTCACTTCCTCTTAAAGGTGCCATGAGCAGAGAAGCTGCGAATGTTTCCTGGAGGTCATTAAGGCATTAACACAAAAACACTGGAGGTTTTGCACAGGTGTGACAATTCTCTCAAGAGACCACACTTCCCCTTTAAGTGACTCTACCATTGCCTTTCAAAACCCTTTTTAACCACATGAAGTGAAACGTACGTATAAGTATAAACTGTTTTGAGATCGGGCCCCACATAGAAAAAGCTCAAACTTACTTCCCTCCTTTGGTTTTATTTTTTTAACAACTCCACTAATTATTCATCTGTGAGACGTGCAGTATTGCTGGTTAAATTTTTTTAAAGTTTCAACAATAAAATAGGCTCTGTTTGTACCCAGATCTGAAACCTCTATGTTCACATGGGAAATATATGATCTGCCAGAGATTACAATGTTTTGCTCACTGCAGAGACGTTGCTGGGAGCTGCCACAATCATAGGTCAGTTTTTGGTACCAAAGTAGATATTTCACCGTACATTTGAAGTGGAGTTTAAAATAACCCTTGCATTTTGATCAACTCTTCCGAACAATCTCAAAGAGCCGCTCGGATGATTAGCGTCGAGTGCAGTGACTTACGTATTGGTAGGAAATTGCAAGGTCCAATGAATCGTTATCACAACAATCATGCTCGCATTCGATCTAGCGTTTTATCACATCAGCGAGGCGTCTCGAGGCTCTTCACCAGACACGTTGTCAGGTGTGTTTGGCCCGAGAAAATGCGGAGGCCAACAGTGCGCGGCAGGGACCCACAGACACCCGTGGGTTGCGAGACCAAGTTCTTCTTATTATTAACAATTTTTGTAAAGGGGGTCATTAATACACAACAAGGCGCCTTGAATCCGCAACGCGTTCCGTTTGAGAGAGACCAGCTGAATTATTCCAAGTCCCTGAATAGGGAGGGGGAGGTGGAGATGGAGTTGCAGGGGTGAAGATTCCCGAACAAGTGCATTTACTTACTTTAGTCGTTCATCTCGCCTCCCGGACTCCGAGTGCTGAGCTGCTCGCTCTGCCTCCTGACATGTACACACACACACTCACACGCTCACAGGCTGTTTTGACGAATTGTGAAATTTATAGAAGTTGGGTTCTGAGTGTCACTCAGAACCCCACCCAGCCTGACGCCGAGAGATAAGGCTTCTGCAACGCACTGGTGCATCATTACGTCTCAAATTGCTTAACGCACTGTCAAGCGAATTGTCGTTTTATGGACGAAACCCAATTCAACGACGACGACAACAACTTAGATTTACATGGCGCCCTCCACTGTGTGTGCCTGTCCGTGTATTGTAGGGACTCTATTGTATCAAGTACAATGCAGTTTATATTTATAAATACATTTATATTATATATAGATATATATATTTTGGATGCCAATTGTGCATATGTAGAGTTGTCTTATCGGGGTGGCTCAAGGCTGAGCACGCACGTTATGGGAGAGGGAGCTCAAGAGGTGGGTGTGGGGGGGGGGGGGGGGAAGGGGTTAAAGCACACAGCGACGCTCCACACATTTGCGACAAGTAAAGGCTGGGCTGTCAATAAGACGATATTGTACTGAAGGGAGGAATGAGAATCTACCCCCCACCCCCACCCCCATTGCTGAAGCTGAGATGCGGTTGGAGCAATCGTACGGGGAACAGAAAAACAAGTGAGTTGGGCAAGCCTACTCAAGCTTCTCATAAAATCTACCAGGGCGTGCGAGACCGCAAAAAAGCCTCGCCAACGCTGTTGTGGATCTTTTCTGTTTGCTCCTTCAAACCGCTCACTGTCGCCTTCCTGGCTTGATAAGATTTCAACAGGAAGTGTGGTCATGGTTCAAAACGTTCCTGACAAGTTTCCCACGAAACACCTCGCAACATCGTTAGCCAACCGAGCGAGTAGCTTACGGTCAGTATGTTGAAGATGATAAGCGTAGCTCTGTGGTTAGAGCGCACGCATTACGAGCAAGAGACCTGGGTTCGCTTCCGGGCAGGGGGAAACCTTGGCCAACTTTTCTTATTCCACGCGCCTGATAATAATCCCTCGAGGAAACAATAATAAATGGATCCATTTCGATCCACCACCGTTTGTGGGGTAGGCTGCCGTGCGCAATATCAGCTGCTGCGTTTCGCCCACATGCATTCAGTCAATTCACTTTACAGTATATTCTGTGAAGCGCTTTGAGACGTCTAGAAGGCGTGAAAAGCGCTATGTCAGATGCAAGGATTATAATAATTATAATTGCATTTGATATAATGCCTAATCTCAATATATGCTGCAAAGTCTTTACAGCATATATTGTAAAATGGATCGAGTGTAAAATTTGTGGGTGAAACCCAGGAGCCAATTGCGCACAGCATTGTGACCATAGTCATGGCATTAATAAACACATTTGTGCTTTGGTGGGGGGGCAGGCAGGGTGGGAAAGGGAATTATTACTCCCGTAAAACACTTCGCCAATCAACTAACCGGTTCTTTCTTCCTACTAGGTATACAGTGGTGTGTGTGTGTGAAACTTTGCCTCAACAGGTCCTCTCCCAAGACGCAAACATTTCAAAACAGTTTATCTCGAGATATTACTCAACGGCCATATATCTTTAACCTACGTCTTCACAGATTTGGTAAATATTTCTTCGTAGGAAGCGAAGGAGTGTGGCAATAGAAGCTGTGTGTTCCCCCCCCACCCGCTCCACCCCACCTCCCCGCCCCACCCCAGAGAATCTGGCTGAGTTTTAATGTCTGTGTGTGTGTCTCTGTGTGTGTGTTTAGAGGTTTTAAGCGCTGCGAGACATTGCCTTGCATAAGGGGTGCTGTATAAATTCAATCCCATCTATTTGGCTTCTCCCCCCACCCCATTCTCCTGCAATTGACTCCTTTTTTGACATCTATAATAATCCTTGCATTTATTACAGCTCCACATCACGTCTTCAAGACGCCTCAAAGCGCTTCACGGATTACACTGTAACGTGGAGTGACTGTGCATTTTGTGGAGGATGTCCTCTCGTCACTGACCGACCGACCACTGAAGCTCATATCTTAACATGGCAGTGAGACAGAGCAGGTTTAACTCACCCAGACAGCACTGAGCAGCGTGCAGTGATAAACAAGAGTGTCTCAGTTTGTGTCCAAGAATCCCAGACAGTGATGTAAACCTTTTACATTTCTCCCCTACACACACACACACACGTGTCGACTGTCTGAGTTGGGCTTTGCTGTGTGCAAACTGATTGCCGCATTCGTGTACAAAACACACAGCCACTACACTTTACAGTAAATTCACAGCAAAGCGCTTTGAGGCGTCTCGTCGATGTGATTAGGCGCTGTATCAATGACACGGATTATTAATAATAATAATAACTTGCATTTGTTGTAGCGCTTTTCACATCTTATTGACGTCTCAAAGCGCTTCACAGGATATACTGTAAAGTGAATTGACTGTATATTTGTGGGTGAAACTCGGCAGCCAATTGCGCACAACAGCGTCCCCCACACAAACAGCTGTAGATTGAAATGACCAATTTTTATTATTATGTTATTTGGGGGGACGTTTTATTACTAGGCGCGTGTGTGTGGAGTAAGGAAACTTTCCCAAGATTTCGCCCCTGATCTGCCTGGATTCGAGCACAGGTCTCACACTTGTAAGGCGAGTGCTCTAACCGCTGACTAGACTTTTGAGACGCTCCCTTAGGTAACAGCCTAAAGTTGATGTACATGTTTGTTGGTGCCTTCTACGTGAGGTTATCAGTAGCTGCAGATTTTCCTCTGGCCGCTTGGCTACTTTTTCTAAACTCTAAATTGGGCATTTGGGGTGTTTTAAGAACTTTATCCTTTCCTCTGTCACCACCGCAGGTGAAATTCCTAGAAGAAACAAAACGGATTAGGTCTGAAATGATCTGATATTCAGTTCCAACTTTGCCTTTCACTTAAACAAATATCCGCAGATGCTTAATAATAATAATAATAAAAATGATAATAATAATAATCCTTGCATTCTGTACAGCCGCCTAATCAGGATTTGGGGAAGTCTCAAAACCCTTTGCGGAATACGTTATGAATTGACCGTTCTGTTGAAATTGAAATGACCAATTTTTATTAGCTGTGTGTTTTTTTTTGGACAGATGATTATTATTGGTAGGTGTGTGTGTGTATGGATTCGAACACAGGTCTCACGCCTGTAAGGCGAGCGCTCTAACCACTGAGCTACAGGAGCTCCACGTGTCTCCTAAAGAGATCGGGGAAATCGATATGTCTTTGGGACTCATTAGAACGAGGAAGGACAACAAGACAGGATAACAGAGGCGTGGGTTGGGAGGAGAGGGGGGGCTGGGGGAGTGAAATGACGTGTGTGTCTCAAACGGTAACCCGGCTCAGAGTGGAGTGTCTCTGCAGACGCTGATATCAGTGATCCCCAGCTCTCAACTGAACTCTAAATTTAGACCTAAATTAGTGACTTGAGTGTTTATTGCTAGTCGTGTGATGTAATGATCCATGAGATCATTCTCCACCGAGACATCAGTAACTTACCATCGGGAGGAGGGTGGAGGGGATCGGGAGGACGGGGTATATAAATGTAAGTTTTGTTGTTGTTGTTGTTGTTCCGTTGAGTCTCGTACTCTGAACTCTCAACGTCATTTTTCAAATGGGCCGTTTTGTTTTGGTTTTTTAGCCGACGAGGCTGTTACCCGGCTACCCTCACACTCTCTCTCTCTCACCATCAATGAAATAACAATCCTTGCGTTTGATATAGCCCCTTTTCACGTCTTCTTAAGACGTCTCAAAGCGCTTCACAGAATAATCTGTAATGTGAATCGACTGCATATATTTGTGGGCGAAACGCGGCAGCCAATTGCACACAGCAGTGCACTGTCCCCACAAACAGTTGTGGATTGAAAATACTATTGTATTCTAGTTGTTTTTGTGCGCAGATTATTATTAGGCGCGTGTGTGTGTGGTGTGGGTGTGATATGTGTGTGTGTGTGGTGTGTGTGGTGTGTGTGTGTGTGTGTGTGTATGTGGAGTAAGGAAACTTGCTCAAGGTTTCGCTCTGACCTGCCTGGATTCAAAACACAGGTCTCACGCTGGTAAGGCGAGTGTTCTAACCAGCGAGCTACAGGAATCCACGGAGACTTGTCCTAACCTTGCACACGACCTGTGCTCTCGCTGACATTCAGGTGACTGTTCAGCGCTTTGGGACGTCCTCCCGATGTGAAAGACGCTCTATCAATGTAGTTTTGTTGTTCTCTTGACCCGCTGTGAGGCAAAGTCTTTCCTGGATTAAGCTTCTGTGTTTGGTTACAAATCACACTCTCCCAGCCGACTCTCGCCCCGTTCCTGACAAAGCTCTTTCCCAAAGAGGAACACAGTAACTCACTCACTCGCTGCGGTTGTTATTATTAAGCCTTTTTATTAAATACTATATGCACGAGGCACTTAAATTACAATCTGTGTTGCCGTTTGGGTTCTTGGCGCTAAATTACATTATTCACAAAGTCAGTGCAGCAGATTTCAGTGCGATTCTGTCCAACAAAGATAATCCAGAAAGACTCGAGGTGAGGGGGGAGCGGAGACATCACAATTAAATGTAGTTGTGAGAGATAAAACGGCTATCAAACCACACCCCGAGCGAAGCGCTCGGAGATGCCAACCCTGCATGAAGGACGCTTCATATAAATATCGTCGATGACGTGACTTGAACCAAACAGTGTACGACAACGACCCCCACCGTTTGACGCAAAGCGACTTGAGTTAGTTACGCACAAGGGACTTTCACGAGGTGGGGATTAGGAGAGTGAGGCGCTTGTGACCTTCTGTCCCTCCGATCGGCGACTGATTTATCAATAATAATCCTAGCATTGGATGTAGTGCGTCATCGTGTCATCCAGATGTCTCAAAAGCGCTTCACAGTAGTGGGGGCCGTGTGTTTAATGTGCCTTGAAATCAGATGTGATTTGTTTCCCTGAAGGGTTGTTTTTTTTGAGGGCGCTATAAAGTGCTCGATTGGTTTTCGCTGCAAACGACCGATTTATCTTATAAGATATACAGTGCGGTGTTCACCAGGGAGAGGTTTTAGTCACAGGCCCCCGCTGATAAACGTGGGTCTCCAAAGCTTCTGAGTGAACGAGCGTTAAACGCAGCCGCTCAAGAAATCATTGAAATAGTTTTCTCCCCCTCCAACCACCCCACCCACCCACCCAGCCCGCTCCGACACAGGGGGGGGGAACGCGGGGCATTGATTCTTCAGATTATGGATTAAAATACAACGGAAATTAATGAAAGGTTAATTTTCCGGAGCAAAATTGTTGGGAACTTTTTTTTCCTTTTTTTAAAAGAAAATTAAAGTGTAAAAAAAAAGGCTTGAAGAACTGGTCCATTTTAAACACGGGTGAGAGAGCGAGAGAGAGTAGGAGAGAATAAAAATCTTTGCCAATTAAAATCTTAAATCGTCGGGTCAGGGTGCGTGTGGCTTTTTTTTTAAAAAAGGAGAATTTTAAGAGGGTTTTGAACGTGATTTGCAGGTTGCGAATTTGACACGCGAACGAACCGTGTGGGGTCAGGAGGCAAGTCACAGGCGCTGAGATCAGTGGCTGTTAATGACTCGATTGAGGACACCTGTTAATTTCCTTCACACACCTTTTTACCCTTAACTTCCACAACCTGCAGACTGTGTGTGTGTGTGTGTGTGTATACACACTCTCTCTCTCTCTCGCTCTCTCTCTCTCTCAGCAAGAAGATACATCAAGTCCTGGAATAACAATGAGTCAAGTGCTGAGTTGAGCAACCATGATGCTAAAAATATTGCCCTTCCCTTCTTCCTCTTCCTTCCCTCTCTCCCTCCCTCCAGCCAGCCCAGCTCACAGCACAGAGGGAAGAGACAGACGTAGTGGTTTGGGAATATTATCCCTTGGAAAGTTCCACCCGGAGCGAGGCCTAGATTCCACCCGCAGGCCAGGACTCAGGTGGTTCCACAGGTGAGATGAGATGCTGCGGGTTGATAATAATAATAATCATAATGAAAACCCTTGCATTTGATACAGCGCTTTCCACGTCTTCTAGACGCGATCTCAAAGCCCGTCACAGACTACGCTGTAAATTCAATTGGCTGTATATTGGTGGGTTGGCTTCGCTGTGTAGTTTTGAGGCGACGGGCAGAGTTAAGGAGGACGCAGTCTCCAACATTCAGCGAGGTTTCACTCCAGTGGAGGGAGGCGGGAGGGGTAGTGGGGGGGGGGGTAGAGGGGAGGGGGGTTTTGCTCAGTATGACTCTGCCCCGGAAAGGTTGGCCAGTTGGATGAGCGCCAGGGCTCCGTGCCATCGCTCCCTCTCTTCCTGCAGGTGTTGCCAGGCACAGGTCTGCTCTCGCTGGCTCCGCGCCCCCAGCGATCGCTCGCCCTTCACGCCCACACAGCGCTGCTCTCGAGTCTGCCAGTATCTGAGCCAGAAGGAAAAGGGAAAGACATTATTATTACGCACTTGAGGACAAGTGCGTAATAATGATAATAATAATAATCATAACCAGAACAATCCTTTCACTTGACACGGCGTCTTGCCACATCGTTGCGAGGTCTCAAAAGCGTTTCACGATTGTACAGTGCATTTTGCGGGTGAAACGCGGCAGGCAAACGCGATACAGTGCGTGTGGGGACGAGAGAGAGCGCAGTGGAGAGACACAGAGTGCGAGAGAACGTGCGCCGGGAGAGATTGCAAGCGAGAGAGAGAGAGAGGCAGCGAGCCAGACCCAGACACCGAGCAGTTGAGAGACTTTTTCTAATGCCTCGATCAATCACAAGGTTTCTTTTTTTTTAACACATAACAACAACAACAACAACAATTTACATTTATAGAGCGCCTTTCACGTCGGGAGGACGTCCCAAGGCGCTGAACAAGAGGCGTGTGACCCGAGCTGGGAGGGGAGTGTTTGGGAAGGGGTGAAACACGAAGGGGAGGTAAAAGAGTTCGGGGTGAAACAAAAGGCACGATCGAAGAGGAAAGTCTTCAAACCGGCCTTGAAAGAGGAAAGGGAAGAAACGAAATGGAGGGATTGAGGGATGGCATTCCATAAGGTGGGAGCGGAGAAACTGAAGGCCCGGCCTCCGATGGTGGGGCGGTTCGGGCGGGGGGCTTGGAGCAGGCCAACATAATAGAGAGAAACGAGCGATAGTGTCTATAGGTCAAAATGGGCCGAGAATTTCTTGCTGAAAGTACCTTGCAGGCAGTTGCTGTGACCTCCCCCACCCACCCACCCCACTCACCTCGCCAGCCACTCCGCCACTGCCTTGTCAGCCTCGCTCTTCCCAGCCCTGCCTGGCTTGCTCGCGCAATCCCTCCTCTCCAGCCGTGCGAACGGGTGCTTCGAGCAGTGACGGTTGGCGTGAGTGAATTTACTCGCACAGCCTGCCAATGAAGGGGGGGGGGGGGAGAAATGAAAGCTCACGATTATTTGGTCTGCGTGAAATGACTTCAGTCGTTTGAATAATTACTTTGCTGGAACTATTAATAGTAACAAAAATCCTGGTGTTCGACATAGCGCTTTGTCACCTTTTCCAGATGTCTCAAAGCGCTTCACAGAAATATACTGTAAAGTGAATTGACCGCATATGTTCGTGGGCAAAACGCGGGCAGCCCCTTGCGCACAGCGGCGTCCCCGCAAACAGCCGTGGATTGAAACGCCCAGGTTTTTATTTTTTTGAGGGTGTTTAATCATCGGGAGTGCGGAGCAAAGAAACTGGGCCAGGTTTTCACCCTGACAGGCCCCGGAATCGAACCTAGATCTCTCGCTTGCGAGTGCTCTCACCCAACTGAGCTACCAAACTCTGGGTCACAGAATAAGTGGGGGGAACACACAGACACTCCAGTGCAGGGCTGGGGGGTGTTTCAGTCTAAATGCTCAGATGGACTTTAAAAGATCCAGCCTGTAGTGTTCACTTTCTACCACATGGTGGCGCTGTTTACCCATTAGGGAAGTGGCCAGACAGCGCCGCCCTGTGGCTGTCACGAGCAATTGAACGTTAATGAGGGCTGGAGCATTCCACCTGAAGTCATCTAAACAATTCATTTAATTTAATAAGAACCCTTGCATTCGGTATAGCACTTTTCACGTCTTCCAGATGTCTCAAAGCGCTTCGCAGAACATGTTGTGAATCTCTACTTTAAATAGCGCACTTTCAAGGCCTTCGAGCCAATCCAGCAACAGTTTTCAGGCAAGATTTCAAATAGTTTCACACAATGTTATTAGGAAACGTATTACGTAGATTAAAAAGAAAATATATACGTATCATTGGAAGCTACTCTCTCAAATACCACACCCCAGGTACTATGTGCTAACATCTCATGACTGTGTTCCCTCCGTTTTATTGAGACACTTTCTAAGAACAGTGAGTGGGATTTCTTTGAAGCAAAACAGCAAAGATGTGAAATCTTCACACTTAAAATGTGGCAAAAAATATATATATTCAGTGTGATTGCAGTTTGCGTCCTGCGTTGGGTCAAAAGGGAAGATTCATCGAACGTTTACAGCAGAGAAGGCTGTGGTTCGGCGTGTGCTATTTTACTGAAGCTATTTTCTCCAATTGCACTGCTGGTGTCAGTGCTGTGAGGTACTGTACATAGAAGTGTCAGATTAGTGCACTGAAATTAAAGTTGTTGTTTTTTCTACACACCCTTTCTGCAATAATAATCATAATAATCCTTGCATTTGATATCGCGCCTTATTACATCATCGAGACGCCTCGAAGTGCGTCACAGAACACGCTCTAAAAGTGAATTGACCGTACGTTTTATGAGCCAACCCTACCCTATAAATAAAATCTCCCCACCACAAACAAACAAACAACAACAAAACCTACATTTATATAGCGCCTTTCACGTCGAGAGGACATCCCAAGGCGCTGAATAATAATCCTTGCATTTGATACAGCGCTTTCCACATCTTATCAATGTCCCAAAGCGCTTCACAGAATATGCTGTAAAGTGAATTGACTGTATATATTTGTGGGCGAATCACGGCAGGCAATTGCGCACAGCAGCGTCCCCCACACACAGTCGTGGATTGAAATGACCAATTTTATTATTGTGGGTTTTTTTTTTGGAGGGATTATTATTAGGCGTGTGGAGTAAGGAAACTTGCCCAAGGTTTCGCCCTGACCTGCCTGGATTCGAACACAGGTCTCCCCAGCTTGGTCTCCCCGGCTTGCAAGACAAGTGCTCTAACCACTGAGCCACAGGAGCTCCACCTCCCCAAAACTTTACTTCCTTCCATCCTCCCTCCCTCTCTCTGCTCCAGTTACGATTCCTCGCGTGTGAAATGACTAGGGACTTGCCGAGCGCGGGGACTTGGGTTCCTGTGGTTCCACTATCGGTGCAAGTCCCAGTCGATATCCCACACGTCTCCCCCCATCTCACCTGGCTCCAAGCAGGTAAAAGGTTTTTCTCCTGTGTGAAGGCGCTGGTGTGTTTTGAGCTGCCCGCTCTGCACGAAGGCTCGGCCACAGCCCGGGTAATCACATTTGTACGGTCGCTCGCCTGAAACAAGGGGTGGGGGGGGGGGGGAGGGAAACAAAATAGTTTTCGCGCTTCTAGTTTGCGGCGGTAACAGCGAAGAGCGGACGCCCTCGATTCCTTCCCCAAAGCGAACGAGGCGGATTTCTTTTAGGATATAATATGTCGGGAGGACGGTGTGCGTAATTCGGGGCAGGAGGCGTGAGAGCGCTCCCCAGTCCTGTCCTCCGTCTCGCAGTTGCTTTACGTCCCCGCGGTTTTATTCCGACAAGACGATCATAAGCGGGAGCGAAAACAGAATCCGCCCGCGAAACTTGCTGGCCGGTCAAGAATGAAGAGAAACTGGAGGATTTCACCCCATCTCAGGACCCTGGTCATCTACAGCGCAGGTTAGAATGATAATCCTTGCGTCTGACAGCTCAAGTCTTCGGTGCATCTCAAAGCGTTTCGCAGAATGTTCTGTCACGTTAGATACAAAGGTAAAGCTCAATTTATATCCATCTCTCCCAGCATTTTCTTCTTTGGCTTCCTTACTAGGTGAGATGCCCCCCCCTTTACTTCAGTTAAACTGGCCAAAGGAGATTGAGCGATCACCAAAGGAGCGGAGAGACTCTCTCACAAGGTTCCCCGGGGCTGTTTGAGTTGACGTCTCCAAAGGGATTGTTTCTGCTTAAAAAAAAAAGGGTACCCTCCGAGCACTGACCTGTGTGTGTCCTCTTGTGGGCCTGGAGGGACTTCTCTCGTGGGAAAACCCGGTTGCAAATCTGGCAACGGATTCGGCTGGTGGACACGGTGCCTTCCGTGATCAGCTCCCGGACAACCTGGCCCCGGGGGCGGCCGCGACGAACCCCGTCCTGGAACAGACGTCATCGAGGTCACGACCGGATGACTCCCCACAACAGTCTCTCCCCCCCCCCCCCACTCCCACCGCGTACACATCTAACACCGCAGCCTGTAGGGGGGTTAACTGTGGCCTGAACTGAGTTCAATCGGGATCACTCACTGTCAAAACGTGTAGCCCAGGGACGTGGGTGAGAGATGTGGCTGTAATAATACTAATATTAATAATAATTCTTGCATTTGATCTAGCGATTTATCACGTCTTCTAGACGCCTCAAAGCTTCACAGAATATACTGCAAAGTGAACTGACTGTGTATTTGTGGGCAAAATGACCAATTTTTTTTTTTTTGGGGGGGGAGGGATTATTATCAGGAGTAAGGAAACTTGGCCTAGATTTCGGCCCGGCCTGGAATCGAACCCGGGTCTCTCGCTTGCGAGGCGAGTGCTCTTAACCACTGAGCTACGGGAAACCCCACATCTTTTTGCGGGGCAGGCAGGATTAAACGATCCGTCGTGATGTTTAAAAGGCCCAAAAGAAAACAAAAGGGGAACGGGCTGGAGGGGCTGAATGGCCTTCTCCTGCTCCCCGGGGCTGTGTTACGCCGCGGCCACAAACTAACCGGTGAACGAGTTAAATAAATACAAAAAAATCTGGGTTTCCATAGATTAAAACATAATATTCCCATAGTGAGTGTGTGAGTGGATGTGGATCAATTAATGAATGAATGAAGGTTGCCGCCCACACTTGCAGCGCGCCTTCCAGTAGCCAATGGCGTGGCAGTTACCGTGGCAACGAAACGTTGGCGCCCGTACCTTTTGGCGGGTTTCTCTGTCCGTGCCATTGAGAAAAAAAATGTAACAACTGAGACAGACCCACAGTACAGGACCCATGTAGTGTAGTTAACTCTGAAGCTGTTTAAGTGCCAGATTGTACAAGTGATTGATTGATTGATTGATTGATTGATCACACAGAATTCTTATAATACTAATGCATCATTTTGCACTTTGACTTGGCGCTTTTCACGTCTCCTCGGGCTTCTCAGAATGCACTAAAGTGAAGTCAATTGGACTGTATATTTTTATGTTTAAATGAATTTTTATTGAATAGTTTATTTATAATGATAAATAGTTAAATTTCCTTTGCCCCCGCCGCCGATCTGTCGGGTACCCAAATTAATATTTCGATCAGAAATGTCCTCTCTCTCTCCCACTCACTCACCTAGCCACCCCCCCCCCCCCCCCCCCCCCACACACACACACAAAACCATTATTCCCTGAAATAGATAGGAATCAGTGTTTTTTTTTTTAAAAAACATTGTCAAGATCTGCTTAAGATTAGAAGTCACATAAATAGTTGATTTACACAGTATTCTCAGGCCTCAGGTGGCCTCGGTTGGCAATCACTGTACAGGTCACTCTTATGATTATTTTGTAAAAAAAAACTTTTTTGAAAAAAACAGCATTTTATAAACTCAATTTTTTACAAAAAATCTTGAAATGTACAAGTAAAGTCAAGCGACCTAAGCCACACGCACACAGATATATATACACACACACATATATAGTTATATACACACATACACACACATATATATAGTTATATACACACATATATACACACACACATATATACCTATATACACACATATATAGTTATATACACACATATATACACACACACACATATATATAGTTATATACACACACATATACACACACATACATATATACACACACATACATATATACACACACACATATATATAGTTATATACACACATATATACACACACATATACACACCACACACACACGCTGGCCTCTGCCATTTGCTAGTCTAATACACTATTTACTTGCTGTAGTGATCAGCAGACACGCACAGGTCTGGACTGTAATGTCCCCCCCA
Source organism: Hydrolagus colliei (assembly GCA_035084275.1). Lineage (NCBI taxonomy): Eukaryota > Metazoa > Chordata > Chondrichthyes > Chimaeriformes > Chimaeridae > Hydrolagus > Hydrolagus colliei. Next base: position 1,468,710 of record CM068766.1, on the reverse strand, counting down.
AAAGGGAAAGCTCTCGGGTGTGATTTTACCTTGTGAGCTGGGAAGTCTGCGGTCTGTCCGGGAGAGGTGGATCCCGTGGATCCTGTGCTGGGAGCGGGGCTGAGTCTCACCTGGTCGGGGCTTTCCGGCCACCCGCAGGGGAGAAGCAGAGAGAGATCCCCGAGAGACCGGTCTCTCACCCCGGCTCCGGGAGTCATCGCTCCGGGTGTGATCACAGACAACACCGTCCTCTCGGGCGACGGGCAAACCTCGCTCCCGGGCATAATGATATACATTTAATTAACGGATTAATTAAAATATATATTTTTCGCGCGTGTGTGTGTCTCACTCACTCAATCCTCTCCCGCGTTAATTGTGCAGCCTGGGGAAGTTACTGTAACCAATCCACAGCGAGGCTGGTGGGAATCCCCGCGCTTTCCACCCAATCAGCTGGTGGGTTTCAGTGTCAAAATCACAAGGCATTTAAACTGAATTTTAAACGGATTTTTTTTTTTTTTTTTTTTTGGGGGGGGTGGGGGGGGGGGGGGGGAAATGAGTCAAGAGAGGCTGAGACATTGACCCACTACCCCCTCCCTCCCTCCCTCACCCACCTGGGGAGAGAGCTGCTGCTGCTGGATCTCAGTACTGGACTCTTTTAAGTTTCCAAAACTACAAGTGGGAGTTTCTCTCTCTCTCTCTGTGTGTGTGTGTGTGTAGCTCAGTGGTATTAAGAGCAATTCGCTTTTCGCCAAGCGAAGAGAGAGCAGAGCTGTCGCCCGGGGGCTGGATACCAGGCAGGCAAGGCGAAGGCAAAAAAAAAAAAAGGGCAGGTCAGGGTGACAACATTGGGGGGGTTTTGGGGGGAAGGGGGGGGGGGGATTTCTTTCCTCCGCAGGCGCCTGATAATAATCCCTCAAGAAAACAAAAACAGCGGCCGTTGAACGGGTTCACGTCTGCGCGCAATCGGCTGCCGCGTTTTGCCCACAAAATGTACAGTCGATTCACTTTGCAGTGAATTCCGCCGAGGGCTTTGAAAGACGTCTGGAAGACGTGAAAAGCGCCAGATGCAAGGATCATTACTGTTATTGTCAAAGCTGCTTTGCTCCTTCCCCCTCCTTCCCTCCCTCCCTCCCTCAACTCGCTGTGACGCAGACTTCTTAGTCCTCCATCTTCTAATCAACAAAAAAATATTAATTTGTTCACTCAACCCGCGACTGTTTGTGAGAACTACGATGCGAAATTGGGGCTACCACGTCTCGTCTATAAAATAGTAGTCCCATCCATTTTATGGTATGTTCTGTGAAGTGTTTTGAGATGTCTTGAAGACGCGATACGGTGTGGTATCAAATGCATGTACAGTATTATGATAGGCGTTATTTGTGGGATATTGTTGTGGATCACATCACTAATCTACAGTAAATCTTATGAGATGGGAAGTGAAATGATAAAGGCTTTGTATCAAATGAAACACCTGTTATAAAAGTAATGGTTTTCAGTATTTTGCTATGATGGACACTGAATTACACGCTGCCTATCGTTTTATTACAAAGCAGCAAAGTCACAAGTCACAGCGAAGTCTCAGGAAGTCACAAAGTCATCTCATCTCCATAGCGTCTCTGGTTAGATGAATTCGAAGCAGAATAATTCTGACTGTTAAAAAACACACACAAATGTTCCTCGGACCTTGTCTCCGGTTTGAAATAGTCAGAATATTGTATCGTCAGTTTCAACATAATCACACACGCAAAAAGTTTGCGACCATCCAGCTTTATTCAGTTTCCACAATAAACAGTTTCTAAATCAGTCTTTCCACCATTCTGTTATCACAACCCACCCCTCCAGCAAACTTCAAAGATTGCATTCAATTGGATAAATGCAGACCAGACCATAAATTGTTCTATTGGGACCATTTAGAAATTTCCACAGCCCATGGTTAAATTGAAGTTGGTAGATATTACATCCAGTTAATGTTAACTCAATTTTGTGGCACACATATTATTGCTACAAAAAAACATTACTGGTAGTAATATTTCTGCATACAAGTCGATTGGGCTCTGTTTTCCCACTTTAGCATGCTAAAATTTATGTTCATCATTAAACAAAATGCACACAGACACACACACACCTCATCATAAGCAAACAGATGTGGGTTGTCAAGGGGCTCGGGAATGGTGGAATTGTTTGTAGCAGTTAGATTTACTGTCAGTTTGGCTAATGGGATAAATTCAAGTTGGATAAGAATGGAATTCCCCTCACCGTACTGGCTGACTTTCTTGCCTGCAGTATTCACCCATGTGTCCTTGAGAGCAGCTGTGCACAATTTCTACGTTATACACTTGTAGTTAAAAGGCCACATCGCCCTTGGCCCCTGTATAAGGTTCTATGGTTGCTATAGTGAGGTGGTTGTTCATGACAGTCATTCCCGCTTGAAAACTTAAGTTGCACCGACCGAGAACACCCACAATTCAGATTACAGTACTGTACACAAAAAATCCCACTGCGGCTAATTTATTCACTGAACATCCTTTAATACAAGCGCCCTCCACATACCCATTTCCACAGCCACTACTCCATGTATTCATCTAAGAGGATTTGGCATCTAAAATAAAATATTTTTACTTTCTACTGGATGGAGACTGGAAGCAGGAGTTGTGACCTCTCTTTGCTCCTCTTTTGCTCAGGTCCTTTGCAGCATAGCACTGGGTTCCCTGCTGAATTTAGCTAATTCTGTAGAGACCAGAGATTGAAACTAGACCTTGGTGGCTCAGTGTATGTACCAACGAAGCCAACAGTAAGCAATTAAAAAAGGAATTATTGTTAGTGCACAGTAGAAAAGAATACATTCTATGGAATACATGTGGCATGGCTTGATACTAAGTGAAGTAGGTACTGTAGTTGTGATTACCTCTCTTCAACAACTTAGATAAGCATTGCCCCAATCCAATATTCTCCATTTCTCAAATTAGTCACAAAAAAACAGAAAAGAAATCACTGAAAATTACCCCCTCAGATAAGAATATTGATTCGTATTTAGAGCGAGATAACACAAGCTCATTTCACAAGCCGAGGACACTCAGCCATCAGTTGAGTGGCCTGAATTAAAACTTAAGATACATCACAAAAGTGAAATGACTGTGAACTGAACCCACCGTACCAGGCAATCCCACATCCATTAAGATTTTACCTGTGGATAGACAAGATCGAACCACGCCATCGCCAAAGAATAAAAAATAAATGTGCTCCACCATCACAAACAAAACTAAAGTTTACATGGATTACAATTTGATAGATTTCACAAACTACTTAGGTGTCAATTCCAATTCTCCTCGGCTCTATCACAAGTTGCTGCTCAGCCGCTGAAGAGATTTCCGGGTTAGGGTGCGAGGGTGGACTGTGAATTATACAACCGCAGTCTCGAGCCTTTCAGCAGGCGGACGGCACGGAGATTTCGACCTTTCCCTGACCCTGAACCACCGTCAGCCCTTTACTGAGGAGGAAGGCGTCCTGCTTCGGCTCACGCCCCAAGAAGTTCTTCAGCATGTCCTCGGCATCCACTGAACCACCAGGTTTGAGGATGAAGTTACGGTAATCCATGCCCACCTGCAAACAGGGAGTGGGGGGGGGGGGAAACAAGTTAGATCGGGTTCGCATTAATACAAGGTTCTACCTTTTATTTCATTAAGAGAATACATTGTGTACGTCAAAGGAACAAATGTTGCTGGTTCCTGTTACAACAAATGCTGCGTTGATCTGTAGACTTTAGCATCAGAATACAACAATAGTGGACCCAAACAAGCAAGTAAGGGGAAAAAAAATCACAGCTTCCTGAAAATGTTCCAGCATCCTGCGTAAATTCATCGTTGAGGTACCTTTGGGTTCATGATGCCGTCTTGTCGGTAGCGAGTGTAGAACATATCCATGGAATAGACCTCACTCCACAGGTAGCCATAATACTGCGCATCGTAGCCTCCAGCCAGATGCCCAAATGTCGCAGGCATGTTCGTTCCTAGTAAAAACATAAAAACAACAAAATTACATTTACAGAGCGCCTTTCACGTTGGGAGGACGTCACAAGGTGCTGAACAGTCAGTGGTCGGGACCCGGGCATGGGAGAGGGGCAGGGTAGTGACTCACTTTCCCTTTCTCCATAGATGCTGCCTGACCTGCAATTATTAAGGTATTTCGGTGGAGTTACTTTAAATCTCTACAAGTAATGACACTAGAGGTGAGCTATTAGTTGTGACAAGACGCAAGGTTTGGACTCCACAAATGGGAGTTTGTTCAATGGAACCACATGGTGACTGTCTGATGTGTTGAGCAGAAGCCAAGTGCCAACGTTTGGATGAAACGTTAAACTAAGGTCCCTGGCTGTTCAGGCAGGTGTTGCAAGATTCCTTGGCAGCATTCGAAAAGGGCCATTTGTGGTAACTTCACTGCGCAAATTGCCTAACAAACAGTCACTACTCTTCACAGTAAACCCTGTGAACTTTGTAACGTCCATCCATCATGAAGTGGCAATATCAAATGCAAGAATCATGAATGCAGCTGGTGTACGGATACCCACGAACATGGCAATCCCCTGCTCTCTATCCAAAGCTCCACTGGTCCCCACCCATGAACTGCTACTCTCCACCCAACTCTGCTTCAGTCATTACCTTCCGTTGCAGGAACCCCCAGGATCTCTTCGCAGAGCCTTCTGTATTCCTCCTTTGGATCCACACCGACATTTTTGTGCAGTGACTGATCAACTCTCGCCAAAACTATCTGCCGTAAATTAAACAGCCCTGTGCATGGAGGAGAAACATGTGCGCTTAGTGGAATGATCTGAACCACCGGATGTTCTACCCAATCTCTCAAAGTCACTGTGAATGAGCAGCCTAATGCTGAAATGTTACAGGTCTCTGCAATACAAGGAGTGGGGACATTACTCTGCGCAAGTGGCTGCTGCACTTCACCCACAAAATACGCAGTCAATCCATTTTACTGTAAAGTGTTTTGAGACATCGCAACAATGTGATAAGGCGCTAATTCAAATGAAAGGACAGTTTGTGCACATTCTCAGGCACATACTCTATTGTGTCACATCATCTTGACCTCATTGAACTCAACTCATAGGTACTTAAAGGTTTGACTAGATTCAGCGTGTGGAGTTAACTTGGTTCCAAACTGGTCGAGTTGCTGTTTCGATCTGCTACTAGTGTTATAAACTAGCTGAAAAAACAATATGACTAAACCTACCAGTGTTAGCAAGCCTGGACTTTAGGAGTTTCTCTAGCAGGTCCTCGGGAATGGCTGACCCATCCTTATAGTGCTTGGACATCCGCAGCAGAGGCTCCTTTTCCCAAACCCAATTCTCCAACATCTGGGAGGGAGCCTCCACAAAATCCCTCTCAACCTGTGTTCCACTGAACATGGCGAACTCAACCTGTCGGACAAGGGAGAGAGTCAGTCCTCTTTCACGTCAGCGGGTGGTGCCAGATCCCCTGACGATCTGGGTGTGCAGAGACTCCCAAGTGCTACACATACAGACTTGGAAGGTTGCACATTCAAATCCTGGCTTGGAATAAATTAGTTTGAGCGTCCATGGGATTGTACTCCAAAAGAGATGGGCCCTGCCTGATTCTATAGGATTGTGGAGCTCGAGTCTGGACAGCAGCTAATAAGTGCATCCAGCGAGTTAAAGGCCTGGATCAGGCAAGGATCTCCTATAGTTTAGGTTCTCCTATGTGGCAACGTGGATAAAAAATATGTAAATCTGAGGTCTTACCTGGGAGCAGATCTGATGCATCACATGGCCAAACTCATGGAAGTAGGTCTCCACTTCATCGTGCTGGAGCAAAGATGGAGCATTGGGAGTCGGCTTGGTAAAGTTAGCTACCATGGCAGCCACTGTGATCTGCCGGCTTCGATCAGGCAGCAGACAGCCGGGCTGGAGACCGAAACAAGCAGCATGTCCATACTTCCCCTCTCTGCAGAAAACACACACCAGAGAATGGGATGAGAGGACAACAATTCCAGACTACACTCCGAGCCAGCGGCATGTTCAATACTGGGTAACATCCTGACCAATTCGCAATGAAAGTTCAGACTTTTAGGGAAGGATTTCATTGCATCGGCAATGAGCGAAATTTACGAATTCACGAAGGAACAAAGTTCAAATTCCACCCGTCAACTTGATCTTAGCAAATAAAAATAATAATCCTTACATTTGATATAGTGCTTTTCACGTCTTCCAGACGTCTCAAAGTGCTTCACAGAATATGCTGTAAAGTGAATTGACTATATTTACGGGCAAAATGCGGCAGCCAAACAGTAGCGCCCACAAACAGTAGTGGTTTGAAATTACCAATTTTATGATTGCTTTTTTTTGGAGGGATCATTATTATAAAATGCAAGACTTCAGACTCTTTTGATAAAGTTTCCAGCCAGGAAGTGAGAAACACTGACTATCTTTTTACTTCAGTGAGTAAGGGAGAATATTAATGCACAACTATATTAGAGTTAAATAATCACCTCGGGTACAAATCTAAGTAAAACTGTCCAATCAATTCTCCGCTTGCTGTGTCCCTGACGGAGTACATGGTCACATCCTCGTGCCAGACGGATTCTTTCTCCATCTGATCGAAGGTCAGTCCCAGCAGTTCTTGGTAAATATCCAGTAGTCCCGATGTCACAACATCCATTGGGAAATATTCCTTCAGCAGATTTTGATCCACCAAATACTTTATCTCCTCCACCTGGTTCATGTAGAAGCGCAGATCCCAAGCGTTTACCTTGCCATCAAAATCCAGCTCTCGCTTCTCACACTCGGTTTTCTTCAATTCCAAAATGTACCTCCGCTCCTCTTCACCCAGTGGTTTGAGTTTCCGTGCCAGCTCGTCTAATGAGAACAAACAGATTTTTTTTTTTTTAAATGCACTATTAACAGTGGCAAACGTGGTAACTGACTCTCTTTTAAGCGCAGGATGAAACCAAGCAGACAAGGTACTTCCTCATGAACAGAAAACTGGGGAAAAAGAATCTCGGCTGAATGCCCAGAAAGGGCTGTGCTTGAAACCGGTTAGGTGGCTAGAAATTAAATGATTGAAATCCGAATTTACATTATAAAAAGCCTTGCCCCAGGTGTAGCAGAGCAGAGTTCTGATTACGCAATTATCAGAGGAACCCATATAAAACACTGCCTTGTCCCGAAGGAAGGCATGAACCGAACTGAACAGGATTCCTTGAATAAGAGCCTCACTGCGGATGCTCAGGGATTCTGTTCTTTGACAGCACCTGCCTGACATTAAAGATTTTCCTTACCCAGGAACACACTGACATTCTTGCTGTTCTTGGCCATGTTCATCTCCAGTATAAAGTCAGCGTGAGTGTTGAAGTTTAGGAGTGCAGACTTGTTCCCACGCAGTTCCACTAATTCCTTAAGGATTGCCGCATTTTCCTGCAACAGCAAAACAGAAATGTGCTCGCTCTCACTCCTCTCAACACTGAAAAACACTCTACTGCGTGGGCGCAACATAATCCAAAGGCGGTTCTCGCTTCATTGTTGGCGACATGCAGTCTCTTTGTTTCTCTGAAAAGCTTTTAAGAAGCCCAAAATAGTTCTCCTACTCAGAAATTCTAAGCTAACAAAACCAGGCAACCTCACCTCTTTACACCGTGAGTTAAAGGCTTCCTCCATCATCTTTCGTGTTTCTGGGACGTAACATTTCTTCATTAAGGGGAAGTAGTGTGGGTACTTCAGCGTCACCTTCAGCTTCCCTTCCTCGTTCTTCTCCAGGCTGCTTATAAAATCGTCAGGGAGACCACCTGGAAAAAAAAAAGGTGTAAAAGCTAAAGCGGAACTACACAGGGAGGGAAACGTGCGAAGTGACTGCATTTGGTTTTACTATTCAAAATTCTCTTGGTCTCATCACTCATCTGAACAACAGGGGACTCATTCAAGCCCAAAGTAGGTCTCCCCCTTCAGACACTTTACTCTCCATTCCCACTGACGTGTTCATCCACATATGATTTCGGTCTTACCCAGCTCCTCCTGGGTAAACTCCAGGAAAGTGGTGTTCTCGTTCAGGTTCTTGTTGAAGTCGATGCACAGACTGCTCATTCTCTTCTTGATGGTTTTGATTTCCTAAAGCACAAGGAAGGAAGACGTTTGGCTCATTTTCTGGTACCCATTTTATTCACACGGTGTGAGATAATTTTTTAATTATCTGGGACAAAAATATTGAAAATGAAGGGGCCCCAAATCTTGTGTTTTAATTTATTATATATGACACATCTACCAGCAGATGATATCTTTATCGTTCCTTACTGTTAAGATATCCAGATGCTCACCTCTTGCTTTTCTTTGGTCAGGTGCAGGCCATTCCTCTTTCCCAGTTTAATAAGTCTTTCCAAGTAACGTTTGGCCTCTGGGCTCAGTGTATCAGCCGGGCATTTTTTCTGAAAGATCAAACCATCAGTAAATGGAGAGCTTCATGGCCTTTGACTGCCCCCCTATTTGATCCCAAATTCTGAACAGAAATTATTAAAGTCTAGTGCTAGAGGCAATATCCCACCCAGGCTAAGACATAATTCCAGAGAGATTCTCACCTCAACAGCTACAATCCTCTGGTACACGTCCTCTCGCATGCTCATCTCCACATCAAATTCAGATAGCCGTTTGTCTGCCTGTGTGCTTGCTGCGCGAACCTCTTTGCAAGGAGAGACATGCTGAGGAAAGTCCAGAATGTTTCGTTGCACTGAAATAATCAAAAGCAACTGCTGTGAGCATCAGGAAAATTACTCAGAAAATCAATATGGTACTATATGGAGACCAGAATCCCAGGGTGACTCAGTTTTAATATCTGGCACTCCTGAAAAGACAGTCGAATGTTCTAGGTAACATAACACCGTGATGTGACTTTAGTAGCTGGAGGTAGAAAGATTTCAGGGACTATTCAGGAAATAATTCTTCCCAGTACTACTGCTATATATCCTTTTATAACATCCTAAGTGAGAAAACAAATTGTTCATTTACCGATCTAGAATAAAGAAGTCCTTGTATGTTGTAAGAACTCTATGAAGGGTTAGGGCAGTCTAAATTCACTCCTGGGATTAGATTAAATTGTGTCGCTGCCGAGCGATTTGGACTCAGATCCAGACACACTGAAATTTTCTTACAAATGTGGAATTTGGAAGTTTGGTTTGGATATTACTATTATTGTTAAGCATGTGAAAACATGGCTGAACACATGGCTGATCCAAAAAATCAATACGTACAAAAGTTCATAGGTTGGGGCACTAATCTGTTCTTCATTCAGTGCTGAATTGGTAATGTTACTGTCTTTGCGGGAGGGGGAGCAACATTGTGAAGTGCCCCCCAATATCTGACATATGTCTATGAGATTTCCTTAGTCTAACAGTTTTGAGACATCTAGAAGATGTGAAAAGCGCTATATCAAATGCAAGGATTATTATTATGGCAGTACAAACTACAAATAAATGATTAACACCTAGTGGCGGGAGAGTATAAATGACACCTTTATCTGCATCTAACCCATGCCATATACCTGATCAAGCTTGTTACTACAGTAATAGGAATATGTTAAATATTTGTGTGGCAAAAATATCTTGTTGTTGTTGTCCTACCTGATTGAGAAGAAATATTCAAGCCTTTAGCATTTTCCGCTATTTCATATCGAACATGCTGGCATAGTACTGTGTTATACGACAGCGGAATGATCACTGACTTTCTGGAAATTATTCATTGTAGGCATAAAAACCTACAATGCAGCCCTCTAATGTATATAGTACATCGGATTGATTGGTCAGTTTATAACTTCGAGATCCTTTGGCCATTGTGAAAAATCAAACACATCCCCAAATTTATTTGGTGCAACAAAGGCTATGGAAGAGATAGGTAAAGCGCTCAGTCAGCGGCTCTGCGCGGAAAACCGCTGAATATTTTGAACTTTTGCCTACATCTGCTTACAAAAGGCTTTCCCCCCCTGCCACCCTCCCCACAATACCTACCCCTCTGACCAGGGCTTTCTGTTCACATGCAATACTAGTCAGCTTGGAAGGGTCACCAGAGAAAATTCTTCGCGCTTCACCGTCAATTCACACTAAACAATGTTAAATAGTTTTGCTTTGCCGTATAATGTGTTTAAAAAATGTCATTTTCTCATTCGGCTGATAGCCTCAGTGTTTGACGAGGATTAGACAGAATATAAGGGGGGCTGGGGGGGAGAAAGAAAGAGATTGTTTACAAGACCAAAACACTGAGCACCCCTTTCTCGTCATTGCCAAGATTCAACACTAATAATCTTGCATTTGAAATAGCGCTTTTCATGTCTTCTAGATGTCTCAAAGCACTTGATAATAGCAATCCTTGCATTTTCATATAGACTGTAAAGAGAACTGACTATATATTTGTGGACGAAATGCGGCCGCCAGTTGCGCACAGCAGGGTCCCACAAACAAGGGTGGGTGACAACAACAAGGACAATCCTTGCATTGGAACATAGCGCCTTATCGCGTCTCTGAGACGTCTCATTCGCGCTTCGCAGCATAATACTGCCAGACGCTGGGTGGGCAAATAAAACAGCTCCACTCTGTAGTAGCAAAGGCTGAGTCACATCTCTCTCTCTCTAACCACCCACCCCACCCCCCGGGGAGCTGGGGCCAATAACAAAACGGGTTGACATCTCCATGTCAGCAATAACAAGTAGCAGATGCCTTTGAACTACGTTGGGATTTCATCCCTCAAGTCATTCCAGGCCTCACCAGCAGCTGTGCTCACATGTAGGTCATGACAACCCCCCCCGCCCCCCCTCCTTCCCCCACCATCAAGTTCTCCCATATGGGCTTCTCCCATCACAAGCAGGCCCGTGGTCTAATAATAATAACAACGATAATCCTTGCAGCTCCCTTTTTTTATAACTTTACTGACCCGTATATTCCACCTCGATGTCCGCCAGGGCCTTCAGCGTGTTCTCGTAGTTCACCTCGTCCAGGGGCTGCGACCCCACCCGGTCATACACCTGCTTTGTCCTTTGGATCAAGGCCTTGGTCTCGCATTCGATTTGGCTCCGGCTGAGGTTCCATCGGAGCCGGTTCGCGCCCACGCTGGCGCCGCTGATCACCACTTCACCGGTCGGAGCCATTACAGGCGACTGACTTCACGTAGCAGTAGGAGTAAAACGAAGGCGCGGGCGGACGGACGTGGTAAGCGAGGACACTGGGAACGATTGGGCCGAAGAGCCGCCAACGTTGTCGCTGGCTTTAACAATTTCCAGTCACAGCATGCGCACCGTCCCACGATTCAAACTTAACCGTCGCACAGCTCCCCCTCCCGGTCCTCCTGATTGGTCGCTTCGGCAGATCGCTCCACTCCCGTTGGTCCGACGCAACATCAATCATAGCAAAACCCGCCTCCTTGACGGACGGCACGCCCTCCGTTCTTCGGAGGGGGGTTGCAACCTAAAGCCCCGCCCTCCGACTAAAAACGAATCCTGTCGTGATCCGATTCGTCAACGTCGACGTCAATCAATTATACACGGTGGCACGTTGGGGGGGAGGGAGGAAAGACCGCTCGCACGCATGCGCAGATAGCCGCCCCCACCCCCTACCCACCCACCCACTCACGGCTGGAAGTGGAGCGCATGCGCCCTGGTACTTTGAGGAGCGGGCGCCTGCGCGAAGAAAGGCCTCGTCGGTGCTGGAACGTGTGGCCTTTAGGCAGGAGGAGGAGGTAAGTAAAGAGAGCGAGAGAGAGAGGGCGGGGGAGCGATCGGGTCCTGGTGGATAACCTCAACTGAGGGTAAGGGAAGGCAGTCTCCCTGAGGGCACTGTGTGTGTGTGTGAGGGGTGGGGAGGAGAGATGGTGAGGTAGAGCGGGCCGAGGGAAGGCGTCGTGGGAGCAGCTACACAAGGCCTAGATTGGAATGTGTTGTCCTTGTGTTGGTTGTGTCATGAGTTGTGTGTCAGTCTGTCAGTCTCTCTCTCTCTCTGCACATACATACAGCAGCTGGTTAGCTCCATCCATTTGGCCCGTTGCCCCCTCCCAAAAAAATAAAAGTCCAGAAGCCAAAGCATAGAGTGAGGTGGAATGTGGACTTTGTTTAACCACCACCACCACCACAATAATAATGATCCTTACATTGTTTGATATTATGTCTTTGAGATGTCTATTAAGTGCTCCACACAATGTAGTAATAATAATAATAATCCTTGCATTTGATACAGCGCTTTTCACGTCTTCCTAGACGCCTCATAAGCGCTTCGCAGAAATCTACCGCAAAGGGACTGTACGGTATATTTTGTGGGAGGACAATGTGAGAGAGAGAATGGCCTACCTGTTGGATGGGCCCTCTGGAGGCAGCTTCTCTTTCTTTCTTTGCCAAGGTTTCCTCACGTGAAAGACCTGGATCAATCCACTGGCATTGTACAAGCAGTGTTAGACTTGCACGCCTCTGGAATATCAAGTCAGCACAAGCTGCCTCGTCTTTCCGCCACGCCGGCGATGCGTGCAGGTGAATCCGAGACATGGGCACCGGAAATGAATGATCCTTGCACTTGATATAGCATCTTATTAAATTGTTGACAACTCTTTGTGCTTCATGGGCTATTCAGTAAAGTGGTGTGACTGTATTGTGTGGGTGACCCGCTTAATAGCTTTGCTCACCATGAGTGCCTGCTTCTGTCACGACTGCAGCCCCCCACCCACCCCCTTCCCCAATCACTCCTGTTCTCACCTATAAATCCCTCTAAAATGTTATCTCACTCTTTCTGCACTCTGTCTCACCTTTAAATCCCTCTAAAATGTTATCTCACTCGGTCTCAAACCCTACCAATCTGGTTGCTCCCTTTCGCTCAGCCTGCTTGAAGTCTTATCATTTTGACTGTGCTTTCATCCACATTTCTCTTCCGCTCCTGAGCTTTTGACAAATTCTGATTAATAGCTTATTAAAGTGTTGGGAAGTTTTTTCTTAGTAGCAATATTGAGATTTGTGACTCATGAATTCTCAAGCTAGGAGAATATTTTTAGACCCATTTTCTGAACACCATTGAAATGGCTGAACAGGCTTAAATGTGCCAATTATACTGTAAAGCTATATTCAAAATTCCTCTTGGCCTCGAGCTGTTAGCTGGTTCTATAACCTTTTCTGAGCCTTATTCAAATGCCCTAAAATCCTGCTGCTCAATGAAAGAAAGAACTTGCGTTTTGATTGTCCCCTATCAAATTTAAACGTCTCAAAGTGCATTTCATGCTCCCAATAATGTGGTGCCAGAAACATCTATCCTCTTCCTAAATTTACAACCCTTCATTACAGATTTTTCAACCAGAAGAAATAATCTTCTACTATTTATCCTCCCCAAACCTTCTCTTCCTACTGTATATAAATGGCCCATGTGAATTGTTCATCTAGCACAACTCCACACAGCTACTACGTGGGTATAAACCTCGGAAAGCAATTTACAATGAATTCCTTACAAAATAGCAGGGTACTTACTGCAGGGAATGCAAAAACGTCACACTGGAACAGTGAAGAATGCTTATTTTTGTGCTTTAGCATGCAAAATGTTTCAGAGGAGAACCCATCTGTGGTGCAAACAGTACAATATTAACAATGTTAAACCGGTTCTGTGACATGCCAAAAGCTCATTGTTTGCAAGTTTTGTGTTGGTTAGGGAAGGCAGGTCGTGTACTCCTACAAATATGGATAGCAATACAAAGCTTTCTCTATACTTTGGGCTGAAGGTGGTGTCGTTGTGCAATGAATCCATTTGTGTTCATTCTTTTTGTAAATGGTGGTTCCGGTCCCCTGTGACTTGAGAATCTGGATGACCATTATTTTTCTGAAACTTTTTTGTAAGACCAATTGTGGCTCTGGGTGCCTTAAATTCTGTGATTGTGTGCGGCTGTTATTGTACCCTTGGTTCCGTTTGCATCTGTAGGCAATTTAAAATATGATTGTAGTCACGATCATGCAATGACTGAGCTAAATTTACCCCACCCCACCACCCTCCAGGATAATGCAGATTCTCTTGTTACCAATTGTAAACACAGGATCTTGACTGCCCTGTGCAATTACTGCAGAACGGGTGACGTTGTGCTGAAGTGTGGCGGTTCAAGATAGTATTGTGAAAGTTGCAACGATGCCCTTAAAATTTAGAAGAATAATCCTTGCATTTGATATCGCGCTTTTCGCATCTTCTCAATGTCGCAAAGCGCTTTACAGAATATTCTGTAAAGTGAATTAACCGCATATTTGTGGGCAAAATGCGGCAGCCAATTGCGCACAGCAATTAGTTTCTCCGCTCCCACCTTATGGAATGCCATCCCTCAATCCCTCCGTTTCGCCTCTTCCCTTTCCTCTTTCAAGGCCGATTTGAAGACTTTCCTCTTCGATCGTGCCTTTTGTTCCACCCCGAACTCTTTTACCTCCCCTTCGTGTTTCACCCCTTCCCAAACACTCCCCTCCCAGCTCGGGTCACATGCCTCTTGTTCAGCGCCTTGGGACGTCCTCCCGACGCTCTATAAATGTAAATTGTTGTTGTTGTTGTTGTAGCTGTGGCTGAAATGACCAATTTTATTATTGTGTCTTTTTGGGGGGAATGTTTCATTTCATGAGCATTAGAACTTGCAGCCTTCGCTGACATTCCAGAAGCTTTTAATGCACCTGCACTTGTTTTTCTTGCATAACATTTTTTTTTACTCAGTTGTACCAATATCGCACAAAGGAGGCTTTTTTTTATGGTCTGTCACCCTGCTTACTGCTATTTCTGTTCCGTCATCTGTGCAAGGGCCTTCAGCCATTATGCCCTGGCTCTTTGCAATCTCTCTCACAAAATCATTCTGCTTTAGATCTTTTCTCCCTGCCTTCAAAATTCTCTTTAAAACCTCACCTTTGGCCAACCGTTTTAAATTGTTCATTCTCTCCAACCTGCTCCCTATCGACTGTGGAGTGCATCCTTTGCAAGTCCAATTTACTTTTAATGCTTAAGAATACCAGTTAGAGGTAGCCTAAAACTAGAAATACCATATAGTAATTGTATCCTCTTCCCGCTTGGGTCCTGCTAAATAAAGATCCTTTCCATATGGGACAGTGAGGTGCTCCCTGTTTGCTCTGCAATCGGAGCATATACGAGAGACTGTTCTACACAAGCCCACCTCACACCAGCATTTATATTGAACAAGTAAGAGACCATCTGAAACCTCATTAAGTACACAGATATTCTACATACAACTTGTAACCTAATTGCAGTTGATTGAAATTGTACAGCAAATCTGTGGTACGCAATTGCTTGTCTCGGTGATTGATTGTAAAGTGGTAGAAAAGACTTGCTCTCTCCCAAACTTGCTTGTTTTAATCCAGGCCTAAAATAGTCGATCACTACTTGGCCTGATCACTGAGAGGGAATCATGTCTTCTCCTTAAGGGGTGGTGGGGGGGTGGGGAGAGAAACAGGTGCCTCCTGCCACTACTCTTCCTGTTGTCTGGGAATATGTTGTAATGACTGTAGCCTCAGTTGCATTGTCTTCGGAAAGCACGGAGTATATTCCAGTAAGAATAATGTTAAGGACCGTAGATGACATGTAAAAAGAAAATTTAAATAATTGACTGTACCCTTTTTTTTTAGTGTACTGTACTGCTCTGGAACCTGGACTGGAAGGTCTAAACTACAAGATTTATAATGACCGACACCAAGCGCCTTGCGTTCTCCATCATCCAGTTTCTACGTGACCAGCTCCAGGTTGGGGATCTGTCCTCAGATGCTCAGGAGAGCTTAGAGGGTAAGTGATGTAAGTTGCGTAACCTGTCATAGTGAAGATCGATATATACTTTTGTTCGAATAGAAATATACATCAGCTAAAGGCAAGTAGCTAACCTTTCATTTCTGCTTTACTGAGCATAAGCTTAATTAAATGTACTGCTCTTCTGTGATCGATGGTAACAAGTACGATCATCTATAATTTTCAACCCACAGTTGCTATCCAATGTTTGGAGACGGCATTTGGTGTCTCCACGGAAAACGAGGCTCTCGCTGTAACTCAAACCCTTCCAGAGATTTTCTCAGCTGCTGTCAGTAAGGTAAGAATTAAGTCTTTTTTAAAAAAAATTACCCCAAATTTCCAGTGATCGTATGTGCTCAATACGTATCCTAAAGCTGACAGTCTTTAATGTTCAATACGTCAATTGAACATTCAAGTAATGCATTGAAGAACTTGGCTATGTTAATATCTCAAAGCATTTCATAGTAATTATTGTCTTCTACTAGTATTTTGGGCTTTTTAACAGACACCTGAACAGATAGATGGGATGGTCTATGTGACCCAATAATCTCCCAATAATGCAGTACCCCCTACCCCCAAAGTAATGCATTGGAATGTTAGCCTTGTCTGTTTGAGCTCAATTGCCAATGTAAAGTTTGCACCCATGCAAACTCATTGAGCTAGGCTGACATCAGTGTGGCAGTCTTCTTACTCCCTTCAATCCTATCCAATGTGATGAGTATAATTCAAGACTCTTCCAGTAAAATAAAACTTGCTACTTCTCAGGAGCCGCCTCAAGTGACCGTGAACTCCGAGCCCCCATCTCCGACTGTTGAAGATCTCTCAAAAGCAGAGTTTCTAAAAACCGAAGGTAAAAACAAATGATCTTAGGCGCAATGCACAGGAGCTGGTTAGTGAAACCAAAGTCAAAACTGGTGTAAAAACTTCAGATTTTGCCAGGGTGATATTGTGGTGCTATAACATCTGTTAGAATCAGTTTTGAGCTGGTGAAAGTTCTGCATTTGTTAAACACCTTTTACGGTGATGTACCACAGTGTAAACCACGTTAGTTCACTGTTTCTTGTAACATTTCTGGAGAGCTTGGGCTTCTGATTAATGTACACGCTGCATAGGATAACAATAACTCTTGCATTTGATCCAGAACCTTATCATGTAAAGGTGTTTCAAAGTGCTTCAATAACTGTTAGCAATATATTGTAATATGGATTGACTGACTGTTTTGTGCGCAAAATGTGGCAGTTGGATTATTAATTAATAATTATCCAGCCTGTTGAAAGCCATAACTCTTTGCCCTTGGATTGGGAATTGCTGAAGAGGAAAAATAGGCATGTGTGGGAATAGAGTGTTCTATTCAATCAATCATATATATTGTTATTTTTTCCCCTGTTTCATTATTCAGGCAATGAGCAAATGAAAGTAGAAAATTACCAAGGTGCTGTTGACTTCTATTCAAAAGCTATCGAACTAAACCCTACAAATGCTGTTTATTTTTGCAACCGGTAAGCAAAAAACTGTTTTGTCATTTGTTCCAATCTAAAATCTAATTGCAGCTGTTTCAATTTCCATTACTACAAATGTGTTGGAATTGCAAACCTGTCTTAATTTTGTTTTCTAAAAAAAACTCTTTCTTTTAACTGAAAATTCCTCCGCTCCCTCAGGCTGCTATTCCTTGTGTACTCTGCAGGCTTTTAAATTCTAGCTTGCCACCCCACTAATTATCAAGTTACATTGACCTAATTTCCATACTTTAACCTGATCTGTTTTATTACTTAGCCCTACAATTTAGTTGCTTGGTTAAGTGAGGGGAATGCAAAACCCAATGTTTCCATCTTCCTGCCTTGTCACTATTTGTTTCAAAAACTCTCTGCTTCACTTGATTGATGTATTTCTGTTCCTTTTGCAGGGCAGCGGCGCTTAGTAAATTAGGAAACTATGCTGGAGCAGTGCAAGATTGTGAAAAGGCAATTGCCTTCGACCCAAGCTACAGCAAAGCCTACGGAAGAATGGGGTAAATAACCTCTGACAAACTGAGCTACTGATATCCTTATCCTGGCTAAACTCCATAGCGATCTAAGACTTAATGAGTTACCGACTGCGTTCAAATTCAGTACGATTCTCTAAACGAAGGAGTCCATCACACTAACTTGCAGGAACTCCTGCCAACTCAGTGTACCTTCAGAGCAGGTTTCCCATAGGTTGAAATCCTGTTGACCGGAAGGAGTTTTGCACTAGATTCCTTAGCCGGAAAATTTTGGAATGGTTGCCCGTCCCTGAAGTACTAAAGAGCATTTAAGTTTATTCCTCCTGGGGTTTTAAAAAAGCACGCTGATAAATTCCTTTTTGATTCCTTTTCAGGTTGGCCTTGGTTAGTTTAAATAAATACAGTGAGGCCGTTAACTTCTATAAAAAGGCTCTGGAGCTGGATCCTGAGAATGAATCGTACAAAGCGAACCTGGGCATCGCAGAACAGAAGATTAAAGATGCTCCGAGTCCGGTAAGTACTGAACCAAACCAACGTCGAACCTGGGCGCAAGGCAGCTGATTAAGCAGCATCTATCGCGAGAGGAGAGGGAGTCTCTCCATAGATGCTGCCTGTCCTGCTGCATTTTCCCAGCCTGTTCCCCAGGTTTTATTTCCAATTTCCAGCATCTGCAGTATTTTGCCTAATGTCAATCCTATCCACTCGTGAAATTAAACTAAAATGATTTGATCTGCAAGGTTGGTAAACATTTTAGTAAAAGCAGAATAGAACGCAAAATCATTTCTACGGCTTGTGGTTTGTGAAAAAAAAAGAAAATCAACAACAAAACACAGCTGCCGATTCAGCTACTTTTATTTTAAGTTTACATTTGTTACTTGGCATAATCATTTAATGCAAGATTTTCCACGAATCCCGCATGCAAAATATGACTTAGTTCGTCAGAAGCTGTGCTGGGCTGCAACTTGGGATGGTGGTGAATAATGCGGGTTCTAATGAAATTAACTTTTACGAGCAAGGGCATCTGGTATTTCCTACTCTCGGGGTTTACAAGCGCTTTAGTTATATGGCCTTCTGTGCTCCACGGTGGGGATTCTGGTTTGTAGCTGCCAGTAATGGTGTTTGAACGACCTTGTGTTTGTTGGCAACTTTTTGTTTAGCTGCTTCACAGCCACTGTAAGAATGCTGAGGTTTGCCAAGAGCCTTGGGTATAAAGAGTCCGTTTCTGAGAGTGAAGGAAGAACTGAAAAGTTTTGCAGTAATGAGAGGCGTCATTCACAGTGGCGAGAGGCTTCCCGATAACTCAAAAGGCAGTAGATTCTTCTGTCATCTTGATGACCTGCCCCAATAGCATGAGAAAGTCATAAATATCAGTTCATTACATTTATTCTTGTTTTGTTTTTTCCCTTCCCTTCAGACAGGAGGCAGCAGTGGGTTTGACCTGGCCGGTTTACTGAACAACCCGGGCTTCATGAATATGGTAATTATTGCCAATGGAAATGCTCTTCGCCTTCCATTTTGGTTTGCGTTTTCTTTCCTGCTCGTCCACTCCCACCCTCACCTCGCGGTGGGACCAGTGGCTCTGCATAACAGGTTTCCATTGCCATCCATACCACAGATGGCAACTGGTTGGAGAGCAGGAAGCGTGCATCAGTTGGCAAAGTGTACAAGTTCCGCATTGACTTCCTTGCACTTGAAATCTTGAAGTGGATCACTCTTCCTGAATGGCAGGTGATGCCTAAGCTAGCTGTAGTGGCAGTTGTTGAATGGTTGGAAGGCATATCGAGTCTGGTTGAAGAGGCTGCAATACAATAGCAGACCAACCACAAGACCAAGGATCAATCTTTTTCTTTCACTGAATGTCATTCATACCTTGTGTGACTGGAATCTTTTTTTTTCCTGTCAGTTGTCCCATCAATATTGATTGAATCAGAGCCGTCTGGAGAATACAAAGCTTCCCTCAATGGCTCTATGGGTTCAGTGAGAAGTTGAAAATGGCCCAGGTCTCACCCCTGATCAGTGATGAGTTAGTTGATCTCAATTGTGTTTAGCAATTAAGGCTACAAGTTGGCCTCAGTCCCCTGGTTGACACTTATGCAACATTTTTTTCCTCCTTACTCCAAGCCAGAAAGAAGAAGCGGGGAATTAAAACATTTTCAGGAGAGCAGAGAGGGCAAATAAATGAACACTAATTAATAATAATGAACAATAATCACTACTTGAAAATATAATGCTACCGATAATATTTTGGTCGCTCAATCCAGGATTGTTTGTGGGACAGCGCCGTGCACAATTGGCCGCTGCTTTTCGCCCACAAAATTTATAATCCATTCACTTTACCAAATATTCTGTGAAGCGCTTTGAGACGCCTCAAAGGCATGATAAGGCGCTATATCAAGTGCAAGGATCATTATTATACAAAACTCTTTAGCATAAAATGGCATATTTAGAAACGCATTTTGATTTCCTTTCAGGCGTCCAACCTGATGCAGAACCCCCAGGTCCAGCAGTTGTAAGTCTTGTCTCTCTCATTGACCTCTCCTTTTCCCATGATTATTTTGTTAAAGATGATGGAGATTTTGTCCAATAACATGTGCTTTTTAAAATAATTTGTTCTGGCAGAATGTCTGGCATGATGTCTGGGTCCTATGGGCCAGCGATGGGAGGGGCTGGCCCGGGTGCCGGAGCTAATGATATCGCTGGCCTTATCCAAGCGTAAGTCTGCGTTTCTCTTTAAATTTTCCCCCGCAGCCTCCGTGTTGGGAGTGAAACACATCCATGCAAACAGCTCGCAACCAGAGGATGGTCCGCCCACCATTTCTCTGTGCATATAAAACGTATGTAATATATATAATAATTTGGTCACTCAATCTATGACTTTATGGGATACGGCTATGCGCAATTGACTGCCACGTTTCGCCCACAGAATATACAGTCACTACATTTTACAATATATTCTGTGAAGCGATTTGAAATGTTTCAAGAGATGTGAATAGGCTCTATATCAAATGCAAGAAATAGTATTATTATCCCATTCCCTTTTCTGTTTTTTTCTCCTCGTCGTTCACTGACCTGATATTCCAAATTATGAAGCGTGATGATGGAGTTGGGTGTGGGGTGGGGAGGTCAATAGATCCATTCCTCTGGTCTCGAGTCTGTGGCAGCTGGGAGAGAGAGAGAGAGAGAGAGAGAGAGACAGGTCAACAGTTCCTCAAACCCAAATCCAGGAGGACATTTTTGGTGACAACCTGTCTCCTTTACCACACAGGGGACAGCAGTTTGCACAGCAGATGCAGCAGCAGAACCCAGAACTGATCGAACAGCTACGGAGTCAGATCCGGAGCCGAACCCCTAGTGCCAGCAACGAGGAGCAATCCTAACAGCAGACCAGGTGAGGACTCTCAGCCTCCTGACTCTGCGATCCCTTCAATGCATATAATCTCCCACATTTTCTTTACCTACGAATTACACAGCCACTACACATTACAGTAAATCCCGTGAAGTGCTTTGAGCTAACAGCAACGACAAATGACAAGGAGCGTCACGCGGTTGCATGTAATTTCACGTCCCTTCAATTCCACTTTGCCTTAATAGAAGTTGTGGTTTGATATCTCTTTTGAAACCCAGAACGACCAGGGATTTACTGCGTTGTTTACTACGATTGGTGCCACTCACGCTCTCTGTCTTCTTCCCTGTGCAGGAGATGACGGGCCAGCTCGGAACCCCACGGCAATGACTGGAGGTTGTTCGTTCTTCATTTTGCCTTCGGGACACTCGAAGTTATGATTTGTACTGTGACTTGCATGTTCGGGCAGAACCTCCGATGGAAGAACCGACAGTTTGTAAATACAGAATTAGAGAGAGAAAAACACACAAAAAAAATGGGTTTTCAATGCTTTTTAAAACTAAAAAGCTACTATCAACCTTTCATGGAATTTCCCTGTATAATGAGCTTTGTGATTTTTTTTTCCCCAAAATAAACCCCCCCCTCACCCCCCCCCCCCCCCCAAAAAAACATTGTAATTTTTATTAGAAGGAGCAGGACATCCCTATGTCATTTCTCCAGAAAACTTAAGAATCTCTTTTTCAAAACTACAAATTGAGGTAGTTTCAACCGCCCCTCTGCCATTACCGACCTAGCCCTCGCCGTTTCAGTTGCGTGGTGTCCCATTTTTTTGTTTTCGTAAATGTATTCAAGGACAGTGAGACCACACAAGCCATATTTAATCGAATCCAACTCAACGCCATTCAATTAATTTAGCCGACCTCTGATGGGTATCGCAGTACTGTAAGTAGAAACTGATATGAGTGGAGAGGGCAAATGTGTAGTCAATGGTATTTGTTAGAAATGCATGCTAAAGTGTGCGTCCATATCTTTTGAAGGGGAAATGTCAAGACACCTGGAGAAGCAGGAACACCAGCAGTATAAAAGCAAGACGTGGGGTTTTGTATGGGGGTGGGTGGGGGTCATTTGAAAATTGCGTGAAATACAGACTGTGCATTACAGGAGTTGAAAACTATTGGCCAACAAGCTATCATTGTTTAAAATGTAATCATTCAATTTGTCATTGCAATTCAACAAACACGAGTCACAGCCGGGTGTTTCGGTCGTGTTCATTCTGGATGGCACCTGGCACTGCCAAAACTTTTCATGCTAAAACTGAGGATTTAAAACCTATTCTTTTGAACTGTAGCAAATGAAAAGCTCCGATTTACAACGTTTGAGCTTTGTACTCGTTCCCTGATCAGAAAGCAAAGAGAGGACAGAAGAAGGTTGTTGTCACATGAGATCTTTTGACATCCAGTTCTCCCTTCCGTTAAATGTTAAGGTGGGGGTGGTGGGGGTGTGGGGGATAGGGTGAGTTAAACCTAACCCTTTTGTGATGGTGTTTTCAGTGTGCATACTAACATGGATTGTGCTGAACGGGCTAACATTGCTTTGGGGCAAATGCAACTTAAAAATTCAAGTAAGACTTGGAAACTAAAATAATTTTGTAATTTGCACATTAAAAACAACTTTTGCCCAGGGACAGGCTGGATCTGATTATTGTCACTTGTGAAATGCAGCCTCTCCAGCCCGTTAGACATAACTGTGAGAGCAAGTTTGTAACCCTGCCAATTGATGAATATTTCAGTAGATTGGCTTGATCAAGGAGAACAAGTAGTTTTTCTGTTTAAATAAATGAACGTAAACAGGTTGCAACTCAACTATTATAGCATAATCCTTGTGACTGACAGCTGCTTTATTTAAGATTTGAATTACAAAGTCTTTATACATTTGTATTTTAAAAGTTGGTAGATCCCATGTTACATCCACACAAGAACGACAAACATTAAGTAACATTTGTGATCAGTCAAGGTCTCCTTGTGTAAAACAGTAATGGATAAAGTTCTGTACAGAAGCTTATTCTGTGTCTAAGTTGGTATGTGTAATATATATATGTGTGTGTATGTACGTATTATGTGCATTTTGGATGTGGCTTCACATCTTAGTCCAAGGCACTACCTCTTCCAGTGAGTGTCGCTGGAAACCATTAGATTGGGTTGTGAAATAGTAGCCCAAAGCATCAATCATACAGCATAAGATTGCCCTAGGAGTCGGAAAGACTGGATATTGAGTTGGTTTAACCACTGCATCTTGGATTTGAATCCAAGGGATCTTTATACAAGTCTTCAATCTCTGACTGTTTGTGGGACACTGCTGTGCGCAATTGGCAGCCCCATTTCGGCCACGAATATACAGTCAATTCACTTTACAGCACTGTATATTCTGAAGCGCTTTGAGACATCTCGGAGACATAAAAAGCGCGGTATCAAATGCAAGGGTTATTATATTATACATTTCTCAGAAGCTGCACGGTGCGGCTGAATATCAGAGAACTCTCAAAACGACTCAAGTTTGGATGGATTCACAAAACGTTATCCTGAATGTCCATTGCTCAAGTGTGAATCATATTGCTTATTTACCCAGTTTGGAGATGTGGATAAATTTTATATTGTGTTCTCAGTGATACTACATGCTGGCACGAATGGAATAAGATTCAGTCAGCACCTGACCTGCTTGTTGTCTCTGTCCACAAGATTCCGCAGGTCTTATACAGTCATTAAATTCTTCAAACCTCAAAAGTTGCATTTCAACATTTTTTAAAAATCTACGGTTGTGTGACCAGTGGGTGGCGATGTTGTTTAGCGTCATCTTGTTTGAACCTATTTCAGAAAAGCACTTAATTGCTTAATTTAATAATAATTTTGATTCCAAATGTGTGTTAATACCATAATCCTACAAACACCACTGTTGAATAACTTAGTTGGAACAACAGCTAATCTAAACTTAAAAAGAGGAATGAATTGAGGAAATATACCTTTATATTTTTATTTTATATTTGTGTTTCACCCACAAATATACAGTCAATTCCTTTACAATATATTCTATGAAGCACTTTGAGATGCCTAGAAGACATGAAAAGTGCTGTATCAAATGCAAGGATTATTATTGTCATTTTAACAGAAGATAGCTTTTTTTAAAAAAAATTGTCAATGTGTATAAGCTTGTAATTCTTATGAGTATCTTTTCGCCAACAAATATACAGTCAATTCACTTCACAGTATATTCTGTGAAGCGCTTTGAGACGTCTAGAAGACGTGAAAAGCGCGATATCAATTGAAAGGGTTATTATCTAAGAATTGGAATCAAGTTTGGGATACGACACGTGCAAGCGACTGCCAAGACGGTGGAAGGCGAACTGCAAAGACTTTTATGTCAACTAATTATTATTGTTCAAATTAGAATACAGAATTTCCTCTCCTCAATCCCCCCATCACACTCACACGCGTAAACCCCATACACACACACACACGATTGAATCAGTGACATTCAGCCGCCCGGAACCATCCTCCCAGCCGCCTGTTGCACCATCGGAACCTTTGCCCCGCTGCCACCTGCCTGGTAACGACAAGGTGACCCCGGACCGGAAATACTTAAATCCGGCCCTGATAGGGTGTGACACTTGGTTTTGGGTTCATATACACACACACACACACACACATATATATATATGGAGTGGGGGGGGGGGGGGTGAAGATGAGTCAAGTTTCCTACACAAAACACTGACAGGAGTTGGAATATGGGCCGGCGCGCTGTGCTGAGGGGGGAGCGGAGCTGAGCTGAGAGGATATCCGGTCAGGGTCCATGGAGACGGCGGGTGAGAAACAGGTTGAAGGGGAGGGAGGGAGAGTTAGTGGGTGAGGGGAGGGTAAGGAAGTGGGGGGGGGTGGGGGTGTTGAGGGGGAGGTGGTGGGGGGCAGAAGTTGAGTGGGACAGGTGGGGTGAGGAGAGGTGTGGGAGTGGGGGTGGGGAATGGGTGGGGGGGGTGGTAAGGGGAGAGTGGGGGTTGAGGGGAGGGGGAGAGAGATGGGGGGTGGGGAGCCTGGACTTGTAGAGGGGGAGAACATTGATTGGGTGCAGTGAGACCTGGACAGGCTGGTGTGTTGTCAGTGTCAGGGCTACTGAACCACAGTCCACTGAACAATGTGGCTGCTGAGCAGGTCAGGGGTGCAAACTTTCCATTGGGAGACAGAGAATCTTTCCCCTCTATTCACCCTGCAAGCTAAAGCCTCAACAGGTATGATGGTCCTCACTGGACAAGCTGTAGGAAGCTTGCACGCCCCCCCTCCCCCCACCAATAGTCACCTCTTTCCCCATATCCTTTTATAATATTTTTTACACACACACACACACACCATTTCATTTTATTCCCTTGGGTTTCTAGCGCCTTGCGACGTCCTCCTGACGTGAACTGGCGCTTTACAAGTGTCATTTTGTAGTTGTTGTTGTTGTTTCTGGTCCCCATCCAACGGAAAAAATAAAACAAGTTACCTCACCAACACAAATCCACAACGGTCTCTACTTCTAATTCCGTGTTTCTTTCTTTTTTTTTCTCTTTTGAAGCCTCCCTCGTTGCTGTCGAATCGGAAACGTTCGCGGGCTCGTTCGTCTCGGATGGCATCCGAGTTGTCCTATCCCCACCTGATGGAAGTAAGATGGGACGGGAAGAGAAGGTGGAGGTGCAACTCAACGTTTTGAAGAAGAAGAAGAGAAGAAACTGTTCCACAACCCTGAACCTCTCCTAATCAGAGAGCCAGGGACCCAGAACCGACCATGAATCTCGTGGTGGCCAAGCTCCTCTACATAGTTGGAGTGTTTCTCCTGATGATGTTAGGGTCTCTGTTACCAGTCCGATTGACTCAGGGAGATCATGCCAAAACGCACAGGTCCAGGAGGCTGCTGTTACTGAGCAATTCATTCGGCGGCGGAATATTTTTAGCGATCTGCTTCAACACTCTTTTGCCGGGAGTAAGAGAAAAGGTAAGTTCTCTCCAGGTAAAAGCAAAATTCCCAATGCAACCGGTGTCCGAAGAGAGACTCTGGAGCAAGTTCGTTTTGAGAATTGTTTCGATGGTTTGCAATTAATGCATTGGGAAATTTTGGTAATAAATCGATTTTTAAAAAAAATAATTAAGAGGAACAAGCTTCACTTTGTTGATGTTTTACAGAAGGCATTTTTGCATTGGATTGTATTGATAGGAATAATTAACAATTATTATTAAGCAGTAAGTGAGTGCAATGTGTTGAATATAAGCCATAGTACAAGACCAAACTCCAAATTCTAACATTATAGGGAAGCAGATTATTTCTGTTGACATTCGGGTTTCTTGCTACTTTTGCCAATTTCTCTCCTCCATTCTTGAAGCGGTCAATTCGGGCTGGAGTCAGTTCTAAAGGTGCTACTCATTCTCCAGTTTCTTCTGCCATGGGTCATTGTTCATCTATGCACCCAACTAGTGAGTATAGCAGGTTACGTGACCACACTGGAGTGAGGGTGAGAATTAAAACTGAGCACAAATCCGGTCTCACATTATGACTGATGGCACACACATACTTTCCAGCAGGAATTCCCTGGCCTGTGATCAGCAGTGAGAGTCCTGGCTAGTCAATTGTGGCTCGTAAATTGTAATTAAGACCTACAGCCCTCCTGTCTGTAACACACAGGACCACAGTAAATGGTGCCTTTACCGGTGGCGAACATTTAATATTGTCAGTTGCAGAAGTAGCAGCTCCACTGATGTATTTTTAATTACCAGCTAAGAAACTGTTGCCTTCTCCTTGGTGCAGGTTGAAGTGGTATTTAAACTTGGAAGCATATGGACTGACTATCCACTGGGTGAGACGACCATGGTGGTGGGGTTTCTCCTCACTGTCCTGATCGAGCAGATGATTCTAACCTTTCGTAAAGAGAAACCATCGTTCATTGCCTTGGAGACGTTCAACGCAGGGTCTGATGGTGGCAGTGACTCCGAGTATGAGAGTTCCCTCATCTCCTTGGGCCAAGGCCAGATGGAGGAGGTTTATGAGCGCAGGCGCCCTGCTCTTGGGTCTGGCTTGACCAGCTCTGAGATCTCCTGCACCTCCACTTTCCATTTAGTCTGCCTGGCGTTGGCCTTGTCCGCTCATTCCGTGCTTGAGGGCCTGGCTATGGGGCTACAGGAGCAAGGAGCCAAGGTGGTGAGCCTGTTTATCAGCGTGGCTGTCCATGAGGTTCTCGCTGCTACAGCTCTTGGACTAAGCATTGCAAGAAGAGCTTTGCCAATGACCTATGCCCTGAAACTGGCCTGTTCTGTCAGCCTGATGATGCCAATAGGAGTTGGCATTGGGATGGGCATTCACAGCGCCCAGGATATCGGCAGCAGCATTGCCCTCCTCCTACTGCAAAGTCTCGCAGCTGGGGCTTTCCTGTTTGTTACGTTCTTTGAAATTCTGGGGAAAGAGTTGGAGGCGAAACATGACCGACTACTGAAAGTGCTCTTTCTGATCCTGGGATACGGAACGATGGCAGGCCTTGCCTTCTTCAAGTGATGGCTCTTTACCTTAAGCTGCTGAGCCATCAGTCTCCGGGTTACCTGGCGTTTTCCTCTATCTGGTTAGGCTGTGATCCCATGATTTTCTATTTCCCCAAAGTATTGTTGCCTTTCTGTAATGAAATGGTGAGCAGTTTTGCTGTGTATCCCAAGTTGTAATAGCTGCTGGACTGGGAGTAAGCTGTGTGTATCTGTGTGTATTTACTGTACAGAATTTAAGTTATTTCTGGGTTCGTGAAACTTGGGCACTGAATTATTGTGTGATATCTGTCTTCCCATATGATATGATTTTTAAAAAATATGATCCTCCAAAGACTCGTTGCCAGCTCTCATTTGTAACACACAGTTTTTTCGTGAATCACCAAAGCTGACTGACATCCGATCAGTTTCATTTGCAGTGTGTTCGAAGTACGTGCTTTCAGAATTTCTAGCTTTCTGCCTTGACACAACAACAAAATTACACTTGTCTATAGCGCCTTTCACGTCAGGAGGACGGCCCAAAGACAAGGAGACACAGTGCCTTTATTTACTGTAGGTAACAGTCTCTTCTGTGATATTTGAGAAGCTGTGGCTACAGAAATTCAACCCAGCATTTCACTGAATGAGATATCGCCATGACATTGATTTCTGATGAATAAAAAGAAAAATCAGTCTATGTTTAAACAGAGGAGGGAGTATTTAAATTAGATGTGGTGGTGGAGAGCTTTTGTTTCATTCCTAATGCTGCTTAAAAAAAAAAAATTTCAGGAACATTAATGCTAGTACTGTAATAATAATCCTTGCATTTGACATCACGTCGGGAGGATGTCTCAAAACACTTCACTGAAACGACTGCGTATTTATTTGTAGGTAAAGGATTTGTCAGACCTTTTATTTAAATGTATACAATTGGAAAATGACTACCTTCGTGGAATCCAGTGTGTAATCGAGTTGTGGAATTTAGATAAAAATATGATTAAAAAAAAATTAGTTTGTATCTTTAGAGAGGTGACAATGTCTTCTTCATAACTAAAGTGGGGGGAGGGACATCTGGGCTCCTGCGCGATGGATTTGAGACTGTGTACATTGCACTGGTGTTCCATTGGTTAATCGGTGGCATGCCATATGTCTGCATCCTGTTCTACAGATAATGATTCTCTGCTGAGTGTCGATCCTTCACAGGCTAACAACGTTTAATTGTCTGGGACTTATTTGGGGGGAAGTTTTCCCTCCGTGATCAGAACTGAAACTGCAGTTGTTTAGTTTGGTCGATGGAGAAGCTTTCTCACTGGGGTTCACCCTGGCTGAGAGGGTGGGACGGATCACCAGCATTGCAGATATTGCTGGCTCTCGAAAGACCCGATGGACTGTTCACCCTTCCATTTAATTAACCTGTCTCCAGAACTTCTTATTTCTCAGAGTGAAGAGTTCCATTCCATCAGTACTATACTTGAATTGATGTTTGAAGGGAAAGTGTTTGTTTTTTCTATTTTGGGGCTCTGTGTCTCAACGCAGCATCCTCGGCTGTGAGGATATTGTGTCATCCTCGTTTATTTTCTCCCCCCCTAATTAGTTCTCTTTGTCATGACTGAGCGAACTTTCATTTTTTTTCTCTCTCTCTTTCTTAACTGGCCTTCGCTGTGCCTACGTGCTGAAAGGCCTCCATTGACGTCACTGTGTTGTCTGAATTAGCACTGATTGTTCAGTCTGTTACTCTGAATGTTTTCCTCGTTCTCTGTCCCTGTGCCCCGCGCCACGCTCTCTCACGGATCTCCTAATAGTTGGACGCTGTATAAATGCAAGTTGCTGTTGTTGGGTTGTGTCGCTGGGGGCGAGGGTGCTAATTATTTGGGCTCTGGTGATTTGAGAGACTTTTTCATTGGGATTACACAGAGTTGCAAATGTAACATAATGCATTTTCTCCTGCCTAAATGGTGTTCTGTTTCCCAGTGGGGCCAAATTTTTGATAGCCCGCAAAACCGTCTGACACGGGGAGACATATGGACAGACAATAGATGATTTTTCTCCTCTTAATTCGTTCCACCCTGAAGATGTTTTGATTCCCCGCGCGTTCACCAGTACATTGCCGTGGCATCATTGTTCAGTTGTGAAGCTCAAATAAATCAAATCCAGTCTTTATCCACACACACACACACACACACACACGTTCCATTGACAACCGTCAAGAACTGGAACCCTTTGCGATTTCTCCCTCCTTCAACCTGGGCCGCTGAGCATTTCTGGTCCAGTTGCTTTGGACTGCTTTCTGGGCAGTTCTTGTATTCGCTCGATCATTTGGGAGCTCCAACATGTTATTTAAGCAGCTTTTTTTCAGGATATATGCTGGCACAGTAAGATTGAGAATGCTGAATTACAAAAGATCAGCACACTGAAGCAAGTTTGCGAACTAGGCTGATGATGCAGCAAAGATTCTGTGCGACGAAGCAGTCCTGGGTTATGTACTGTGTGCGGCGTGTAAAGTAAAGCATTGTTACTGACTTACTTAATAATAATAATAATCCTTGTATTTAATAAACGCTTCAAAGCGCTTCACGGAATACCCTGTAAAATGAATTAACTGCGTATTTTCTGGGTGAAACGTTAACCCACGGGCACCATGGAGTGTGTTACAAATAAATTAAATATATTTTTTAGGTGTTGTTGCATAACAGGCAATATTTTACACATATTAATTTGGGGGAACTGTGTACATCATGGCTGGGCACATGTCATTTCCTCTGAAATATCTTGAAAAGACGAGAGTTACCTTCAGAACAATGAAAGACTTATTATGACTGAAGATAATGAAACCATGTGTTTTTGTGATGCAGGAATGTGGTTCTCTGAAGCTCGCTTGCTATGAGGAGAAAAGCCATGTCAATTCCTGCACGCTTTGTCACAAGGTGAAGGCAGTTCTTGCTCACCTCACAGAGATTGCTTATGTTCTACAGGGTGGTCGTACCCCCCCCCCCCCCCACTAGCACTGAGCCAATAACTGAAACATGTGGAAAAAATGATGATAATTGTATTTAGAAGCACTTCATTGTATTCAGTACCAGTGAATTTAGACATCCAGAGGATCGGTGTGTCGAGTGCCGTTGTTTTCGTGGCAGGTAATGATCCATCGCCACGTTCTGTACCACATCTTCTGTAACACGGTTGGAGTGAGGAGGAGGAGGAAGATACTGGGATACAGGCATTGTTACACTGACTCACTTGCAACTGAATCTAAAAATTCATTGAAAGATAAAGAAAATGGTGTAACGGGACTTTGTGAACACATCGTGAAAGTCAAAGGTATGAAATCTTGAAACTTCACCTCATCCTTTAGACATGCAGGTTTTGGGACATCCTCTTGACGTGAAAGGCTAGTACATACAAGTATAATTATGTTGTTTCTATGCCTATAAAGCCGTCATTTTGAACAGCCACCTGCAGAAGCATTACCTCTGTCAGTTAAGCCATCAGGCTTTTCTGTTTAAAGGAATGGGCAGTTAGATGAAGCGGAAACAGTCCACGGTAATTCTGTGAATATTAAAGGAACTTGTGTGAAAATGAGCGGCAGAATTGTGGTAATTTATGGGCGAGCTCATTGTCAGATTCACATCAATTCTTGCCGCAACATAATTGACCTTTTACATCCTCACTCAGAACTAAAGCCGTGAAATTACACTGCAGTTTTCCACTGCTGATTGAAAGCTGATCAATTGTGTTAAAGTGACGGGCAGCTCACGATTAACTCTTGGGATCTACTAATTGCCAAATGGTACTTAGCAGCCACAGATGTTAATTGGTGCGTTTGAGTGAGTGAATCATTGTACCCTGGGTTCCACACAGGAATCTCGTGCGAAAGCACCTGTCATTTTTTTCCTCCAAGTCCATATGATGTGATTCACAATTCCAAAATTAATAATAGTAATAATCCTTGCATTTGATATAGCGCTTTTCATGTCTTCTAGACGTCTCGAAGCGCTTCACAGAATAGACTGAAAGTTAATTGATTCTATTTATTGCCGAAATACGGCAGCCAATTGCGCACAGCAGCGTCCCCACAAACAGTCGTGGATGGAAATTACTAATTTTATAATTGTGTATTTTTTGGACGGGTTATTATTAGGTGTGTGGAGTAAGGAAACTTGCCCAAGGTTTCGACCTGACCTGCCTGGATTCAAACACTGATAAGGTCTCACGCTTGTAAGCCCAGCGCTCTAACCATTCAGCTGCAGGACTCCACATTTAATAAATTACATTTACAGAGTGCCTTTCACGTCGGGAGGACTTCCCAAGGTGCCGACGAACCAAGGCGTCTTACGTTTTCACATGAAAAATTAGTGCTAAGGTAGTGAGATACCAGAAGACCTGCAACTGCTATGGTAGAAAGTTGGAGGTGTGGAGCAATGTATACCGTGGCATCACAAGAGTTGCAGGGTATATATTTGAGCTAAGGATATTATATGAGCGGCCAATTCTCCCCCTGAGAGTGGAGAGCCACCTCGATATAAAATAATTAGTTCACGGCTAAGGAGCGCATATGCTGTAAGGTAGAACCATAAAAGCACATCAAGTCAAGTACTTCTCTGTCCGAAGGGAGTCATTTCAATATAAAAATAATTAGTTCACACACCTAAAGAGCACAGAAGCTAACCAGGAACCATATAATGCGAAGAGCTTCCTTGTCGCCATGTCAAATAATTAGGTCATTTGT
>CM068766.1:1273877-1431377 GCA_035084275.1 Hydrolagus colliei | reverse complement strand
CAATAAACCTGTCCGAGCAAGTCCGCAAAAGAAATCGCTTTGCGAGATTCAAACTTCCAATCATTGCAAGAAACAAAAATACAACAAAATGACATTTCTAGAGCACCTTTCACGTCGGGAGGACAAAGTTAGCCCTAACTTTGAAGTTAGAAATACCATCAGGAAATGCCTTCTTCCCCCCACCCACCCACTCCTACCCAATGTCAATAATAAATAATGCACTCAAGCATTAGCATTTCAATGTGGTTCAAAACAAGCACATACAGAGAGATATATAAAAATATACCAATCCTTGCATTTGATATAGTTCTTTTTCACATCTTATCGATATGTCAAAGCAATTCACAGAATATACTGTATATATACGCACACATACTTCAGATAATAATAATAATACTTTTGATGTCGCGCTTTTCACATCAGCTTTGAATTTCACTTCAGCTACTAACTAAACACCCATTCAGTCATTGCGCACGTGGAAGAATAGAAAATGGCAACATCTAATTCAAATAATAAAAATAATCCTTACATTTGGCTTTCCTGTGAGGAAGGATGTCTCACTGGATATGACTGTAAAGTGACTGTGGTTTCTGGGCTTGTACTGTATCATTTACACCAGTCAGGAGGGATAGAATTTTAAACGTTTAATAGGTGATGATACTTTAAAGCTAGAAAATGGGTTTTGACGATATCTGCGATTCCTAACTTTGATATCAATTGTCAGAGAGAGATGAGCATAATAAAATTAACAATCCTTGCATTTGATACGGCACCTTATCACATCAAAACCTCTCAAAGCATTGTATAGAGTTTTCTGCAGAATGTAAAGTATAGTGTATAAAGTACAGTGACTGTTTAATTTATGGGCAAATGCGGCAGGTAATTTGTACATGGGAATGTTCTGCAGGCTGCCAGAAGTTAATGAGCAATTGTGTATCTGGGAGATTATAGGCCAGTAACTGGAAGAGAAACTCCCTTTTCTTTTCAAATAGTCTGGCCTGGGATCTTTAACATCCACCTGAACAGGCAGATGGGACCTCGATTTAACATTTCATTCAAATGATGCCACCTCCCTCCGTGCATTAGTCGCTTCGCACTGCATTGGAGCGAAGCCTAGACTATGAGCTCAAAGTCACACCATGGGGCTTGACTTCATATCCTTCTGACTCAGAGAAAGAGACTGTTACCAACTGAGCTAGGCTTATACCAGATCTTTGTGTTGCTATAAATATTTTCCCTTGAAATATTGTTAATGACAGTGCAAGCTGTTGGCTCACATGTGTATCACCGCTAATGACAGGTGAGATGGGCGATACACTAATAGACTTTTCCTGCTGCAGTCTGTTGTTTGATAGCATCTGTTTTCGGAAGCCCAAACCCAACCGCATTTATTGGATGTTCTGATCTGTAGGACATGTGGACCTGTGGCTCCGAACAATTCTATGCCTTGAGGTAAAGGGAGGAGGGAGAAATTGGCAAAGTACCGTGAAGTTATTTGATCAGAAGTTCTGCTGATAGTTTGGGACATTAACGGACTGTCCAATAGAGCAGCGTCAGATTAGAATGTCAGCAAATGGAATATTTCTGGCTTGCGTTGCCCCCACAAAAATACTCGAGTTCACATCTCTCTTTTTGCTTGTAGTGGCAAATAGCCTACTTGCTAATGGCTTAAGTCTGTTAATCAGCCAAAGTTGGCACAGATTGCGTAACAGCCGCTTTTAACTTTGTGCCATTAATGGTACGGTCAGATTATTGGAAAAGTGATTCAACAGCTGTGGCCGTTCCAAATGGTTTTGTATGAATGTGATCACCGATGCGTTCTGCTGCTCGGCTCTTATTGTTCTACTGTTTATTCGTAGGTAAAGAAGAGCTGAGAAAATGCCTGAACAGAGTAATGATTACAATGTGGTGGTGTTTGGGGCTGGGGGTGTTGGGAAAAGCTCCCTGGTGCTACGTTTTGTCAAAGGGACATTTCATGAGACCTACATTCCCACCATCGAAGACACCTACAGGCAGGTGATCAGCTGCGATAAGAGTGTCTGCACCCTTCAGATCACTGACACCACTGGCTCCCACCAGTTCCCAGCCATGCAGCGTCTGTCTATCTCTAAAGGCCATGCCTTTATCTTGGTCTATTCCATCTGCAGTAGGCAATCTCTGGAGGAGCTGAAACCCATCTACCAGCAGATCCTCCAAATCAAAGGCAGTATTGACAATATTCCGGTCATGCTGGTGGGGAACAAGTGCGATGAAACGGTCAAGGAAGTGGATTCGAAGGAAGGGGAGGCCCTGGCCAAGGAATGGAAGTGCTCCTTCATGGAGACTTCAGCCAAGTTGAACCACAATGTCAAGGAGCTCTTCCAGGAGCTGCTGAACTTGGAAAAGCACCGGTCGATGAGCTTGAACATCGGCGGCAAAAAATCCAAGCAGCAGAAGAGAACCGAGAAGTTGAAGGGAAAATGTATCCTGATGTAAATCAGTGTTCAGTGGAGTAGCTTCGCTCAGTAAGGCTATGAAACTGACTGTGAGGAAGCAACATCAGGCTCTTCCTTCTCTGATCCTACTCGTCCATCCCCTATCAGCCTGCCTGAGAGAAATCTGTACCACATGATTTCATTGGTTTTACGCATTGCACTTTCTTGTTATTTACCGTTATGGCAATAAAATTCTTCGAAGCTCAGCACATGTAGAAATGTTAGTCAGAGACAAAAGTAATTGACTCAGTCTCGAGAAAATGCATGTTATCTGGTCTGTAGTTGTATTATACCTCTCTCTTCTGTGTCCATACACCTCTGAGCACCCATTCTCTCACCCTCCCCCTCCCACCCCCACACTCATCCCTGTCCCAATGTCTCCTTGCACATGCCAGGACACTGGCAACAAGGAATAATGCTAGTAGTTAGGATTAATTCACGTATATTTGGCTTTCCCCCATGTTTCCTTCATCATAATGTCCGTTTCCTGTTAGCTTTTTAAATGTTGCCGTTGTAAAAAGGACATTCCTAGTAATATTATTAGTGTATATGGCTTCCAATTGAAGTTTCCTACCTATATCTCTGTAAATAATCGATCTACTCACCACTTATATAAACCTTTGTTACTGTGATAATGGGATGTCCCCATGCCAGGATAGGTGGGGACATTGAAACTAGAAGCACAAAGACTTTGAGTAGCTGGGCACCAGGAAACCTTGCACCTTGGGGCCTGTGTAAAACGTGGTGCAAATGCCTAAACAGGGGACAAGAAGGCATTCCCCATTCCCTATGTAATCAATAATACACGCTGTATTTGGTTTGACTTCCACCTCTGACCTTTCCGACCCACCTCCCTCCCCCCACATCCCTCCCTGGAACTTTATATACAGAACAAAGCACTTGTCTGCTCAGGGTCCAAGATGGGGTGGGAGGGAGAAATGCGCTCTGAGTGCAGGTCAAGGTTATCAAACAGGTTGCTGTTCATTGCACAATTTGGCTGGGTTAGAAAGAAGGATTGAAAGTTTGCAGGAGGAGTATTGGACTGGGAGTGAGATGTAGAAACAGATGTAGCATTGATGTTGTGTTAACTATGTTTTTTATTTAATGAGACTGTTCACTGTAAGATATGGATATCCTCATCACTACCAACCTGTGCTGAGGAAGAGCCAAATTGGAGTGAAAGAGAATAGGTGGACCTTAGCATCTTGAGCTGTGGTCTGCTGTGGGAAGGCTGGCTTTTCTGGTTAACGTCGCTGAGTCTTCAGCATCTTAAGCAATACTAACAGCTGACTCAGGATGTCCAGATGTCTGATTATATTCTACACAAGGTGATCTTATCACCAGTCCTATTGGGGTTCATGTTGAGTGACTATTGCATCCATCATTGACTTTCCTTTTCAGACATGCAGAGGAAAACCAGTCTGATCTTGTCTCTCTCTGCCTTTGCACCTGATGCCAGTTGTCGGGCCTTCGCTTGGGAATTGTACCCGCAATGCGAGGAGGCCGCGTGAAGCCGTCGTCTGAACCGGAAGGATTTCTTACTCTCCGCAAGTCGCCAAAGTGATCAGAGTGTTCAACTCAAGGCCATCTTTGATGCGTCGTCAAATAAAGGCAATTGAGAGCTGCGGTGTGCCGAGATCGTCCCAAAATTCACCATCCCCCCCCAAATTTCTGAATCGCCCTCTTCTCTAAACGATTAGGCTCAGTCAGCCTAGATTTGGGAATCATCCTTCCAGAATTTGGTTACCAGAATCGAACATGACTTAGTACCTGATTTCAATACCTGCCTCCAGGTTGCTCCAGAACCTTTGTGGTTCACTTGCTGTTCTTCGTAGGTAGGGCCTCAGTATGTCACCATCTTGTTTGGAGTAGAACCTCAATCCTCAGCTGCCTGGCCTCTGTCATCCGCTTGCTAAATGCAAATATCCCACCCTTCCCTCCAATACTTCCTTTTAACACAATCCTTCGATTTAATGTCGTCATCGTCCCCACAACTCCCCAACACTCCCCTGTTGGGTAACCACTGGACAGCGTGAGAGAATTCACACAAGTCTTCAGTCCAAGTGAACAAGGCGTCTTGTTGCAGTCTGAAAGCCAATGGTAGTAGTGTCCACGAGGAATTGAACGAAACATCGTCAAACACTGTAAGCCTCGTTTAGAGCCGCTGAACAGCTGCATGTGGGATTGGAATGCCGGAGAAAAATTCACAGAGCATCCCCATGTGTGAAGTACACCCATTGCCATTCGGGGTTAGCCTATCAATACTCAGCCCTGTACAGGACATCTTTCAATCATGAAGTGTATTCACTCCAGCATGAGGAGGACACCCAAGGTACCGCCTGCTCCGTCCGAGAAGCTAGAATTACACATGATAATATTTTTATGAAATTTAAGATTTATTGTAGAACATAGTCTTCCTCCGACACATGAACTGGTTCCATGTCTCCTCTGAACTATGTCCTGCTGAATAGTTTTCTAATAAAATGACGGAAAATACATCACGTTGGTTCTGGTGCATTGCGTGGGCAACGAACGGTTAAAACGGCACTCCGCACCTGAGAGGGGGGACACGGGGATTGAACCGAACAGGGACTGAACCAGTGACAATGTCACTGTAATCAACTCGACTGCCTGTGGCTTGCATGCTATACACCGTAAATGGCTGGCGCCCAGCCGTGTGCATTATCACCTCTCTGAGGTTTTTGCATTGCATGTTCATGACCTGTATCCCAGACCGACACTCGGGCAAGCAAATCCCTGCTGTTGAAAAGATGAGCTGGTGTACATTGAAAGATCAGATCAATTAGGTTTCGTCTGCCTTCAAATCAGATGCCTGACAGATGAAGAGTTTTGAAAAGGTACTTCTCAGAAGGCCCCTGATAGAAACGGGTGTACACATGCTCAATCGAGGTTGGGAAATAAACTCAAGACAAAATGTTAAGATAAGGATAATGTATAGGACGAGAGGGCACGGGTTTGAATGGTGGAGACTAGATAGTTCAGGACAGGCCCATTAGTATTTCTTTACGTAAAAGATATTCAACAGCTGAAATGGGATAGTGTGAAGGGTGGTCGTGACTAAGAGGTTGGCCTCATTTAAGAACCAGTTTGATGTGGTGTATTAATATTAATAATAAATAATGAAATAGACTATGTTTTGGAAAGATGGTAGAGTTGGTATTGTAGAAGGATAAAGTCAAACGGGCTGGAGAGCATCCCGTTATCCGATCTCTTGTCATGTACACGGATGAAGGATATCTTTCAGGTATACCTTAAATGTTGAGGGAAAATGCTAATACGTCAACTTGCACAATTTGACAGGGCAGAGTCTCAGAGCGCTTGATGCGAAACTAGATGGAATTTCAGGCCGCTCAGTATTCCTAAATGCTGTGGTATCGGACAAGATCAGTCTACCTGTGAGCAACAAGCTAAGTGTGCGGGAAGAACAGAGCCTGTGGCTTTAAGACTTCTGTGATAGACTGAAAAAAAACATTCACTGGGCTCTGATTAATTATTCCGTTGATAGATCAGATGGGATTCTTCACTCAGCTACATACACACACACACATACGACACAGAAACACAGCCAAGAATGTTTTCTGAAAAGGCTGGGGCAGCATAGTGCAACGCAGCATCCAGTGAAATGCTTCACATGGGCGTGAATGGTGATGGTGTGTTTGAAGCATTGCCGTATCCCTATTGAGGTGCAGTGTGATGGAACAAGCTGAAGAAATGCACACACAGCCATTTACTCTCATCTCCTCCATGCACGCACGCACCCCCCCCCCCCCCCCCCCCCCACACACACACACACCCTTCATCACCCTCCCTGCTGCTGCTTTCTTTATGCTGATGTTGGTTTGCCTGTGACGGCTTCTAACAAATGGGAAGCGATGTAAGATCTCAGTGGCAGGAGATTATAAATTGCGAATTCTCCTTCAGGGGGTTTGGGACTATTGTAAATGCGTCATCGGTAGGTTGCTGTGGCAACCGTTTGCACCTTTGGTATTTTAAGCTCTGCGCTCTAGCCTTGGGAGAGCACTGGGAAAGGACAGGGCTAGAATGTATAATGGGATGGGAGGTTTTTTTTCCTCATCTTTAATCGACTGTAATTTCTCTCCGTCCGCTGTCCGCTGACCGCTAACACAACCCCACCATTCCTTGCGAGGAAAGGCTCATGGGCAAACGAGCGCTCCGCTGTTCCTTAAAGGAACGGGCACAGACCAGACGCATCTGGCCGCACTGGGACGAAATGTCCGCAAATGTCACTGCGTTGCCATACATGCTTGAGACGACACGCTTGAAAAAAAACTTTTTTCCAATAAAATGGCTGTCTTTCAGAAACAATATGGTTTTCGATCTCTTCCCATTGCCTCCCATTGACTTGGTTCAGGGGCTCGGTCTTTGGGTTTATTCCGTGCTTTATTTGCTGAAGATCAGGCAGAGTAGTTCAAGTTGAAGGACTTCTTTATCTCTCTTTCTCTCTCACACACACCCACATATGTAGACACACACACACACACACGTTCGAGTTCACTCACTTGTCTCTCTCACTATCGTGCTCTCGCCCTCTCATCTTCTCTCGTAGTCTCGCTCTCTTTCTCTTGACAAGGCAGAATGTTTACCAGTCAAGGTGAGAAACATCCTTGGAGACCCCAAAGCATTGAGCTCCTACATGCCAAACGGAGTAAATTAACTCAGCCAGTCAGTATTTCCTTGCTGCAGGATGTATTTCCAGATGATCAAGAATCCCAGGAGAGCCATGGGAATCCAATGGGAATGGAAGAAAGATGCACTTCTCTCCAAACACTAACACTGACTATAGTGATACTTTGTGGTTAGGTGGTAATAACACATTACCAAGTGACCTGAGGAGATTTCACACTACCTGGCCTTGCACAAATGGAGGCTGTTATGGGAGTGGTCAATGGGAGTTCAACATGCTCTCTGTGGCAAATGGATGCCCGAGGACATTGTTTGGCAGATTAGAACGAGTTTGATTAATCCACCGCAATTTAGACCCAAATGAGATGGCTAATGAATTGTCCCTATTTCGCGCCTCTGCTAGATCTTTTTGGAGCCAAAAAAAAAGAGAGAAAGAGGAGAGAGAGAAAGGCATTGATGTGACAGAATGAAAACAACCGTTTTCTTAGGCTGGGTAATTATTGTCAGGATGAATTAACTAATTACAGACATGACTGCATCACCACAGACTGGGCTGAGAATAAGAAAATGGGAATTAAAGGAATCCACCGACTTCCAAACCACTGCAAGCTAATAAGCAAGGCTACAATCAGAGAACCAAGATTAGGGAAGGGATAATTAGCTGGGTACCTGCTCCTGGTTCCTATCCAGAGACACCCTTATGGAAACTGCGCTTATAGTGGGTGAGGCTGTGATTTCTTTTCTTCTCCCCCACCCACTCCCACCCCACCTCTACATTTTACCCAATCCACCCTCACTGTCAAAGTTCACCTGCAAAGAATAGCCACTTGCTTGAGGGACGAGAGGGTGCCTAGATCAATGTTCCAGTCTCCTCACGCCACTGGGTGACTCCATCCCGCAGTCCCTTTGTCTCGTCCCCTCACTTGCCTTGCCTCCTTCAAGGCCCATCCCAAGACCTTCGCCTTCATCCGTGCCTTTGGTTGACCTCCTACCCTGACCCTCCTTGCCTGACTGATCCCAACCGTCAGCTCGGATCCACATCCTTGACTGTACAGAGCATTGAACCTCCCGATGTGACAGGCTCTATACAAATATAATTTGTTGTTGTTATTCTATCCACAAAGTGGTCCCACTTGTCATGGTGTTTGGAGAAATGCATCTCCATCATATTTCCTTTGGATTGCTAGGGCTCATCCGGGATTCCATCCCATGGCTGATCTGGGTTCCCTGTTCATCTGTACCTCAGCCCAAGCCAACTCCATCAGGAGATGAGAGAAGTTGGAAAGAATCAGGTAATGTATTTGAGAATTTAGCAGTAAAACAACAACCTGCCTTGGAGCTCGATGTGTGTGAGCCATGACATTTCAACACCATACCAATTTATATTCCTATAGCACCTTCCATGTCGGCAGGACGTCCCAGGACGCTGGACTGTCAAGGATTTGAAAACCTATCTAGCTTTGCTTTTATGTTCTCTGATTTCACTTGTGTGTGTAAGTGTGTGTATGTGTGTGTTGGTGGGAGGTCATATACATGGACCTTGGCTGAAGAAAGACCAAACTCTTCAGATAATCATTAACCTCCTATGGTGGACATGTTGATAGGGCTACACATGAGGTCACATAGAAACTAGCAGCTACATTAATCCCCCTGTGGTCTCTCACTACACAACCATCTGCTTCCTTCCTCATTGGCATTCCGATGGCGTTCAGTCAGTTACGCTCTGGCATTGCTTCTTATGTAATGGCCTGTGGGACCTTATCATCTTCCCCACCTGGCCCAAAGAGCCATACCTGTCCCTACGTACGCCAAACCAGAGGGCAAGTGTCTTGCCGCAAACAAATAGTGTCACAGCAACGGCACACAGGGCTCACAAGCCGGCGGGCCATGTTTGCTACTGATTTCAGCACACTGGAAATTTGGATGCAGTCAATGCAGTAAAGTGTTCCATTGATGGGGAAGGATGAATGAAAGAAAGGGAAGACGGGAGAGAGGAAGGGAGGGAGGGAAGGAGAAAGAGAAGTAAAAGAACAGCGAGGAGCACATTGATAGAAAAAAAAAAGATTCTCAAATCATGCCAGCTCATTCAGGCTGGGTAAATAGATACAGAAAGAGAGTGTGTGTGTTTGTGAGATGGGGGGTGTGGGGAGTGGTGGATAGGGAGTAGTGGGGAGGGGGAGGTAGTGATGTACAAAGCTAGCCTCAGCTGTCAGAACCGCTTCCTTTCCCCCTTGGGTTCTTCCTGCGTTGAAGGGCTGGCACTCGGCCAGCAAGATCAACACACCAAAACAGAATGGAAATCGACAAGAATGTTCCTGTGTTGGGTTCTGAACAGATTGCAGCACACGCAAACACATTCCCACTGCATCACCTCAGATCTAAGCTGCTGTGAACTCCTTATTTTGTGTGAACTCTTTAATTACTTCAATTCCCATTTTTCTCTTAACGCAGTGCTCCCCTTTGGTGGGACGGATGTTGCTGATTATATCTCCATTCTTGCTCTCTCTCGCTCTGTGTCTCTCTCTTCTTCCCCCACCACCCCTCCCTCCCTCCCTCCCCCAGAACTCTAAGCTTCTTGTTCCGTCCCCTGGAGCTTGCAAGTATGTGCGTCACTTTCACAGCTTAAAACATCCAATTTTTCAGCACAGGAGGAGATTATTGGGCCCTCGGTGTCTTTGGCACTGCTACCGACCTGTATTGTCACTCTTTGTTTTTGATCACACCTTCTCCATATGCCTTTTAAAAGCAAATTGGATTGATTTCTTTCAGGTAGTAATATCTCAGGATAAAGTACAGTATATAGTTTGGGACTAGATATGTGCACTCGTTTGCCAGGAAGGCGAATTGGATGAATCTATTGTTGGTCTGTTGTCAAGAAGCAGTTCTTATGTAGAAAGGTACTGGATAGGGAAGTGAGTCCCCAACAACAGGGCAGGAGCTGGGCACACCCCATTCAAACCAAACTAAAGTCCCATTATCAAACCCATTGTTAGTCCTTTACATTGGCATTTTTGTTAAGTGAACTCTGTCACCCACATCATTAGAATGTCATTGGCTTTCACTCTACTTGTAAGATCCCTACACCTGCTAGTCTTTGTATATCTCTAGAGTTAGGATCAGTGTTATGGGTTAGTTCCCCTTTCCGTCCTCTGCTAGAGCAGGGAATCGAGACACTAACCGTTATGCATATGGTAGCCAGACAGTAAATGCCAGCAGTGCATTCAGTCCTCTCCTCACCTAACACTCACACACACACTTTGGAGCAAGGGAGGTGGGGGAATGGTGTAACTGGATTGCGATCAAAATGGAACTAAATAGATCAAACAGGCAGCACAGGCTCCTCAGACCCTACTTGATGTGACACCAATGAGGGAGAGGGTATGATAAGACCCACTTTGCTTGAGCGGTTTCCCGTGTTGCGATTGGCAG
Source organism: Hydrolagus colliei (assembly GCA_035084275.1). Classification (NCBI taxonomy): domain Eukaryota; kingdom Metazoa; phylum Chordata; class Chondrichthyes; order Chimaeriformes; family Chimaeridae; genus Hydrolagus; species Hydrolagus colliei. Next base: position 1,420,809 of record CM068766.1, on the reverse strand, counting down.
AACCCTTCAGTGTGAGGCGACTTCAAAACGTAGCAAGGGGTAGAGTCCCAATGGTTCGAGCCACTGAAAAGGTAACTCATACAGATTTCATTCCAGATATTGTACAACAATAGGGAAACCTTGTTTACACCTTGTTCCCCAAGCCGTGAGATTGTGGGGGGTGGGTCGGGTGGTGGGGGGGGGGGGGGGGGGGGACTGATGACTAGAAGCGTCTATCTCGCATAGCCATACAAGTGTGCGGAGAATGAATGAGGACGTGCGTAAATTATTCATCACTCTGAGATCAATGTGTGAAGAAATTCCATCTTATCTCCCTCAGCCAGAAGCTTCCCCCCCCTCCCCCCCCCCCCCCCCCCACCACCACCAAACCTGTGGAGCAGCGTGTGGCATGTAAACCTCTCCAGAGCAAAGCAGCTTTTGATACTGGAATGAGACCAACTTACACTTTGACACAGCATCACTCAGATAATACGGCATTGCTGCGCCGCAGGAATTATTGCCGTAGAAAATGCCACATCGCTCTTTGAAGCACTTTATAGCAACTCTTAGCTGCCCCCACAAAAACACACAGTCACTACACTTTTCAGTACAGTCCTGTTAAGTGCTTTGAGGTGTCTCGAAGACATGTTAAGGCACTATATCTATTGTAAGGATTACTGAGGATTATTATTATTATTATTATTATTGCTATACCAAAAGCAAATATATATATATGTATATATATTACATCTGTGTGCAGCTCTGCTTGAATTCAATTTCTCATCTCCAGGCCAATATTCCCAACCCATCCAAATTGATACGCAAACCAGTAGTTAATTGTCTTATTGTTGTTTGTGTGTATGGGTGGGTTGGTGGGGGGGGGGGGGGGGCATTATATAGCCAGATAGCTGCTATATTTACCTACATGACAAGTCACCACACTTCAACGTGACTCACTGTGCGCAGCGTTATGAGGAAAGAGGAGGAGGCGCTGGATTAAACGTGAATATCTTAGAAGGAAAATGTACTTTGCGGCAGAAGATCACCGTGAAGTGGAACGCTGTCAATCTCAGCACAACCCTGGCGTGAATCAGCCATTGGCTTCGAGCTGTCTGCACAAACCGTCTGCACAAGACAGCCGGGATTAGGAAGCATTTGGATTCATCTCATTTGGATATTTCTCTTGTCCTTTATGTGTTTTGAGACCCAGTGTGCAGTGCCAAGGTCTCGACTTAACATGTTATCAAGATTCAAACAACCAGTTCAGATTTCTGCTCATGTTCTCAGCCACCTCCCATCTGGCGCGCAGCGCGATTTCTGAGATATCTCTCAACAAAGTTGGGGGCGAAATCGTTGCTTGATTCAAAGTGCCCTTTGATCTTGAGTAACACATGAGTGGCAACTGATCAATTGATACAGAGCCTGAAGCCACCACAAGAGACTCTCTTTGGAATCAGGGAAGCAGCTGAGATCTCCTCACTTGACTTCCAAATAGGTTGGTGAGAGAGGGACAGACCACCAGCTGATAAATAATAATCCTTCCATTTATAGAGCGCCCATAAAATTGTTTCACGGGTAATTACAGTGTTGCGCGTTGACTGTGTATTTGTAGGGAAAAAATGCGACAACCAATTTACGCAAAGACGAGCTATTCCTTCATTAAATCTAACTTGGAAACTCACCGAGAGTCAATTGGCGTTAGAAGGTAAGAGAATGTGGACGGTTGCCTGTGCTCTTGCGAAGAGTCACACCCAAAGCGTTGACATAACGTTTCTTTCAGGCTCTGACCTACTTGCTGCAATGCTTCCAGAATGTTTGAAAAATTTACCTTTCTTTCCCACGCGAAAAAAACGGGAGGGGGGGACAGTTTTTAGTCTTGTGGAAGCGAAATAGGATGTGTCCACGTTGTCCCGGTGAAATCCCCGTTAGTTAAAACAGACGAGAGACACGCGATTAATATTCATGGCAATCAGGGGATTGCTGCCAGCTTTCACATTTCGCCCTGATGAAAAAGGAATTGCCACTTTCTGATTAATTAGTTTAAGAGGATGCTCTCCATTTGCGGGCTCTGGGGTTACCTGCGAGTTTTCAGCTCGTTAACCTTTAGTGGAGATCTTTAAATAAAAGCAAAGAGTTTGGATTAAAACCGACCCTTCAAAAAAAAGTGTTTGCCAAGTGCATTCAATGTAAAAAAAAAAGCGTCTTTGATTATAATTCTTGCATTGGGTGTAGCGCCTAAAATGTCATCAGACATTTCACAAACATTTTTCTTGTTTGGTTCAGCTGAGCATGAGACACGTGGAAATATCCATCACCGTGCTTAAGACCCCCCCCCAAATAGAAACGCTGGGAATTCCACATATGTCCTTGAATATAATCAAGGAATCCGGTTAGACTCCATTGTTAGATCTTAGAGCATTCGTTCCTTTTTGTGCACAACTGGCTGCCGAGTTTCGCCCCCCAAAAATACACAGTCACTACCCTTGACAGCATATTCTGTGAAGTGCTTTGAGATATCTGACGAGGTGCATAACAAATAATCACCAAGTCCCCAAAATAATGTTATGGGCTTTACAATACCGTCTGGCAAATTGTTTAAAGCATTTTAATTTTACGTGAGAGGTTTGGGTAATTCCCTCCCCACCGCCCCCCACCCCCAACACGTCAGTCCTTATTGCTTGTTGCTGCTGTGTTGGTACCTTTTTGCGTCACCCTACTGTGTGACACGAAGTCATCAGTGACCCTGATAAGCCGTCACCCCTGCAGAGTTCTCGAAGAAACATTAAATCTACCCTTGCTTTCTGGGAAATTTCTGCACCCGAGGTACGTTACAGGCCTCTTGATTATAATGAGACGTGGTGTATGTGTTTAAATATCCACCTTGGATCAACATTGACTAATTCGGTTCCATTCCCTGGTGAATCCTCGCTGCTAGACTGCACCACAGCACAGCTCTCCTTGGTCTGGGCTATAAATTGTAGCATCATTTCACAGTGCTGGCTGTCTGTCTTATCTGGAATTTTATTAACACTTCGCCAATTGCTTTTTATTTTAAAAATGCTTGATTAATATCTGCTGTCTGATGATTTACGGCCGTGTGAATGGCTTTGGACTGAAATAGACCAAATGCAGCCACTGAAATCATTTCTGCACACAGCAAGGATAAAATGAAACACCTCAAGGTGAAATGAGACAACACATAAATCTCCTCTTTTTGTTTTAATTCCCTTATCGATAGACTCAATATGACGGATCACTGTCCTTTATTTTTACTTCTGGAAGATTGCATTAGTGTCCTTTGTACAGCACGTTGTGATCCCCTGCTGTTGATATCAATACTTTCTCTAATAGTTTGCCTTTGAAGTATTTATCCGTATTCATGGCTTGTTCTCAATTTCAGGCTTGCGTTTCTCCCTCCGCTGACTCCTGCAAGCGTTTTACGTTTGTGTGCAGAAATAAAAGCCATTATACTTGATGATAATTACTTAAAAATGCTTTGGAGACACTTTTGACTTTCAAGGCCATATAGAAACACAGCCTATCTTTTCTTCTCATGGCAGTAACTCTGGGATTCTAAATGGAGTGGTAAGTGAGGTCAGAAAATATTTCTCAAAATAGAGGTTGACAAAAGGGTGGAACGGAGAGAATCGATTGGGTGTTCAAAAGGGAAATAGATACTAAGGAAGTAAGGTATGCAGAAAAGGAATTGAAACTGGATTGAAATATCTGCCATGATCCAATAAACTGCTGTGCAACAACAACAAATTACATTTGTATATCGCCTTTCACAATGGAGAAAGTCCCAAGGCACTGGACAGTTAAGGCTTTGCATCTGAGTTGGGGATGGAGGGGTTAGGATCAGGAGTGGGGTTAGAGGGTAGAGATTGGACACAGTGGTTGAATGGCTTCCTATTCTGTTCCTTCCCCTACGCAAGTGGCCATTCTACATGCCTCGACCTCTAGCCTTACGGGTTCCATGCGATTCCGTTTATTTCAGGAACGCGGGATTAGGGACTTGGTGCACACTGTCCTTTAATGTGTGAGCAGCTGCCTGCAAATGACCCTGGAGTGCACACTTCAGCGAGGATATGTGACTGATGCAGTGGAAAGTCAGCGCTTAGAAACCAGAAACCCCTCGGGGGACTGCAATGAGAAGTGGAGCCCAGAAAAGAACGTTGACAGAGGAAAGAACAGAAGGGAGCGCTGGGGTCAACAGGGAGCTCCTGGAGTGAAATTGACGAATTTCGGAGCGTATCCAGATTCTCATTTTGCCCCTTTTATGTCCTTCACCAACCACCTCCTCCCTCCTCCTCCTCCTCTGGGCAGAGAGAGTGGGCTGTGAAAAGATAGGCTGTGTTTCTATATGGCCTTGAAAGTCAAAAGCGTCTCCAAAGCATTTTTAAGTAATTATCATCAAGTATAATGGCGCATTCCATTTGCGCAATCTATCTCTGAGATTTCCATGCGCGGGTAGGATGCATGGGAGTCTCAGTTTGGTTTGGATACTGGTTAAGCATGGTTTCTGCGTGTTTCAGACACCCCCACCAACAAAACACCTGGAGTAACTGGCCCATCTTAGGGTTACTTCTGCTACCTCAAGCGTGCGATCGTTCTTTGGTTGTAGCCACATATCATCGGTACCCAGCGCTCTGAGATGCCATGGAGGGCCGCTATATCAATCAAAGTTGTTGTTCTTGTTACCCCCCCCCCCCCCATCTTCTGATTCGAAGACACTTACAATACTTTCTGGCTTCGAGTTTGGAGCTTTTTGCTGTCAGCCTCATCTCCTGGAGCATTGGGAGCAGCTTGGATTAGCCAGAATGTTCCTTAGCTGCAACAGATGGAGCCAGTTACACAGCAGATTGCATGGAAATTGTTTTCTATTTATATCTTTTTAAAATTACAGCTATAATTAAAATTTATCACGGAGAGAGAGAGAGAGAGGGTTGGTTGGGGGGGTGGGGGGCAGGGGGCGGGGGGGGGGGGTTTGAATTATCTCCTCTGTTAAGTCAGTTGACAAAGCTATACCACAGTGTGAAACTGAACCACTAGTAAGTCACAGATTTGACCTCTAGGTCTGTTTGTCCCAGGGTAGGTGAGAAATGGAGGATAAAATCAAATAGGATTCCTATAGCTGAACTTGCAAATATTTTGCTGAAAACCTCAATCTTCTGTCCTTCTTTCTCGTTCTATTAGTTCATTCATCCATTTTCTTGAATGTTTTTTAAACGTTTCATCTTTGTACGTTGCAATTTTGGTTACATCCTGCTTTGTGAGGGTCTTGGCTAGTTTTCTAATGTAATTTTTCACCTTGAGTGCTCTTTCTGTTTTGCTTCCATTCCTAATGCATCATTCTGTTATTGCACTGAAATCTCTGCACCTTCTCCCTCTCTTTAACACTGCACAATCATTCACATGTCACTGACACAGTCAAATGGTAATTAGGAATTGTTCATGTTTATTTTTTCATCACAATGTTTGGAATGAGGCAAAAACATGAAACATAAACTGCATCACGATTTTTGTATTTGATATTAGCACCTAAGTTTCTGTGACGTGCAGTGACTGTGTAGGCAATTGAGGCAGCCAATCTGCTTACAGCATTGTCCCTCAAAGGACCATGAAGTGAATGGCCAATTTAACTGGAGGATTGTTGGCCAGGATAGCAGGAGAAATTCCTTTCTCGTTTCAACTATATTAATAATACTACTAATAATAATCCTTGCATTCGATACAGCGCTTTTCATCTCTTCGAGACGTCTCACAGAATATACTTTCTGTGAAGTGAATTGGCTGTATGTACGTGGGCAAAACCTTGGAACATCCTCCTGATATGGAAGACGCATTTCGAGTGTAATTTTGTTGAAAAGTGGCTTCCAATTGCAGACAGCAGTATCCCCACAGACAGTCGTGGATTGAATTGACCAATTTTTTTTTGAGGGATTATTATCAGGCATATGGAATTAGGAAACTTGCCCAAGGTATCACCTGAAATTGAACCCAGGTCTCCCGCTTGTAAGCCGAGTGCTCTAATCACTGAGCTACAGTATTGGATCTCCAATGTCAACTTGAGCAGGCAGACACAACATCATCTTGACGTCTCATCTGAAGTATTGGCACATCTAACAATGCGGGTACCTCCAGCCCTGCACTGGAGTGTCAGCCTAGACCAGTGGTTCCCAACCTTGGGTCCCGACCCAAATCAGAGTCTCGGGGGTCCTCAGTAGGGTCGCGAAGGGTCATCAGAAATTTTTGGGGGTTGCTTTTTTTTAATGCTGAAAATGCTTTTTTAATGCTGAAAAGTGCCCGAGGCGACAACGCCGACCAATTTATATAAAAGACCATTACTAGCGAGTTGCGCCGAGTCCACAAAAGAGACGGAGATATTGTCTTGGCTGAGCTTGGCTTCAGTCGTGCAGTCACCCCCTAGGGGTCGGGAGGTCCTATTGGTGGCTAATTTAGAGTCGCAGCAAAAAAAGGTTGGGAACCACTGGCCTAAACTATGAACAGTGGCTTTAAACTCTCAACTTTCTAAATCAGAGGTGGGAAAGGTTATCATCTGAGCCAGTTAACGCAGCTGCTGCTGACATAGAGGCTCGCTGTCCAACCCTGGTTATTCGTTGGCAATGAGTGAATAGGTCCATAGCATACTTCCTGATCCGATTTGAATGAAATGATTTTGAAATTGGATTGCTGGTGGAAACCAGCGGAGACCGAGATGGGACATTTTCCAGCCTATTTGCTGTGGTGCTTTGCGCCAGAAATGACTTCTCTATCTTGAAAGGATTGTTAATGGTATAATTAAGAAATCCTTTTCATCGGGTCTTAATTAGATAATTAAGAGCACCTATAATTCCCTTTGTACATACGCATTTACACATGGAGCCTAATTCAGTTGGGTCTACATTGGGTTTGCGTGTGACCCTGGATAGATCTCATTATCCATAATCTGCATGGTATTCAAAAGTTTAATTGTAACATTTTTTACTCTGACTGACATCAGTTAAATAAGCACAGATCAAGATTGTTTCAGTATCAACCTTGGGTTTCATTTACCATCAAGTCCTCAGGGAGCTGAGTCATATTACCTGTAGCTGAGAATCATTTAACACTTTTACTACGTTGATTTTTAAAAAATTGATGTCCTGGTAATGATTTTCCTTAAGAGGAAACAAAACCTAGTAACATCAGCCAGAAAGCTTGTAACTATAGATAAAGAATGCACTGGCACACTGCAACACAGTGACACACAATATCAATAATATTTCTTGCATTTAAAATAGAGCCTGGAAATATTGAAACGTCTCAAAGTGCTTTGCTATTAATTGCTGTTGAATATGATGACGGTCTATTTATAGGCAAATTTGGCAGTGAATTTACCCACAGGCGATCAAATGTCCCAGAAAAGGCCATGAAAAGAACGACCGACGTTCGACAACAATTGGCTCCGAGAACGTCCAAACAGCGCGATAAGGCGCATTATCATAAGTAAAGATTACAACAACAACTTGCTATCTATCGTATACAGCGAGAGAGTTTCAAGGATTATTATTATTTCAGTACATAGCACCGTACGCACACACACACACTCAAAAACACTGCTTATTTAACATGTGGTTGGACATTTATCTGGGAATTAAAGAGTCTTAAAAGGAAATTTGAAAAGGAACAACGCGATATAGAGTGGTATTGGGTAAGACTAGGGAAGAGGAGTAAACAGCCTCATTTGGGGGGGTGGAGTTGGGGGGGAAGCAGAAGGAGGAAGCAAGCACCAGCACAGACAATTGCAAAAGAGCAAAGTGAATGAATAGTTACTGCAGTGAGTGAAAGAGCAATAATAATAATAATATTAGATTCTTGTCACTCAATCCACGACTGTTTGCAGGGGACGTTGCTGCGCGCAATTTGACTGCTGCGTTTCTCCCATAAAACATGTAGTCATAATAATAATCCTTGCATTTGATATAGCGCTTTTCACGTCTTCTAGACGTCCACAAAGCGCATCACATAATGTACTGTAAAGTGAATTGACTGTATATATTTGTGGGCGAAACATTGGCAGCGTTTGAAACCCCACAAACAGTCATGGATTGAACTGAGCAATTTTATTATTATGGTATATTTTGGAGGGATTATTATGAGGTGTATGTGTGTGTGGAGTAAGGAAACTTGGCCAAGGTTTTCCCCCTGACCCACCTGGATTCGAACACAGGTCTCACGCTTGTAAGACGTGTGCTCTAACCACTGAGCTACAGGAGCTCCAAGTCATTACACTTTACAGTTCGTGCTAACAAGCACTCTGAGACATCTCGACAATAAGGTAGGATTATTATTATTATCATATTTTATTGTTGTTGTTGCTGTCCTCTTCAGCATCACTTTGACTCTGAGACAAAGTCCCGCCTCCTGCCCTGCTCCCCTCCCTGTGTCATCTCTGTCCCCTTGCTGGCTGGCCCGGCGCTGATTGGCCGGCGCCGTTGTCAATCAACTCTGTACCTGACGTCCCGAGCCACTGACGTCAGACCGGTGCGGCCCCGCCCACTGTGCCTGCTGATTGGCTGCCGTCTGCGCGCTAGGGGCGGGGTCAGCACTGCGGATTGGCCGGCGTGGATGTCAATCATTATGTGGGCGGGTGAGCGGGAGGGAGGAGAGGGGAGGGTGGGGAACGTCTGGTGACGGGGCCTTTAAACCCAACGGTGAGTGAGTGAGTGACTGAGGGAAGTGAGTGAGGGAGCGATTGATTGATTGATTGATTGTGAAGGAGGCGGTTAAGTGGCGGTTAAAGGGGAGGGGCGGCGATTAAAGGGGAGGGTCGACGGTTAAAGGGGAGGGGCGGCGGCGGTTACAGAGGGGGGCGGGGCGACCATTAAAAGGGAGGGGGGCGGGGCGACCATTAAAGGGGAGGAGGGGGGGCGGCGACGACGGTGGTTAAAGGGGAGGGGCACCGGAGGGAGAGTGACGGTTGGAGACGGAAGGAGCAATTAATTAGGGCGTCAAGAAGGAGAAGGAGAAGACGCCCCCACCCACCATCCCCCCTCCTCTCACCCTCACGCACACTCCCTCCCTCCCTCCTCAACTCCCTGGAGCTTCACCGGCCTTCAGTTGAAACCACCCCCCACCACTGTCTCTCTCTCTCTCTCCTCCCTGTTACCCCGGTGTTGTGAGGGTAAGTAAAGAGGGAACGTACCCACACAGGGCTATCCAGGCCCTCCCCTCCCCCCCCCCCCCCCACGCCCTCCCGTCACACACACACACACACACACATACCGCGCAGTTACATCCGTTTAAAAATCAAAGGTGGCTCCAGGCTCAGTCCAGAGATGGAGTGGAGTGAGGGGGGTGGGGGGAATGAGGGAGGTAATGAAGGAGGGAGTGATTCAGGGAGGGGTAGAGGGAGGGAGGCCAGCGCCTGGGGACGTCCTCCCGATTTGAAAGGCGCTAAACAAATGTAATGGTGGTGGTGGTGTGTGTGTGTGTTTGGGGGTGCGTGTATGTATGGTAATGGGTGGGCTGTGAGGGTGGGGTATGTGTGGGGGGGGGGAGTGTGGGTGTGTATTGTATGTGTGGGTATGTGTGTGTGGGGTGTGGGGGAGGGGAAGTGTGGGTGTGTATATACTGCATGTGTGTTGGTGTATATGTGTGGGTGGGTGGGTGGGGAGGGTGGTGAATGTGTTGGGGGAGGGGCTCACATATGTACATGTGTTGGTCTGTGTGTGGCGGGGGTGTATGTGTGTGTATATATATGTGTGTGTGTGGAAGGGAGGGGCGCGTGTTGTGTGTTGATGGGTACGTATGTGGGGGTTGGGGGGTGCACTGTGGGTGTGTGTATGTGTGTGTGTGTGTGTGTGTGGGGGGGGGGGGGGGGTAGAGAGACACCCTGACAGAGGAAGTCACAGGTCTAAGGCTCGTGTGAGTTGTGCGTGCGCGTGTACGGTTTGAGGTGTTTATGTTGTATCTTATCGCCAGTTCTATTATTTTAAACAGACATCCCAAGAGCCACACGTACCTGAAAGTTAGTGTCGGCGCTTAATTTGCTCCGGATGTTGTTTGTTTTGCCGAGAAGAAATGTTATGGTAACATTTGCGATCCTACAACTTAAACACACAGCTACAAACTGACGGGATAAGATGTCAAAGGAGATGGCGCAATTAATAATCGTCCTTGCATTTGATGCAGCGCTTTCACATCCTCCTAGGCATCTCAAAGCGCTTCACAGAACCTGTTGTAAAGTGACTGTATTTTTATGATACAGTGTTGCCGATTTTCGATCTTTCGATACACTCCCAAGAAAAAGCAACAGCTGCTTCTCGAAGTAACTGGAGCCCAGCTCTGTCTGGGAAATGATTAGTGGAATATATTTTTATGGCTACTGCTAATGATAATCCTCGCATTTGTCCATGTGCTGTATTATTATTATTATTAAAAAGCTCGTAAATACAGCCATTAATAACGTGTGATTGGATGTTGCAGCAAAAAGCTACACCACCTCCACTGTTGGGGGAGGCGGGGAAATTTTCAATGTAGGAATGTGCAAATCTAAAATTGGATGGGACTGGCAGATGCGTTTATTTATGTGAAATATACGTCAAAATAAGTTAAACAGTATTCTGGTGTTCTGACAGTTGATCAGTGAACACAATCTTGACATAACAGCTTGCCAAGTGTGTGATTCTTTTTTTTCTTTGCAGTTTTCTACTACTGATTGTTGCCTCTACAAACACCCTGATGGGGAAACAAAACAGAAAGGAAATTGCAAAATGTTCTCGTGTGCAGAACAATGATGATAATAATAATGATAATCCTTGCATTTGAGATATGGCGCATTTCACGTCTTCCAGACGTCTCAAAGCGCCCCACAGAATATACTGTCGAGTGAATTGACTACCATTATATATGTGGGCGAAACATGGCAGCCAATTGCGCACAGCAGTGTCCCACATACAGTCGTGGATTGAAGTGACCAATTTTATTTCAAGCAAAGGTACATGTCGACCCTATGCAACAATTTGGCCAATGCCATGATATAGTTTTGAGCAATTTAAAAAATATATATATAATAATCTTTTCATATCTTATAGTGCTTTATAACAACATATTGTATACTGGCAATTGTATACTGTATTGCCTTTCACTTCAGAAAATTTCACAAGAACGCATTTATATAGCGCCGCTCCCCCAGGCTGGTGCCCAGGACTGCTTGGCAGTGAGGCAACAGAGCCAGAGGGAGGTAGGCATCGTTGAAGAGGAAGGTGTTCAGGCGCAACCTGAAGATGTGGAGGAAGGGGCAAGGTGGAGGGATAGAGGAAGAGTGTTCCAGAGTTTGGGGCAAAGTGGCCACCAAGGGAGGAACAAGGGCAATAGAGACAGACAGGAGGACAGAGCCAATCAAGGGGAGGAGGTAGTGGACAGCGGGTAGTGAGTTGGTTGGGTGAACAGGTTGGAGTGGAAGGTGGTACTAGGGCATGAAGGAATTTGAAGAGTGTGAGGAGATTGAAATCGAACAGTTTGGCGACAGGGAGCTCGAGTGGGGCCTGGCTAGAACTGGTGTGATGGGGGTGTAGAGTTTAGTGCGGGCAAAATAGAGTTTTGGATCAGCCAGATTTTGCGGACGGTGGAATTGGGGAGAGAGGCACGGGGAGGACAATTTGAAAAGAGTAACTAACTACACGCCCACATCACAGCAAACCACAGGAAACAACAATAAAATTACATTGATAGAACGGTTTTCATGTCGGGAGGACAACAACAACAACAAATTACATTTATAGAGCGCCTTTCACGTCGGGAGGACATCCTAAAGCATGGAGTGGAGGGAGGGCAGGTGGGGGAGGGGGAGAGAGCAATGGAGTTTATTGGGGAGCCGTTAAGTTTGGGGATACTGTATCACTGTACTTCTCCTGATCATTTCAATCTACAACTGTGAGACACTGCTGTGTGCAATTGGCTGCCGCATTTCGGCCACAAATATACAGTCGATTCACTTTACAGTATATTCTATGCTATATAAAATGCAAGAATTATTATTTATAACTAGGTACTGTATTATCTTCAACACTTCAAAGTATAAAAATTGTATGTTAAAAATTTAATGAAATGGAACATATCAAGTTGACTATTTCCTATTGTTTTGCTAAATAAGTGGTGAGTCACAAAACTGGTTATTTATCCATAGTGTCAATGACTTGTTCAGCGCTTTAGATGCTTTGATTCAGGTTTATGAGATTAAACATTGGCAACGTTTCTTTTAAAAAGTGCATCCCATCTCATTTTCAACCAGAGTTTTAGCTTTTGAAAGGGAACGGTACATTTTGTAGTAGCACTTATTGTCCAGGAAAAAGTATTCTCTTCAGAAGAGATTTCGACGATTTAGAAAATCTATAAACCAACTAAGGTGTTTTCTTTAGAAGATTTGAACTTGTACGTGGAAAACAAAATGGGCAAAATGTTCGTTTATGAAGTTAGAGCAACAGTTGTGTCGCAACATCTTGTAATTAAACGGTAAGAGTTATTGGAACCCTGAGAACTGTGTTCAGCTTCAAAACAGTTCACACGCAACTTTTTCGGACAGCATATTTTACTGATTGACTGTAAAACATTACATTTTCACATACAGAAACAACTGGATTAGCTCTTGTACTGTTTCTTTGAGGGAAAAAAGAAAGAAAGCTTGCGCCATTTGCAAACAGACTCTTCTGGACAACTGTCGGCAAGCAAACCTGAGACGATGTAACAGGTTCGCTTGACAGCAAAATTTTGGGGGTCTAATTTAAGCCATTTCTAATTGGGATGGTACAAATTTTACCTGACTATTAGACCTTAAATGATTCAGGTCCATTGAAATGGCTGCGAGGACGCCTGCATTGATATGGCCACGGACTGCATTTGCAGAACAGTCTCTTATTTCAACATAAAAGGAGTTTCCGTGTACCTTAATGGTGATGGGGGAAGGGCTGGGGAGAGGCAAGAGGGAGAAATTACTAGGGATATGGTGAGGAAATGACTGTCTGGTAAAGAGGGTGGGGGAAGAATTTCAGCCTTGATAAAAAAAAAATTAATATTTTGGTCACTCAATCTACAGCTGTTTATGGGACACAGCGCATTGTGCGCATTGGCTCATCGATTTATGCACATAATATATTAGTATATCCTGTGAAATGCTTTGAGACGTCTCAACAACATAATGAGATACTGCCTCAAATGCAAGTACAGTATTATTATTGTTTGTAGGTGAACGTAGCTGCTAATTTGTGCAGAGCAATGTCCCACAATAAAGAGAATGCCCATTTTTCTTGTCATCTGTCACCGGTATATCTTTAACATCCATCTGAACAAGCAGACGGGACCTTGGTTTAAGTCTCGTGCACAGGATGAGTGGTGGGTGGGAGGGCCAGGGCATTTTGTGGTCCAGAACAGTTGCCTTTTGTCAGCGTTAACCTTCTGCATTAGAGACTTGATGAAGATAAGTAAATGTGACCACACAAGTTAGCATGTGGATAATAATAATAATAATAATAATTAGATATACATCATACAGTGGTTGATTTGGGTGAAATACTTTGGATTTTGCTTCCTATGTTAATTTACTGTCATACAGAATAGGTCAAATTGTCATATTGTCCTATTCCTGTTCATATTTTCCCTGGTGTGAACAGCTTTTTAATTCAGGGTATTCAGTATTTCATTCTTTTGTATTATAGTGAGAAATGTTTGGATTGGGTGTGGCTATGAGAACATCCTAGAATTGTTGAAACTGTTGATTTGCGCTCAAGGAAATTACCTTGCCAGTAAAATTCATTTATTGGAAGCTGTTGAGTCTTTGTGAGGAAGTAACTCTGAAGGGAAATTCAGTCACATCTTCGATTTCCTTTGTAGATGAGATGTTAGTTTTGTTTGCTTCATGAATGTTTTGAACAGACATACTTTTGGTCTTCTCCTGAATGATTCTGTTGATAAACACGTGACTTTCCATTGTCAGTGACTTCCAAAGGTTGAACTGTGGGGTGCAATTTGCAACTTTTAAGTACATTGTAATAGAAGTTCAGTTGTTTGGTACAAATTCCAGCCTAAAATATTTGTAATTATTCTTTTCTCCAGTTTGCAAAGTGGAGTTTGAGATTATAATATGGCGTATATACCTACATAAATATTATATTTCACGCACAAAACATCACAGTCAAGTTACTTTACAGTATATTCTGTGAAGCACTTTGAGACGTCTAGAAGATGGGATAAGGCGCCATATCAAATGCAAGGATTAATATTTTTATATTCTTCTCTGCCTCTTACCCTAAACTTAGACATATAGAAAATTCCAGATAACTCGACTCAGTGTTAACTTGTTACCATTTCTTTTGCCATGCTGTCGCTATCCTAACAACTTCCCACCCAAAATGTTAATCCCTTCTTATTTTACTGGCCACACCATATTATCCCATGATGTTGTTTTTATCTGTTTAGACATTTCTGCACGTTGAAGCTACATACTGTATATCATTGTTCTTTTGTCTATAGCACCATCTATTGGTAGAACACATCTTATCAGTGGTCCACTTCAGTTTCTAATGGTGCGTTTTGTTTATCCATTATTTTCTGCTAAGTGACAAGCTCTGCCCCGACGTAATTACTAGTGAAAGGTTTTTACAGCGTAAAAAAACCTATTCAGTTTGCAACTTACAAGGTTATTTAAAGTCGGGGTGATATCGTTACAGGTGAGTTGATATTGCAAAAATCATATACTGTGTAAGAATGAATTATTAGTGTTGGATGTGGTACTCTTTCCTGCCACACAGTGGCATCAAATCTTACTCTTGCAGAGCACACTAGAAGGATGAAGGATGCTTTATTCAAACCGAGGGACTCATTGGGACAGTAGGGTGTGGCGAGCTGTTCTTAGGCAATTTTGAAAATGTCCTACCTGTTCATATTTTTGCTTAAATATCATTTGCTGCCAATTAACAGTATTTGAGCTCAGTTGCTAAATTGCGTGACGTCCGCTCCCTGATTAGGCCTGCTTTGCTATCAGTCACATTGTAAATTTCTCCATATATACATATTTTAAAGAAATTAGGTTCTTTTGTCCTCCCGACATGAAAGGCGCTCTATAAATGTATAAATGTAATTTTGTTGTTGTTGTTGTATTTGAGGGTGCTGGTTATGAATTCAGCAAGTTTTAAAATAATTTATCTGGACCAAGAAAGGGTTTGATCCCATCAGGTTTGTTTTAAGTGTATTCCAAAAATGTTATGCTTAATACAAATAGAAATCTAGTTTTTCTTTCTTACCATTTCCCAGGTCGTCCTTTTCTGAAACCTTTTGGCTCATAAGACACTGTTCCTGTTGGATCAGCTTATAAGGTCAGTACTGTGTTTTGAATTATCTCTAACAAACTGTGAATGCACATGAATAATGCTGGTACAATATTCTCATTCCTGTGAAAAATGGAGTATAAAATTGGACATTGAAAATCAAAACCAGTTGCCAGCAAAACTCGACAGTGTTATCCGAAGAAAACATTGTTACCTTATTTAATAAATCTAGTTCATCCCACTCCCCTTCTCTTCCTTCCCCCAGTTCCCTTCTAGTAACTTTGCCCTTTCGAGAAATTCTCTAGGTCACAGATTTGTTGCGACTCTCGGATATTGTTGAAGCCATGTGTCAGGTGAAAAGTATTCCAGTAGAACCAGAGGAAGTGTTCGTCTTCCTGGAAATCAAGCTCAGATTGGTCTTCTGCCAGATATCATGTTAAACTCCAGCTTCATCAGTCCAGTAGCTGTTGATCACAATCTTTGACTAACGCGTTCGGTCGTAGAATTGATTCATTAGATGTGCATTGAAACAGATGTATGGAACTATTAGCAACACATTCAGCATTTCTCCTCCGGAAGGCGTGTTGCCTATCTATGTAGGGATAAATTGAAGCACAAGTTTGGCATCTGTATTAATTTACTGAGTTCCTGCTGTTGTAGAGGAGGGACAGATTCCAGCCTCTTGTATTAATACTGAACGTTAACAACTGTCAGATTAACTGTCCTCCAAAAGCTGTTGGTTAAATGTCAATTTGATGTATGTTCTTATAACATTCTATCCATGCTTTGCAACCGAGCCGTTGGCTATGGCCCGGGATCCATCGTTGTGAAGCGCTCTGAGATGCCGTCCAGGGTGGAGAGAGCTATATAAATCAATGTTGTTGTTGGAGTTACTGTCCTTCCTTCCTCTCCCCCCGCCCTCCATGTCACTTGTTTGGGAATAAAATACATCTTATTGACGCAAAAGACACTGTTTAAATCCAATTGTTGTTGTTGTAGATATCTTGTACCCACGGTATAAATGGAGGTGTCAAATTATTTAGTCCAAACCAGTTGTGTTCAATTTTTAATAGAGGTTTGAAACCTTAAGACTGCCTACCAAGGGCAGAGGTCCATGGTCCTGAGTTAGTCACTTCAACAAGCTTAGCTCTTGCATTTGTTTATCGGTAATGCAAGATGGCTCATCCAAGATAAGATGATGAAATGAATATTTTCAAATGATTTTTTTTTAGGCTCTAGGGTTGCTATGGAGCTCGGCACCTGCTGTTGAGCTGTGAACAGTCAGGTTTGAAATTGCTGGCGAGAAAATCCCTGGCAAGAGAAATGACTGTGTTGTATTATGAGTCAAGTTGTTTGATATGATTCAGCTTTGCTCATAACTGTTCTCCCCCCACCCCACTCCACCCCATAATTAATAATGTCTTTAGCTAGCTTTAAATCCTACCGTTAAACCCTGGGCTGTCTCTGTGCTTTACTCCCACACCTCTACTTTCAATTTGCGTGTGGCCATCTCCTGCATTGTCCAAATCCATCATTGTCCAAATCCATAATGTCTGAATGAAAGCATTCAGACATTATCCTACATGAAGAGTGCTATATAAATACATATTGTTTGCTGTCGGATAGTATCACAAGGTTGTTAACATCCACTTAAATAGATTAACCACTAAACTGTTCAGATAATTACACATCGAATATAGAATGTATATAATGTGCTGCCTGACTTGGTCATTCAATTTATCATCAATATGGAAAACATTATACTATTTGAGTGGATTATTTCAGTGAGCCTAAGGATTTTTGTTTCTTCCAAGTCTGTTACGCATTTAAACACAATTCATGACAGTACGCATCTTAATATGGGGGTGATGTGTTTGGAGCACGTGATTCTCTGAATCCTACATCAGGGTGACATTCTGAAACATCTGCTACATTTCACTGCAATAAATCCTGCTTAAGATACCACAAGAAAAATAAAGCCTACTGGATACTTCCACTCTCGTATGCATGGATTAGCTAACGCACTGGAGCAGTAAGCCGGCTGGCATCTTCCTGGCAATGCACTCATTACTGCAGTGCTGCTTGTAAACGTTCTCGCTTCCAATAGAGTACGTGTTTACTGCCTATTATGTTGCCGCATAGAAAGATGACTGGAATCCCTGCACTTGCTGAGAATTCGTCCAAGGCTGGAACAGAGCAACAGTTTTCCAGTCCCGTTGTGTTATTTAAAAGCAAAGGGCTGCAAAAATCAAACAATTATTTTTGCAAATCTCGTGTGTGTGTGTGTGTGAATGTGATTTTGTTGTTGTGTGTGATAATTTGAGTCAAAAGCTAGATTTTATGTAGCAATAAGCAGGATTGAAAAATAATAATCCTTGCATTTTAATATAGCGCTTTTCACGTCTTCTGGACGCCTTCACAGAATGTATTGTATTGGTGAATTGACTGTATATTTGTGGGCGAAAATCAGCAATGTTCTTATGATAGAGGAGGTCAAAGTGTATGTGAACTGTACATTTTCTGTTTTGAAATCTCAGCTCTAGTTGTTCCACAAGTACCGTGTGGTTCATTCTAAACTTGATCAGTGGCAAACAGCAGATTTATTTGATTAATGGAGGCATCACTATCTCCCTGTTCCCTCCGCAAACTGCAGATCATCCAGAATTCTGCAGCTCGTGCACGCTCAACGCATTATGCTTCGTGAGCTGATCACCCTCATCCTTGCCTGGCTAACCCCATTCCCCAGAGGATCGAATTCAAGTCCCATGTCCTCACCTGTAAAATCCTCCATGGTGTTGTTCTTTCCTACGGCAGTGACCTATTAAACCTTCACCAAACCATCCATTCCCTCCGCTCCCTCGCTCTTCCTACGCCACTGGCAGCAATTGGGCCTCAGGCTTATCTGCCTCCACCCGCTGGAATTCAATCTCTTAGCCCCTCGCTCTTGCCACCTCCCATATCTTCAGGACCTCCTTCAAAACCTATTTCACGACCCTCCTCTTCAACCGTGCCTTTGGCTATCTTCCTTTCTCTGGACCATCCTGCATTACCGCTTATCTAAGGTATTTGTGTAGCTTCGAAGACCTAATTGTCTGCCTTGACCAGGTATCTCTCTGCTAAGAATTTACAAAAGGATTTTTCGTTGAAAATGTGTTCTACAGAGTCCAGTCTTTCCTAGTTTAAACTCGCATCTAGATTTTTCTTCTCAGTACTGGCTGAGGGCCAAGTCTAAAATATCTTGTATGTAGGAATGTCGACTATTTCCAGCGTATGTCAAACATGCACATGTGGTGTGCCTAGCATTTCTCTGGGAATTTGAGCCCTACGCAGATCAAAATGTTTTTAGTTGTGTGGTTCATCTCATTGTATTGAATGCCTGGATTGCTCTATTTCTATCTTTTTGCCGTGGAAACAACCGCAATAAGTGCTTATTCAGTTTAAAACACTCCCAGTCGCCCAATTTATTCCTTTATTTCCCACAGCAAGGCATCACTTTTCCATTGTCTTCAGGTGCTAACAAAAATAATCATAGCAATATTAAAATAAAAGCACATGGTTGATGGTTAGTCTTACAAGCAGTAATGGTAATGCTGAGTATTTCATCTTATTTATTTGTCAAACACATTATGATCTACTATTTCAGGAAAGGCTGACATATTCATTCCAATACCCACCAGAGGGCAGTGCAGACTTAGGTTTGAGCATATTCATCTCGCGATTACTGTCAGGAATGCATGACTGTCTGAATATTTCAGGCTTCCGGTTAGTCAGACATATACCATCTGCATAAATATCAGTACAGTACACAGCACCTTTCTTTGTTTGACCACTGCACATTTATTTTCAATGTATATCAATATAAAGTCCTGATGTAATTTTGTTAGATAAATCTTTGTAGAACACTTTGCTTCATCTGTTTGTAAGAGAATTTCTTTTGTATCTGATTGTAGAACCGAACAAAGTCCTCCATGCCATAAATTGTGCAACTAAACGAGGGTGGAATCTTAATCAGATTGCTGAGAACTCCGTCTCATAGATTCTTTTATCATATTCTTGAACCACCAAAATTGGCAGACAATAATAATAATAATCCTTGTATTCAATTTAGCATTTTTTACATCTTCTAGATGTCTCAAAGCACTTCACAGAATACAGTATACTGTTAAGTGAATTTACTGTACTTGTGGGTGAAACGTGGCAGCCAATTGCGCACAGCAGTGTCCCACAAACAGTCGTGGATTGAAATTATCAATTTTGTTTTGCAGGATTATTATTAGGCATGTGGAGTAAGGAAACTTGCCCAAGATTTTGTCCTGTCTGGAATCGAGTGCTATAACCACTGAGCTACAGGACTCTGCTGACCTATGTTTAATTTACTAGAAAGACTGCGCCTGTCTAATGCAATATTTCCTCAGTGAACAGTCTTAAATTATAAGATCACTGTATAGGTAAGAGTCCTGCCAAACTGTCACTGCATTATCTCCTGCAATTAGTTTACTAAACAGAATTCCCTGGATGAACAACCTTAACAAATGGAGAAGCTTCTCTATTTATGCCAATAGGGACTACCTTCACCTCTCCTCTCTGGACAGTGACCTTCGCTCAATGCTTTGTCTGCTGGGTCCAGTTGAGATTAGGAACATGCCGTCTATGGAACTGTGTTCCTTTGCGTACAGTTACCGTTCAGCATGACGCTAAGAGGTGTTGCCTTTTGTGCAGTTGCCTTAATATCCCCTTTTCAAACCGAAGCGTTTAAACTCAGTTTATAAATGGAAAGCTTGATGTTTGACAACCTAATGTGGAATTTATCCAACTATGGGTGTCAACCTACGCGCCTCACTGCGAGTGTGCTCTTTGTTTCCTGCTCGGTTGAAGGATAAGTTCTTTTATCCAACGTCTAAACATGGAACTTAAGTTGTATTGTAGTCATTGCCATTACAAAATCAGATCTGTAGCCTGAACAAGGCTGCTATTCATGCAAAATATATTTTTAGCCACCGTTTTTCAATACATATCTGTTTTCGTTCGTCCTGTTACGCATTTTGTTCGCTGGCCAAGAGGGGAAGCACATTGACCACCTAGGCCAATTCTTCTATTTAACTAGCGGCGCAGAGGTGCAGACGTCTGGAGCACTCGACGTTGGGCTTTTGTCTGCTTCAGGAGCTCGTATGTGACATCTGTTTGCAAAAAATTCTTCTCTTTTTCCACCTCCCAATTCCCCGATTCTGCATAACAACTTGCATTTATATAGCACCTTTCCTGTGAAAGTAACTTTTCACAGCAGTTTGCAGGATCCGATGAATTCAAGGGAAAATAGATGTAGGTGGCAAACACTGCAGTTAATTTGCACTAATAATGAGATGACTAATCCATTAATTTGATTAATTAAATCCCCGCACCTGGAATCCACTACCCCCGCTCATATAACTTAGTCGGAATTAAATGATACTAGTTGTGAATTCACAATTCACTAGTTGTGAATTCACAATAAATTGGGGATTGTATTAAATTATAATGCTAGGAGCTGAACTATTTGATCTATCAATTAAAACATTTTAGCTTTTAATATCTAGAATACTTTAGATGGTAATTTTATGACTGAAGTGTGCATGGGTTGGTTACAATTTTAACATGCTCTTTTATCAAAACCTTCAAAAGGTTAGCAAAGGATACGTTTCAACAAACCAGTACGCCAACCAGAATTAAATTTGCAGCATTTTAAAGAACCGGTGAAGAAAGAAAGTCTTAATAATTATGTATAACATATACCGATAGCCACAAGCTGACAATAATAAGTCATTGCGTTTAATACAGTGCCTGATCACAACATCAACACATCTCAAAAGTGCTTCAAGGATTATACTGTAAAGTGGACTGACTATTTTGTGGGTGAAAAGGTGCCAGCCACTTATGTGCACAGGAGTGACCCACAAACAGCCATGGATTTTATTTGGTGGGGTGCGGGGGTGGTGTAGCTTGTTGGCCAGAAAACCTCGGGAGAGAAACACTCTATTCTTTTCTAAAAGTTGCACAGGATCTTAGATGTCCACCTGAATAGACACAGACAGGACTTCGGTTTAACATCTGATCTGAAGGACGGCACCACTAAGCCCTCCCCACATCAACCCACTCCCCCACATCAACCCACACCGCCCCACCACACACCACCCACTGCCTCCAGTTCTGCATTGGAGTGTCAGCTTAGTCCCAATGTAGGGCTGGAACCAACAAACTTCTGACTCATGGGTGAGAGTGTTACCACTGAACCAGGGTGATATTTTGCGTCTAATGATCTCAATGCAGATAGGTGAAGGGGGTGATGGCTGAGTGCTGATTCATTGGTCTGTGACTCACCAATACATGGTAGGCCCATGCACAAGTTAACCTTTTTTGTTGTTGGGTGCTAAGGCTCGATGAGCTGAGGCTCTGGAATTTGAGTTCCTCGACATGCACTAGCATATATATTGGTACGTTTGTTGTGAGCCGTTTGCCAACTATTTTTTGGAAAAACAACATTCTGAAGCAAGCGAATTCGCTGTCGTTGGTGGCTTGCGTTGAAATTATATGTTTTTCAAATAACCCGTCTACTATTTTATGAGTCAGGTTGAGAATCTCTCCCCCCGTCTCCACCACCAAGAAATTCAAATAAGAAATGAGTGGACTATCTACAGATTTTCTCGAAACGTTGAAATTGTCATTTATGTTCACATTTTTCCTCAGCGAGTATGTGTTTCGTTGAAAGTGACCAAATTTTGAAGGGCAGTTTCGTCTGTGGTTTAACGTTTACCAAGCAAACAATTGTAGACAAGAAATGATTAATACGAGCTTTGCCGGTCAGCTGTTTGGTGAGTGGCTAGCTATATGCAGAAATTTGATCTCGCCCGTAGTTTCCAACTGTATTAAATACTCAATCCACAACTGTTTGTGGGATGCTGTTCTGCACAATTGACTGTCGTGTTTCACCCACGAACCTATAGTCAATTCACTTTACAGTATATTCTGTGAAGCATGTTTAAAATGTCTAGACGTGAGAAGAAGCTATATCAAATACAAGGATTGCTATTATTGTAATAAGAATATTTTTAGGGGGTGCAATTCAATGACCTGTACAATTGTGTATGTGTTCCAAAACATCTTGTGCTTTTCTGCACTAGCTGTGAGAACTTGAAGGAGTTAGTGCCTTGAATGGGAAGGTTTCGGTTATGCTCTGCTTGCTCCAAGAACAGCCTGCTCTGAATCCTTCACAAATGCCATGTCGGCTTCAGAAGAGTTCAGCGCTCAGTAAGAAAAATCATACCAGTTGTTTTACACGCGCTTGATTCCAACCCCTAGTTAATGGGTGCAAATCTTTGACTATCCTGCTATTTGAGATGTCCTTCCGACGTGAAAGGCATTATATAAATGCAAATTGTTGTTGTTTTCTCCCACCCACCCCCAGGTGAAAGTCATATTAAATTAGGTATTTTTGTGATGAGTTGCAAAGTTTAAATTCTGAGTAGACCATGATTCTGCATTCAGCACACAAAATGAATTATTGCGAGTTCCATGCTAATATGCTTGTACCTATTCTGCATCCCAGTAAACAAGATAAACACCTGTTCCTTTAGGTTTACACTGAATGCTGTCAGTTGATTTTTTTGAAAAACACAAATTTGAATAAAATAAATTGCACTAGACATTTGAGATTAAAATGATCCTAGGATGAAATATTTTAGTAAACGCTGTTTCTTGAACTTTCGTGGGTCTTAGATTTTTTTTAAATTACGCAATTTATGTCACTTAATTAGCTTATGCCATTTTTATTGACTCTGCATTCAGTAGCTTTTTGGCATCTTAAAATGGTCAACGATGTAGTTTTGTTCTTTTCCAATAAACTTTTGGTTTAGAAACTCGGCCCAAACTCGAGTTAAAAAATATGTGGCATTTTACAAAGGTCATACAATGCATCAACAGCATTCTGGTAAATTATTTGTAATAAGATTAGATTTAGGCTGGCCGTGTGTTATTGGTCTTTAGTCTAAGGTTACTGTCATTCCGTAGAATGTTTTCCTTTTGCTATATCTCTTTCCTCCCAAGTGTTGCAATCCATCTCTTGGCAGTGTTGTTTGCCAGGTAACCTCTTCCAGTCTTTTGAGTTAATCTTCAGTTGACGTTTAAGTGAATCCAGAATTCGCTTACTTCCTCTTTGCAACAGTGGCTATTCAAACTTGTTTTCAACTGAAAAAAGCAATTTAGTAAACCCCGCTGTGACTCCACATTATGTCAGGAAATATTGCACTCCATAATTTAAATCTGAGGATTAACACCTTATCAGATTCTATTGAAAACTTTTAACACACGTCATGTAATGTTATGCACCATGAATTGCGTGCATTTTAAAAGGGATATAAATGATTGAATACAGTATTTGTTTCTCAGGCCGCTTGCTAAAAAAGTGGCCACAGGTTGAGAGGAAGCGGAAGAGACCTGGAGTAAATTTTATTTGTTGATGATTTTACCAACTTGCGTAAAACGAGATTTTACCCTCACAAAGAATATGCGAAGCAAGAGGGAGAGTAGTATCTGGCATAAACTCAAGTACTGAGTGTGTAGCTTTTAGTTAGCAGTGGGTGATGGTACTTTTAACATATCAATATTCTTCGAGCAAAAATAAATTGACAATATTCCAGTTTTTTGGTGCTGCAAAATTTGCCCATTTGTATTGTGGGTGCATGAGGGTAAACTGCATGTTGGCAACTGAGCCAACCCATTCTACTGAGTATTTTTATTGGTGTCTCTCCAGTACTGCTGCTGCGTGTGTGGGGGTTGGGGTAGTACAATTGAGATTTGGAGGGTATTGTATAAATCGTGATCGCACAACTTATCACGCTGTAGTAGAATATGTTTCTCAATCACTGCATTGGCTTTCCCATGCCACATTTGAAAACCGTTAACACCAGATGCTTTCAGAGGGAGAGCAGCTTCACATGAACACTTTCTGAAGTGATAAAAGGGTTTTGTTTATTACATTCCATCACCTCTCCAACTGTGCATGCGTTGGCAGCTGTAGAATCCTCATCACCTGTGGCAACAAGCAGGCAGTTGCCACCTCACTTGGTGGGTCATATTCAAATGCATGTTTATTGTGTGTGGTGGTGGGGGGGGGGGGGCGCGCAGAGATGTCATTATGTGGTGCTAAAGATGTGGGAGATGGCCACACTTCCACCCAGATGCAGACAGGTGTTGCTGTTTGTACAAGTGTTGAACTCTCATTCTGTTGTGAGAACAGCGTGAGATTGTTGCCCAATGAGGGGGTAATCTGTGCCAATTCATAACTCTTAACCAAAATGATGGTAACTTTTGCAACAGGAGCATGGATTTACACTGGGAGGCACATAATAATAATAATAATCCTTGTATTTGATGTAGCGCCTCATCACGTCTTCGAGGCGTCTCAAAGCGCTTCATAGAATACACTGCAAAGACTGTATTTTGTGGGCAAAACGCGACTGCCAATTGCGCACAGCAGTGTTGCATACGCAGCTATAAAGCTCCCATTACTGATGGAAGTGTACATCCGCAGTGGGAGATTTACTGATTGTACCAAAAATGTACAGTGATCCGAGAAAACATTTATAATGAGTTAGCTTCAGTCCTTTTGAAACTGAATAAGCAGTCATGCCTCACTATTGATTTTAACCCAATTACACATTTTCTGGAAGGCGACGAGCAAACATAAAAATGCTTTGTGCAATATAGGTACTAAGCAACATAGAAATGGCAAGCCAATTTCAAAAGGTACGGTCTTCAGAAATGAAAATGAGTTTCAGAGGTGAATTGTGGCATTATTAATGAGAGTGCTTGCACCTCTGAATCAAAGGGAAAATGTGGGTTGGTTAGAGGGGGAGGTTGAACTGTACTCTATGAAGATTAGCTTGCTGACACATATCTGTGGTACACAGCCTGATGCCTTTTACTGAAAGCTGATATATATCAGAAATGAGCAGGCCACTGACATTTATCAAAAGTGTGGGTGGGGTGGGGTGGGGTGGGAGGAGCATGCACTTTATTAGTGGTTGGGGTATACAAAGTTACCCATCTGTTGGTTTCCTAATGATTTTGAATGGTTCAGTTCAGGACAGGAAACACTTTTAGGAAATGTGAGTCTTGTAATGGGGGCAAATGGTTAATGGTGGCACCTACCTCAGAGACCCGTTTTATATTTTACCTCATGGAGATTTGGGGTCAGTTTGGTTCAGGGTCATCGAAACTGAGTTGTGCTGTCAGGTTTCTTCACCAGAATGGCTTGGCATTTTGTAATGGATGACAGCCGATTCCCAAATTGAAAAGGCTGCTTGATTTGTGTGCGTGCTAATGTTTGATGTTCAGATTTTTATCAACAGAAGTTGATTTTGTTCTGTATTTGTTTCTGGCCCCTCCACCCGTCCTTCCCCACACATACATACACGCACACTTTTCTTCTAGCTTTGTGGGTAAATTTACTGCCTGGTGCTGCCTTTGAACCATTTATTCCCACATTTTCAGATTCAAATCCAAATCTCTACCGATCTCAGCAGGGACAGAAGTTGTAGTTCATGGTTGATCTTAATTGCTTTCTCGCGAAGGGCTGAAAAACGTCTTAAGAATTGCATACTGTAGGTACTGTGTTTGGGTGGAGGAGGGGGAATAGGAATAATCAGCTGACTGACCTCTCAACTGAGAACAAGTGGGATTAGTTGGTTTTGCAGTATCATATTGTTGTTCAAGAAGTTGTGTTGCAGAGAGTAATTTGAGCCAACCCATTACAGAATCAAAAACGGTTTTAACCTTGACCCAGTAATCTGAGCAACTCTCCTCCAGGGTGACATGATTGAATAGATTGAAGGTGTGGTACTACTGTATTTTGCTACGCTCTGGTAACGGGGAGTGCAATTGTGTATTTACAGACCAATCACAAAAGCTATTGTTTATAGCTGCCTGCACTCTACATTTAAGGCTCTTTTCGCCCAGCTTTCCCGCTCTCTCTCTCTCTCCAGCTGCCAACAGAGGAACTGGACTTAAGTGTTTGTTTTAGCAGGCAGTTGAACATGGGAAGCAATGGGTGTGCCTATCATTCTAAACTATTTCTTCTTACGTATATATTTAATCAAAGGAATAACTATTATTAGTTGAAAGATCAGATTATTTTGCATTTGATAAAAAAAAGGTTGTAAGATGTGTAATTATTTCAATCTTCATTAATCTGGAAGGAAAATCTTAACCATCTAGTTTGGTGTTAAAATTGCACTACGCCTTTTCACAAAATGTCAGTCACCTGAGCTCGGCATTCTGCAGAGAGTGGCTCAGACCCCATCCAGATTGAATGGGGTCTGAGCGGCGAAGGCAACGTGAGTGTGGGTGGGGAAACCTTGCCTTAGCCTCCCCCAATAACGTCACTCAAGGTTTGGATCGCCTTTTCTTCACTGCCCCCAGTTGTGAGGAGGAAGGTGTGACAGAATGCTTTAGAGGGGGCAGTTGCAATCAAAGCCATGCCTTTTTTTAAAAAATTGTAATTTCAATAAAAGTTAGATTTCAAATCTAATCTGAGTGTGTACCGCGTGCCTGGCATGTGAACTTTGTTTTGGGCTGTTCGTTAATTGCCATTTGGGATCTGAAATTTGAGTCCCTGCACGTGAAAAACTTGATATTTTCACTCTCCCTCTTGACATTTGGAATCTCGAATCATAGGTTGAAATCAACATGTTTGCTGGGTTTTTGTCAGTGTGAGTCAGTAGTAATGAAACCAACTGCTCTCACTCTGAAATGCAGTGAGTGAGTGAGTGTGTAGGTGGGGGAGGGTGGTGACAATTTAATCAGTAAATCAACATGTGAGAACAGTGGCATGTTAGAAAGTGCAAAAGAATTCCAAATGGATTGGGAAACCTATGTTTTTTTTCCCACCAAATGCTGCAGAACTAAAAATATATAGTAGTGTAGGGTTATCTTTTGTTGATCTGAAAATAATCATTCAGTGAACTTGTGTCTTAATAGATGTTTTGACTAATTTATGTTTATTTTAAGTAATCTCTCAGCATTAATCATTCCGAGTGCAGCTAATATTAATCTTTGCATTAGATGTAGCCTTTCAGGTCAGGAGGATGTCCCTAAGCACTTCACAGGATTTATTGTGACTGTATTTGTGGGTGAACACGGCAACTAATTTTCACTTTAGACTAATTTAGACTAATGTGGGGTTATGGGGAGAGAGCCGGGGAGTGGTATTGACTTTGAATAGTTCCTTTCAAAGAGCCGGCATAGACACGATGGGCCGAATGGCCTCCTTTTGTGCTGTAAAATTCTATGATTCTATGAATTTCAAGCTCCAATGTGGGACTTGAACCTACAACCTTCAACAACAACAAAATTGCACTTATATAGCGCCTTTCATGTCGGGAAGACATCCCAAAGCGCTGATCTTCAGGGCGAGAGGCGAGAGTTGCTGCCGCTGAGCCAGGATTAGATACAGGGTAAAGATCACTCTGCTCATCTTCACCATCAACAATTCCAGATGAATGATGGGCAGTTTTTTTGAGACTACCAGACCGGGATTCTGTCCATTCCTCAGTGGTGAAAAAACAGGTTATAGGTTAAGCAGTTATTATTTCCGCAATCGTCTACGTATTGGTCGTGGACTAAATGACCCATCATTTCATTCTGTGGGTAGTATGAAGTGTGTAGGAGGGATCCCTCTTCTTAAAGGCCACGTTTCTTCATCGACTGCGTCATTGCATTAACATAATGCAGTTGCCATGGGTTCTGGAGTAGCTTATTTTGATTCTGTTTTGATTCGGCTTGTTAATGCCGGGATACCGTGTTTGCTGTTGGGAACGTGGAAGGTCAGTGAAGTAAAAAGTTGGCGTTTGTGACAAAATACAAGCCCATCTTTCACCCGTGTCAATGAAAATGATTACTGTGTACAATTTAGAATTTGTGTGGCCACATTATGTGGCTCAAAATGTTAATTACAGTGAAACAAACCTCGCCAGTGCGTGTTCATACAGCACCTTTTTATATTAAAAAATTTTGGGGGGCAATTTAATGGAACTCTGTTTTGAACCCGTACAGTACACCTGATCTGTATAAAGTGAATTGGTGTTAGGTGAATTCAGCCAAGGTTTAGCCCAGAAATGGCCTTGTGAGATTGCACATGGTAACTACAGCTTTTGCCATCTTTGCCAGTGTAAATAAACAAAGCGTTTTGACGATAAATTATACTTGCAAAAACTGTGTGCAGGATAATTCTATTGTAGTGCTCTTGAATGATGTGCTCCACTTGATGCACTCCTGACGTCACCTCATTAACGAGTGACACCAGCGGTGACAAGAGTGGCGCTTTACGCACAAAGCACAGCAAGTGACGAAGTCCGATAGTTCACAAGGAGTGACGTCAGCGACAGAGCTCTTCCCCTTACTTACAATGGGATCGATACGCCTTTGGATCTTGCCAGCCGTGTTTCAATGTGCTCAATTCAGATTACAATATGAATGCTCTTTCTAGCTATAACACTAGTGTCTTGATGCCCGTGAACTGAAAGGGAGCCTCTGTAATCGTGAATGCCTTGGAACCAGTAAACTATTGAGTGTTAGATTTTTTTTTAAAAGAGAAAACACACAGTTAGTATTGAGGTCATATTAATAGCTACTGTTGGAACATCATTTTTAAGTGTTTATTATCGACCGTGGGGATTAGAATGCCAATAATCTGCCTAAAATATTTCTGTATATCACATTGTGACATTTATTAATGTAATAAATTGTGGAGTTTTATGACTTCAGTCTTATTCTTTGCAACTAAAAATGTATTTCTTCCATGGCCTAGTCTATCCATTCCTGTGAATTCTGCACTGAATCTCAATAACAGAATGTTCAGTAGCTGTAATTCCAGTGAATCAATCCTGTTACCAAATGCTGTACCTAGAAGTCTAATCCTTATTAATAGGAACACACTGTTTCACATAATGAATATCACACTTCTGAGGTTTTATTTTCACTGAACCTTAGTGAATTTACCCACAGAATGTCACCCTGAACCAGTATTTTCAGTACCACCTCACAGAGGTACGAGCTAAACACTAAGTTGTCTGTAGAAATGCTACATTCAGACGTGCTTTGAGATGTTTGTCTAAATTAACCTATGGTTGAGTTTTGTAGCTTGGCTACGTGTGGGAAACATATGAGGTCTTAGAACTAGTAATTCAAAATTAATTTGTTCCCTTTGTTCCAATATGGTAACTAATCACCCTTGAGTGGAAGCAAAACAAAAGTAATCATGTTGATAACATGCACTTACAAATATGCAGTCACTACACTTACCATAAAATCCTACAGCAAAGGAATGTATTATTATTATTGAACTGAGATGTTCCAGGATGTAAGGTTGTCGTGAGTGTCACTCTGTGCCCTGTCCATGACGTTTTTAAACAAAACAATGACATTTGGCAAATCCAATCCTACCATATCAACTTATCATAACATAAACTTGCTGAGGAACATTGTGAAGGACCTCACATTGTGAAGTGAGGGTAGAAAAGCCAGAAAAGAGGACTATTTTTAAAAAGGAAAGTTTTTACACCAAACTATACACCAAAGAACCAGCTGTTCCATCCACAATGTTTTTTTCTCTCTCTCCAAAGTACATGAGACAGACAGGCCAAACATGGCTCTACTCAAATCACTCCCCCTCTCCATCCCCAAAACCATCCCACACACACACACACACACACACTTACATTCAACCACAGATAACCACCTCCACGCACACCTACATTCACCACATCCACCTACGCTAACACACCCACACTAACACACCCATACACAATGCACCCTTCCTCCACACAGGGTTTGCTGGTTATTGATGACTAGTAAATAATTTAATCATTCGGCTAATTTTCCTCTTGCTCGGCTAAGGCACTGAGGCTATTTTTTAAATAATTATTATTATTAGCATACTGTTGTCAACCCAGCTGGCATTTGGATGTAGTAACATCGCATTGGAACATGAGGGAAGAGCAACACATTATTCTCCAGGGAGATTGATTGGCGTTAAGGGAAATTGTTTGTTTTGGTGTAGAGTAATAATTAGTATGTCACCCGAGTTGGCCACTTGGTCTGGACACTTGGGGCCAATGTTATTTAAAAAAAATATTCTTTCTGCCACACGTACATTCCTCACCTTGAGCAAAACATTTGCTCAAAAATCCAAGGGGGAAAAACAGGGCCCTGATGATTATTTGCACGTATTAGCAATGCTGCACTGTTACTTCGCATGGTTACTATTTTGGAATCAAACGTACAGTAACCTTATGTTCGGTTTGCAAACTGCTATGCAAAAGTAGTTTTATAATAGCAACTTCAGGAAGTGCTGCTTATCAGAAATGTTGATACATCCGTTAATGTCTCAAGCCTCCCCAACACTGTAAACCTTTTAGTGAGAATAAAACTGCACATGTTGGGACCATTGCTGTTTGTAATCTACATCAATGATCTGGACTTGGGTGTACGGAGTACAGTTTCCAAGTTTGCAGATGACACTAAGTTAGGGAGAATAGTAAATAGTGAGGAGGATAGTAGCCATCTGCAAGAGGATATAGACAAATTGGTAAAGTGGGCAGACACATGGCAGATGAAGTTTAATGCAGAGAAGTGTGAGGTGATGCATTTTGGGAGAAGAAATGAAGGGAGGCAATATAGGCTAGATAGTACAATTTTAAATGGTGTGAAGGAACAGAGAGACCTGGGGATTTGTGTTAGTGACTCGTTGAAGGTGGCAGGACAGGTAGACAAGGCTGTTAAGAAGGCATATGGGATACTAGGCTTTATAAATAGGGGTATAGAGTACAAAAGTCCGGAAGTGCTGACTAATTCTGGTCACCACACTACAGAAAGGATGTGAAGGCATTGGAAAGGGTGCAGCGAAGATTTACTAGGATGGTGCCAGGATTGAGGGACTTCAGCTATGAGGAGAGGCTAGATAGGCTAGGGTTATTCTCTCTGGAGCAGAGAAGATTGAGGGGAGACCTAATAGAGGTTTATAAGATCATGAGGGGTTTCGACAGGGCAAATAGAGAAAAACTATTTCCACTCGTGGGTGAATCTGTGACTCGTGGTCACAGATTTAAAATAGTTTCAAGGCGAAGTAGAGGGGAGCTGCGGAGAAATTTTTTCACTCAGCGAGTTGTTCGAATCTGGAATGCATTGCCTGAAAAGGTGGTGGAGGCTGATTCGATAACAACTTTTAAAAGGGAATTAGATCTTTATTTAGGGAGAACAGGTCTATTAGGCTATGGGGAGCGGGCAGGGCAGTGGGATTGAATCGCTCTTTTCAAAGAGCCGGCACAGACTAGATGGGCCGAATGGCCTCCTTTTGTGCCGTAAAATTCTATGAATCTATGTATGAAAAGCACATCCGTATAATGTGGGCCCTGCAGCCTGCAGGAATATTGATTCTGTGACAAACGTCATACCAATCAAATGATCCCTCTGATTGACAATTGGGGAAAAAATATAAATTGCTAAATGATGCTGAAGCCTCTCAGTCTTATTGTATGTGTAAAATAACAAGTAAGGAACGGTGTACTGATAATCAGTAGACTGACAGGTTTGAGTTAGACTCCACTTTGCTGCTGATTTTAGGCACATTGAGGTCCATTGAGATCTGAGACTCTACAAGGCACTAACTATTCTAACATCTTCAGGTAGACAAGGCAAGCAAAATTTGGGGCAGTCTCTGGCACTTTCCATCAGTTGTAATAAAAGGGCAGTAGTGGCATCCTTCAGATTTTAAAAAATGGCCATTTACTGCATGGCTGTTTATCGGGCACTGTGTTATGCAAATCAGCTACTGCAAATTCACTTACAAAAACAGTCAATACACTTAGCAGTACAAATTCTGCGAAGTGCTTTCATGAAGTGATGGCGCTAGATCAAATGCAAAATTATCATCCAGAGAACATGATAATAATAATCCTTGCATTTGATTTAGCGCTTTCACGTCTTCCAGACGTCTCAAAGCGCTTCACAGAATATACTGTAAAGTGAATTGACTGTATTTGTGGGTGAAACGCGGCAGCCAATTGCGCACAGCAATAGGCGTGTGGAGTAAGGAAACTTGCCTAGATTCGAACACAGGTCTCACGCTTGTAAGGCGAATGTTCTTATCACTGAGATACAGGACATTCTCAGTGACTGGAACCACGGCAGGCAGATGAGAAGGAGATAACAGTCCAAAAGTGAAGGGGAACTTGCTTGAATACCCCCATAAAAATACTGTAACAAAAACTTTGCAAGATTCAAAACTTGAAGTCCCCCTGTTTTCTCCCCCTCCAGACCCCTTTTTTGAAAGGAGGATTGGTTTCATGACCATAAATAGTCCACTTTATCTCTTGGGTGTGAGAGAAGGTGGGGAAACAAAAGTTACAGGTCACGGAATTCTCCAGTGTTTGCTTTGCAACCAAATGCCTTTTCTCAGGGTTGATGAGCAGTGGAACAGTTAAAATCTACGTGGTTGGAACGTAGTGACGACATCGTGTGTTGGGGATTACCCTGTGGGCGGTGAAAGTGGAGGCGAGCCTGTGTGTTTTGAAATCTTCTCTTGAACTTATCAATTTGGTCATGTACACAGCATGTGGGCGTATGTTTTTCTGTATTAACCTTAATGGGGAAATTTACTGGAGCCTGGTTTTGAGAAAACCAATATGTTTTGACAATCTGATCCAAATGTGAGCCATTGTGTTGTGTAAATAGAATTTGTAAGCTTATTTATTTAGGGTTATCGCTTTCAGTGGAACAGCAATTTTTTTTCGTACTTTTAACAATGTAGTTTACATTTAGGTCACACCTTATGTGTTGCGAGGACTTCTCAAAGTGCTTTTTCATAGCAAACAAGCAGGAACCATGTATGAGTTTTCCCCCCAACCACCTCCACCCAACCACTACGTTTTTCTTTGTAAAGTTCTGTTTACAATTGAAAATGCAAACACTCGACCTTCATGAAATATAAATTCTAGATAACCTTGCGTTCTTCATGAGCCATAGAATGTAGTTTAGGTGTAACTGGAAAATTGCCCTAAATTCTGTCTATTCTGGGAAGGAATGGAAATGAGACATTGCGTGTGTAACATTACACATTATCTTTGTTTCTATTTTGTTGTAGAGGTGTGCCAGGTACAGTTTTGCGATTAGCAGAATCAACTTGTTAACAGTTCTTCGGCTTTTTGACCAGCGTCTTGGGACGTCCTCCCAACCTGAAAGGCACTATACAAATGTAGTAATAATAATAATCCTTGAAGAGTGCTATTTGATATAGCACTCTTCAAGTCTTCTAGACATCTCAAAGCGCTTCACAGAATATACTATAAAGTGAATTGACTGTATATTTGTGTGCAAATTTTGTCTTTTTTTTCAGTTTTATTGCTTCCCTTTGTGCTAAGCTAGCGTTTACCAAGAATACAGATTTTAACAACTTTTCAAAATACAATACATTATTTATTTCGATTGTTGCTTTGGAGTGATTTTGTAATAAATTCGTTCACACCACCCAATGCAACCAGGAATCACCACTGCTGGTGTTACCCAGAACTATACATCAACACCTGCTGGGTTTCAGTCAGCATTCAGTAACCTTATCTTAGTGAAAACTTTGTATATGATGGATGTCCCGTGATGCAAATAATATCTTCATTGTTAACTTTCAAGTGGAGGGGTGAGAAAAAATCCAGAAATGATTCAAAACATAATTTGTTTAAAGAATAACATTTTGCAAAGGTGGATCCACAAAAATACTACTGCAGATCGCTAGTAGTTAACGGCGAGTACAGAAAAGGGCTTCATTGCTGTGCATCATCAACTGACTGACGCGTATGTGAATCTGCTGTTTGTTGAAGAAATCCCAGACCATAACCTTTATCTGTGTAAAGGCTGTATATTTCAATGTGTGTGTGTGTGTGTATGTGATGGTGTGATTCACTGCCTTTTTAGCCTGGGCTATACAAACAGAATGTGGTTTCCACGACGTGTGATAGTAGAACTACAGCAGAGATGTAGGCTGACAACGTCTCAGTGTGTGGGTGGTTGTGAAGCAGTGTAGGAGGGTTCCCTCTGCTTCAAGGCCTTCTACAGTGGCTGCGTCATTGCATTTACATAACCTCCTCGTCATGGGTGCTGCTGTGTTAATACGTTCACTGATGCAGCTTTGGAGAGGTGTTAACAAAAAAATACCGCCTGCAATCTCACTCACAGATGCAGCATTAATTAGAAAAATGAAAGGGAAACAGAATGCAATCTGGACACTTTTTTTTAAAACTGTTGTAAATGCGGCTTTGTACGTAGCACAAAAGCTGACCTGGTCACCATCCTGACCGGAGCCATTACTGATTCATTGCTCGACTTTCTTTTGATAAAGTCGCTCACCAGAATGCCCTGTGCATTTATAGATGTTAAGTGAAGAGGAATGCTTTGCTTAAATATAAAATTTTATAAATACTACATTTTATCTACACATATATATCTATAATTTAAATATATATCTATAAAATTTAGCATTTATAAACATTTATATTTAAGCAAAGCATTCCTGCACACAGTTTAGTATATTTACAATATTCACACTCAGTTATCAAAACAAGATATCCCTTATGTAAATTATGCCTCCATAATTTCCATATGTCAGTGGCGTAGCTGTTGTAAAACTCTGGGTTTTGTTTGGCTTACGCTTTTAAGCACGGTGACGGGATTCCACATGTGTCAAGTCACCCAGCTGACCAAAAACAAATCACCTGCCCTTTCCAGCAGGTGGATGAGTGAGAGTGAGAACAATCTTATGCAACACCCACTCAGCAAGCAAAGGAACAAGCTATTTACTTCCTTTGTCCATTCCTATTGAACTGATACTGTTGGAATGCGTGAAGTTTGTACATCCACATACGTACTAACCGTGCTTGGAAGTTAAATACCTACTGTTTCCATAGTGCCGCTGTACCCAAGAAAGGAGTTGAAGGTACAGTTCCAATGAGCAGCTGGAAGGTATCTGAACAATGCCACATTCTTTACATTTCTGGAAAGTCTGTTACCTTGATTGCACTTGCTCTTTGGACTATCTCGGTTCAAACGACACAGGAACAGTGAGAATTGGGCACAGGATGTGATCGAGCATCTTTCCACTTGGTAAAGGGCTGCCATTCAGCGATGCCACAAAAAATCTGTTTGAAAACAATACAATAATAATAATCCTTGCATTCGATATAGCACTTTTCACGTCTTCTAGACGTCTCAAAGTGCTTCACAGAATATACTGTAAAGTGAATTGACTGTTTATATGTGGGTGAAAGGTAGCCAGTTGCGCACAGCTGTGTCCCACAAACAGTCATTGATTGAAATGACCCATTTTATTATTGTTTTTTTTGAGAGATTATTATTAGGCGTGTGGAATAAGGAAACTTGCCTGAGGTTTTGCCCTGACCCAGCTGGATTTGATACACAGGTCTCATGCTTGTAAGGCAAGTGCTCTAACCACTGAGCCACAGGACTCCAGAATCACAAAAACAATTACTGGCATCTCAGGCAATTCCAGGTTTTTTTTTCTCAACTTATTTCCAGTATTCGCAGTGTGTTTTGGAGGAACTTTAATGATTTATTATATAATCCCACATTGCACTGTCAAGTTTGCAGCCAAAAATCAAGAACAAGTTGCTCCATATTAATCACTGGCTCCTTGTGAGAAAATAGCTGGGGAAAAGCATCGCTGCCCACAGCATAGAACAACTTGTACTATACTACACTAGTTCTGACTAACCTCAAGATAGCTTATTGTAGAGTGGCCTTGTACACTCCAGAAGCAGTAGTGCCTCCTTGTTTACTGCTTCTAAAGTGAGTCTGCAATCATTGTCAATGCTGTAAAGTAAATGCAGCGTTCTTGTGTAAGTACAAACTATTATCTTTTGAATTGTGTACAGTTTTGGATGCGATTTTAAACAAAAAAATAATATTGGTGCTATGGAGTGGGTGCATCTACCGTTATATGACTGTACAGTACCGAACACGCAGAGAGTTTGCAATTGAAACATTAATATTGCAATTTTTCTATGTGTCATTTCAGCCATTTATCATATAATAAATATGAATAATCGTTGCATTTGATATCGCGTTTTTCACATCTTCTCGACGTCTCAAAGTGCTTCACAGCACTTAACAGTAAAGTGAATTGGCTGTATACTTGTGGGAGAAATATTAGCTGCACTTATAAGTTTTCTTTCGAATGTGATAACAATAAAATTGTTATGTTTCTCAATGACTCTTGTTGGTAATAGAGCAGTGCTTCCCGCAGGCTGTGGTACTGAGCTGTATTGCACCGTGATGATGTCTGCCTTTAGAAGAGGAATGGAGCTGAGGGCAGAAAACTTGCACAAATGAGTTTGTTCTGCATTATCTTTTGTGTTTTCAAAATGTCAGTTCTGAATCTAGATGTCTATTGCACAACCATCGGAAATTTGCTTGTTCTTCCCGAAAGTTGTAAATCTCTGCACATGATGGTTTACTCAAGTTACTATTAATAGAGCGACCTTCCAAGCACCCACAAAAGCCGCTTATCCGTCTTAACTGCTGCGTCTTACTAATCGTGAGATGATGCCTTGATTTTTTTTTGTCTGGTCAGATGCAAGCGGATACTTAATTGAGAAAAGAGACAATAGTCTGAAGTGATGTTTGCTACTTCTGAAAGAAGCTGTAGGAGTTTGCTAGGACACAGGGGCTCACATGATGATTAGTCATGCCCCTCATACACAGCAGAGTAGTTCACACAAATAAGTTGGTCGAGCCACGTGATGGCATTTGGATTTATAATGCATTACAAATTTTTGGAACCAAAAGGAAACACTGCTCAGTTCCAAGTAGTGGCAAGGGTGATCTTCACTGGAAAATCATTGTCCACTTTTTATCGGGGGGCGCGGGGGGCTGGGTGGGGGGAAAGCAATTGGATTTTATTTGTGCCTCATTGGGTTGCACTATGTCACTATAAAAATCATTTTTTTGTACGTTTCTGATCGAACGGTCATTTTTATTTTTCCACTGTCGGCCACGTCTTACCAAACACCTACAAAACTACTACCTGCCCAAAAATATAAAGTCAATTCACTTTAAGGGCATGCTCTGAACGCTTTGAGACGTCTTGAAGATGTGATAAGGCGCTATATGAAATGCAAGGATTAGTATACTGGGTTGCGAACGATAGAAGTAGGTTACTGCCTATGATTTCAAAACACAAGTGCCTAGTTTTGGCTGGGCTGCCAGCAAAAGTTGCACATCTTTTTTTCCCCAGGGAGTGTGATGACACAAAATTTGAATAGGAAGTAAATTTGGAAAGTAAATTAATCTTACAAAAAGTACAGCAGGCATAAGCAGTGGGTGGCTGGGGCTAGATGGGGCTCTTCCCCCACCAATCTATCTACAGCTCACCCATTTAAGGGGAACTAGGGGGGAAATCCCTAAGGAGGACCACAGCCAGTCATCCATGCAGCCCCAACCAATGGCACCCCAAATGCTCTTTCTTGCCTCTCTACTAACACTAGTTTTCCCTGCTGCCTATGTTACCAGGAGTGGGAGTATTGTGCAGTAGTTTGTGTGTCTGACAATGTGGCTTGATAATACAGGAGACCTAAAGGAAGGAGAAAATAAACAACTTTGCTTTCAACCGTTTGCCAACAGCCATTCTTCTGGCTCCTCGGAATGGGCTTGCCATTAAATACTGACAAAGTGTAATGTAGTACAGTACAAGATGTTCTATGCTGCAGATTCATCACAACAAGAAATGGGCTGAAGGGTTGAACCCTTTTTTGCAAGTGAAACAAAATTTACACGACGAACGCAGAGCAGTAAAACTCTCATCATTAGATCTCTGCGAAAATGAAATGCAGTTGCTGTTTCCTTGTAAACTGCATCAGCATCTGTCTTTCTACCGTACCGCTGGGAACATTGTACATTCTTCTGCTTATTTTCAGTTCTGTTAAACTCTGGGTATGTGAGGTCCCACTTTGGGAGTTTTTTTTTAACCCTAAAAGAAAATGAACTCTACAATGATATCTTTTTTTTTAAAAACACATAATAGATTTTTTACTTTGGGCAACAGGTTCCCATTGGTATTTTTGAGGTGGAGTTTGTAGTAAAATAGAACCGCAGAGGCCATACGGCTATTATATCTGTGAAGGTTTCTTTGAAAGAGTAATCCATTCAGTGCAATTAACTTGCCTATTTCCTCATACCACAGCAAATTATTCCTTTTTAGGTATCTATCAAGCTCCCTTTTGAAAGGTAATATGGCCTTTTCTGCCACACCCAGCATAGCATTCCATGGCCTAACAATTCTTCTTGTAAAATTTGCACTTAATCTTCCCCTTTGCTCCCTTACTAATTGCCTTAAATAGATAGCTCTCTGGTAACGTCATAAATCAAAAGACGTCAATTGGATGTTCTGTTCCAATGAGAATATGTCCAGTTCCTTTAGTAATGTTTCCTGCAGCTTTACAGGAGCCTTTCTGCTTAAATGTCCAGAAATGAAAATACATTTGAAGCCTGGAAATAAAAGCCTGAGTTCTATTATCTGGCCTAAGGAAGCTGGTTTTTCTCTTACATGCACATCTTTGATGTTCTGCAGATTTCATTCACTTTCTGGTTTTCTATCAGACTTTTACCGTTTTTTACCGATTTTTTTCTCGTCTGTATTTAAAACGCAGCCTAGCTTTGAATGCCCACTTAGCTCAGCTGTCCCCTCCGTCCACTTACAGGTATTAAGTCTAGCAGCCATAAATGGGAATGCTGCCTCTATGAGGGATAATAGGAAGAATCCCGCAAAGCTATGTGGTGACACTATTCCTGCAGCATTCAGAATGATGTAATTGCAATCCACTCACATTTTAAACTGGTGATATTCATTGTGTGGAGCAGCTGTTGGACTCTGCCTGGCAGCATCAGGCAACAAACGGTCTGTAGTATCACAAAGCTGGCAGGGGACATTTTTTGGAGCTACTTTTCTATCCAGAAAAAAACAACTCACACATCTGTCAGCGAGGTGTCTGCGTACGAAACCTTTTAAGTTGTGCAATTTTTAAAAATATGAACTTGTGCTTTGTTCTCTCTGGTATTTTGGACACTAACAGTAGGTTCTTTAGCAACGCAAAGGAAAATTCCTGACATTCTGTTTGCAATGAACCAAGTTAGGATCTGGCAATAGTATTTGTTTATTGCCTGACTTGGAACAGTTGTAGGATGTTCCAGATTTTCATCTAAAGGATGCAACACCTATCATGGTTTAACCTTTTCCCTGCTTGCATATAAATTTTCTGTGTATACAAATTGAGTTTTCAGTCGACTGAAATTTAATGAGGGCACAGAAAGCAGGTGCCGTAAAGCTTTGCTTTGCATGATTTAGACTCTCAGCCTTTTTGAACACTTTCATTTACGTATTTGTTTTTAATCTGCACCATGAATCGAACAATATTTTGTGGTGTTACACGCAGCTTCAATTGTCTCCCACTATAACCCAGATTTCATATTTTTGTAAGACTATTCTGGATTGTAAATCTATTGTTCATATGGAGAAGGAATTGCCAAAGGAAAAAACACAAGCATTTTCCAAGTTGCAGATCTCTCCACACTCAATATGTAGTTCATTTACTACATATTAATAATAATCACTCCAAAAAAACTATAATAAATTGGTCATTTTCAATCCACGACTGTTTGTGGGACACTGCTGTGCGCAATTGGCTGCTGTGTTTCGCCTACAAATATATGGTCAATTCACTTTACAGTATACTCTGTGAAGCTCTTTGAGACGTCTAGAAGATGTGAAAAGCGCTATATCAAATGCAAGGATTATTAGTATTATTATATTTTGTTTCTAAGCTGTGAGTTACACAACTATTTTTGTTGCAGTTTTTAAAATTAAGATACTTTGTGTTTTCTGCACATTGGCTAGATTTCAATGTGCTCTATTTAAAAAACATACCACACAAAAAAACATGTTTTCCACACTATGATTCAGCATCGGCTGTGGATAGCGAATACACCAATCTCTGCAAATGCTAATGGAGATATTCTTAATTGTTCACAAACTATAAATGGACTCAAATAATCAGAGTGACTAACGTGCTCATATCTGTAGAATTCAGATTAAACTACTGTGGTTGCTGAGTTGAATGGCTCATTCAGCTGCTCAGTGATTTGGTGGAAGCTAAAAATGGAACGGACTCTTTTGTCCATGGGCCAAGTACAAATCAAAGGAAGTGTAGTCCGTTACACCAGGGTCACTGTTCCTGCCAGCATTCTCCGGGTGTGTAATTGCTTACTGATTAAATTAAATCATTTTTCATCGTAAATTTGAAAAACATAGTTCGTTTGCAAGTGCTTACGAACTTGAAGGACACTCTCCAGGTTAATCATACACCAAAGTGTCTGAACTGTGTCTGCTCGCTTACAGCTTTCATTAAGCCATGATTAACATTGATGTACCAACTCACTGGGGTAGTTGGAAAGGTTGTAACAGCTCTACGCAAAATTAACTTGCTGTTTCTCTGGGGATGTTATGAGATAACTTTGAAACAATGGAGGGAGAAACATTACGCTCAAGATTGCTCATTGAATAACCTGAATACCGTGACAATTTCTGGCAGAAAAGCTGTTGCAGTCTTCGAAAGCTTAATGTTTCTGTTGTGAATTTCAGTTCTCAAACGGTGTATTGTATGTTGCGATTCATCACAGGATAGAATAGTACTTTGAACATTGTCTCAAATGACCTACAGATTCAGCGAGACAGCAAACTGTTTGAAAACATTGTAAACCTTGTGCGTTGGTCAACGAAAACGTGGAAAAAAAATGCGTGGCCTTTTAGAAATATTTTATTCTTTCAATTCTAAAACACGAGGTGGCCCCACAATAAAAACATTGGTAAAGAATGTAGCACCGAGGCAAGAAAGAATGTAAAAATACAACAACAAAAAAGATCAACCTGACTTTGGGTGAACAGGAATGTAAACTGTTTTGAAGTTATGCAAAGCATTCTCTGAATCCTGCACAAAGTTTCGATGAATCTTGCCACACCCCGACAATAACAAAGGTAATTCCTTTGCTGTGGTGAAGAGTTCCAAGGAGGGTGGTTACTGGGATCAAATAAATGATTGAAACCTTTTGAGAAATGCAGCAGCAATTTTAGCACTCCTATTTTTTGGGGGGGCCATTCTTTCAAGATGATTTACCTTCCAAGTAAATTTATTCAGAATCCAGGCAAATTCTAGAACTAGTCCAGTGCTATCTAGGAAAATTCTGTTTCCATGCAAAGATGATAAACATAATAATAAAGCTTGCATTTGATATAGCCCCTTATCACGCCTTCGAGGCGTCTGAAACGCTTCACGGAATGCAGTGCAAAGTGAATTGACTGTACATTTTGTGAGCGAAACTCCAAATGGAAAAAGTGTAATAAACCTGAAGTCTTATTTTTCTCCATTTGATCACCTCAACGCCTGAAGGAAAGAACTTCGATAAGGTTGCACCATCTCCCCAAGCCCTTCAGTTATTTGCCCAAGAGGCTGTTTTTAATCATTGAGCCTGGGGAATGTATGTCGGTTGGCTATTTCACATTGGTTGGCATTGCTGCCAAGGCCCGTAATGAGCCATTGTTTGTGTATATTCCAGTTGTGGTCACTGCTGACGATCAGCAGCATTAGCTGATCTTGTTTCTAAACCTTAGGACAAATACCAACTTTGAATTGCACCCAAACTTTAAAGTGCAGCTTTGTTCGGGCAAGTACTGCAAGTGGGCCTAAAATGAGGCAGCAGCGTAGTTAGCATCTTGCCCCCTCCATCCACAACCTCCTGCATACAGTGAGGTGCAATTAAATTCAGTTGTGTCAAAAATCCGAATTCAAATTTTCAGTTAATCTTGTTTTTGTTACACCGACGCAGAGTGCTATGGCTCCCTGTTTGTCCTAAAGGTTGAAATTAAGCTTTAAGTATGAAATGACTCATGCAAATTGGTGACTGATCTTGTCAGAAATTTAATTGAGGTGAAAGCTATGGAATGTGCATTGAAAGGCAGTTTCATGCCTCAGATTTGCTTTCAGTTGACAGCCAGGTTTTCTCATTCCACTGCCACCTTTTTTAAATGAATCCTCTCATACTTTGCTTCTTTTAACCTGTTTATTGAGTAGCCAATTATAAACAAATACATGTGCATAGTTCCAAGAAAACATTCAAAGTAAAACACCTTAAGAGTAATTTAAAACATCTCCTACTTTGAACTTTTTGGGTGTGATAGAGAAGTTATGCACGATACAGTAAAAGCATACTAATTGTTGATGTTTGAATAAAATTTACTTGATTTAAAAAAAAATTAGGCAATTAATCAATGTGCTTTTTTTTAAATGGTGCAACCTTACTTAATATTTAGGGGGGAATTTTTTTAATGATTTGCTTTTTATTTATGTTGATTAAATATTGATTAAACATTAGAAAGTCACCATTGATTGTTTACCCAGTTTTGGTGCATGGCTGAAACCTTGTGCTAAGCGTTATTATGAAATCACCATTACAATCACTGACAGTGGGATTCCTCTGATAATAATCCTTGCGTTCGAGAAACAACAACAACAAAATTACACTTGTATAGTGCTTTTCATGCTGGAGAAAGCACCTTATCCTGTCTTCGAGACGTCTTAAGATGCTTCACAGAATATATTGTAAAGTGAACTGACTGTGTGTTTTGCGGGCAAAACGTGCCAGCCAATTGTGCAAAGCACTGCACTGCAAACAGTCATGGGCTGAGTGACCAATTCATTGTTACGGTGGGTTTGGTGGGAGGCGAGACAGTAGACAGCAAGTGCGGGGTGGTTTCGATCCTGGATTGACAACAATAAGAAACTCAAAAGTGAGTTGCTGACTGAACTCATGCTCCTGCTATGCAATAAATCACCTCATATGCACTCTCCTCCTTCCCCTCATTTTGACAGACAAGTTCAGGAATTCACCTTATAGGGAAGTCTGGTCATGAGCCAAAGTCCGACTGCTTGTCCACCTCGCACAGCATGTTGCGACAGATACTATTGCATTGCTGTGTGACTGCCTTACTGCAACAACTTTTAAAACTCTTATTTAAAATTTTGTTTCTATTTTTTACATTCACACAATATCATCTGGATTACAGGAAAAGAGCATTACCATGAGCACACTTATAGCCAGTAACCAGTTCAAATCCAGATAATTTGGGTTGTAATTTGAATAAGCTTTCAAATCCCAATGATTTTGTACTGTTGCACAGTGGGATGGGGTGGATGTGAGGGGAGAGAGATACCAGGTAAATAAAGATTATAATAATAATATAATCCTTGCATTTTGATATAGCGCTTTTCACGTCTTCCAGACGTCTCATAGCACTTCATAGAATATACTGTAAATCAATTGACTGTATATTTGTGGACGAAATGTGGCAGCCAATCGCACACAGCAGTGTCCCACAAATAGTTGTGGATTGGAATAACCAAATTAATATTGTTTTTTGAAAAAAATTATTGATAGGCATGTGAAGTAACAAAATTTGCCCACGGTTTCGCCCTGCCGAGAATTGAACACAGGTCTCTCAGTTGTAAGGCGAGTGCTCTAATCCCTGAGCTACAGGACTCCCATTGAATTGAATAAAGGTACGATTGGTGCGAATTTGGGTGGGCTAATTCGACTTTAAAACATTTTAATGGGTGTTATAGTCTGCAGCCAGCTTACTTTCAACAATAAATAAGGCCTTGGCATGCCTGATATTGAGGGCACCGTACACCTTGGCAAATCACTGGTCTCAGGATGTTACACCAAGTACACTATGTTTTTGGGGCAACTGTCTGCCTGGTATAAATCTAAACACAAGTTTGATTTGCTGCGATCCAGCTGCTCTGTGCAGTACCAGGAGTACCTGTCGCTTCACTAACCCTTTTCAGGAGATTTTTTAAGACATTCTTGCAGATAAATACTCATTGTGCAGCACCTTCCATTCGACTACGAAAACTGTATATACACTGTTAATTTATTGAGCTGTGGGAACTATGAGAACTCGGGAATGTTGCATTCAAGTCTCCAAGAGAGTGATGTGATAAACGTTTGTTTAGGTTTCTACCTTATGACTCAGTGGTTTTGGTATTAGGAATGCACAATAGGTGCCTTGTTCTGGAGATAGGGGTGTTAAGGCCCAATATAGCATCGATAATAACAACAACAGCTGGCATTGTAAAGCACCCTTCACCTGAGATAGCATCTTGGACTGCTCCAGTGACTCTGTGAGTAAAGGCACCAATGACCATTTGTTGTGTAGATCAGGAATACCCCAGGTTCAATCCTTTTTAGTATACAGTACTTTATTTGAGCATTTCTATAGGAAATAGGATTCCATTTACTGTACATAAAAATTACTGTATCCATAAGTTTGGACTCAACTGGTCTAGTTCATGTTTAGGACTTTGAGACGTCTAGAAGATGTGAAACACGCTATAACAAATAGAATTATTATTGTTATATTGAGGACTTCTACTGTATAAGAGCTTCTTCTAATAATTATCGAACTAAACAGCACCCCTG
This sequence comes from Hydrolagus colliei, assembly GCA_035084275.1. Classification (NCBI taxonomy): domain Eukaryota; kingdom Metazoa; phylum Chordata; class Chondrichthyes; order Chimaeriformes; family Chimaeridae; genus Hydrolagus; species Hydrolagus colliei. Next base: position 1,375,906 of record CM068766.1, on the reverse strand, counting down.
TACAGTATGAATGCCCTGGTTTTTACTCCGGGTAGGAGAGGCTGGCTACATATAATTATGCCATTTCTCTCGCTCCGCACGCTCTCATTTCACCCCTACTAATTTTACAGTATTTTTGCAAAATGTAATCACAGAACGGAGCAGACAGACTTCAGAGTTCACCCAGCCGCTGTCTGTTTACTGCTGTGTGTATTCAGCCTGTTGTCTGCATCCGTCACCACTAACTACCAGTCTTTTTGAGATGGACTTTTGCGGTTTTAATTCCGTGAATTCAGGCTAAGAATACTTAGAAAAACTCTTTGCCAAACTATATATATTTTAGAAATCAACAAAACCTCGTGCATTGCAATGTCTTGAACAGTGTCGGTTTGGCTTTGAGACGAAGGCAGAATGTGACACGTTATACTCTGTAAACTTTGCAGTTTGGGCTTATTCTGGTGCAGAAACCTATTCGGTTCTACAAAGTTAATGATCTCACATTCAACACAGCCTACTCGGTTGAAGAGGATTGTCTGTTGGGTTTGGTATAGACTCTGCTGAAACTCAACACTGCTCCCCTCTCAAAGTTATTGTCAAGATAATTTTAGCTAGTTCAGCTCTTCCACACCCAGTTCCCGACTTTGTTTATACTGACCTAGGCAAGCAGTTCTCCCTGTTCCAATCTATGCTTCATAGCTTCCAAAGTACATTATCATTAGCACAGCTCAAGATAGAACTTGACTTGGTTAAATTACTCATATAATAGTACAGTTCAGGCCAGTTATTTCAATTTGTTTTCCTTCTTTGTTTTCCCATTTTCACCTTACCTGTTTTTTATTGTTGCGTTATAACTACAGGAGTGTAGCCACTAATGATTTAATTATCATTTATATTTGGCTTCATGTTGATGTTAAGTTTTATTTCTAAACTGTTTGAGAAGGGTGTGTGTGAAAGAGGATTGCATGGTGAATGAAGCGTATCAGAGCTGAAAATATATTTTTCTCTTGACAAAGTATCACGACTGTAAAGTCACTGGATTTTTCATTAAATCAGACAATGGGTGCTATATCAAGTGCACTGAATATTTATCAATATGAGACATTTCCAGGTGAGATATAGAATGAATTGAATGCAATACTGTACTTTGCTCTTATTGCCTGTTATCGCAGGCAAGAACCTAGAATATGTTCCTTGAAATCTTGATTAAAATATCTTGTGATAAAAGTTGAATTTGGCTTTCTGAAGTCTCTAAAACAAAGAGTGTCGCTCCATTTATGTGAAGCTCTCAACATAGAACAAACATGTTCTATATAACTTCTCGACTAAAACTTGCAGATCTCAGTCCGTACTCAACATAAGAACATTCTGTTCTTGCCCCCAAAAAATCATCCAGAGCCACCCTGCTCTACTGGTTCCATGACTGAAAAACAGTGCATTTTAATAGCTTGAAATAAGAAGAAAAAACAACTTAAAAACTGTACAACAACATTCACTAACTCATACAGGCTATTTGAGTTCTTGTAGGAGCTCTGAGCGATGCTCATGGCTGTCTCGATGCCAAATTTAACAATTGTAAATTGACTTTAGAGGGTGGATCTCCTGAGTGGTTAAATATTGTTTAAAGGTACCAGTGACATATTTATATAAATACGTTTAACATGAAATTTCAATGCACGCACTTACAATGCACGAACTTGTACCGACACAATGCCCTTCATGTAGGATAATGTCTTGGAGCGCTTTGCAAATGCAAAGTTATTATCCCAGCTGAAGCAAGCTGCTATAATCAATCAAATGAATTGCATCACATGAAATTCTCGTTCTTCAATCTAAATCGTGACACTGCACAGAAAAGCTTTTTAATAACTCGCGTTTTAAGAAGGATTCACTTTACCTGGTTTTTTTTGGAAGAAGGATTTTTAAAATTAGGAAATACGTTATTAAATGGAATCAGCAGCCAGGGAAATTCTCTATGGGAAGCCACAGAACTGTCAAAATCTGCTCCCGACCTTTGTGGCAATATCTTTTGTGGTCAGCCAGGTGTCTGACGCATGCGGAAACCCATCGTCGTGCTTAAGAAGATCCAAACCAAACTGAGAATTCCATGCATCCCACTTTACATATGGAAATTCCAGAGATAGATAGTTGGAATGGAATGTGCAATCTCTCCCCAGAGGCATGCATCCTGCTGGAGTGCGTCCCACCAGCGCCTCGGGATGTCCTCCCGACCTGAAAGGCGCTTGATAAATGTAATTTAGTTCTATTTTGTTTTTATTGTTGTTGACCCCATTCTGGAAAGTATTAGGCGCAGGTTGGCAACAGCCAAGGCGAGCTCAGAGTGTGTGTTGGGTTAGTGCTGGAGTCTCGCCAGCTAAAGCTGCAGAGTGTAAATAAGAGTGGCAAGGTGTCCGATTGTTATGGGGCTCCAAATGAAAAAAAACCACTGAAGAGTGTTTTGATCTTGTTACAGACTCCTGAACTTGGCATTAGCCTAGAACAGATGGCATACAATGTCAACAAATAACAACATAGCGCACGCACGGAAACTGGTGGAACAGCTGAGGATTGAGGCAGGCATTGAGAGAATCAAGGTAAGACATCTCGGGAGCGACACTCCGGTTGTATCACACACTGCTATCTAAAAAGAGCTCGCTTTTTTTGATGCATCATATTGCTGTTTCTAGTCATCACTGAATGATACACTCCACTTTGCGTATTTCCACAGAACTATGCAATGCCTTCCTTCCTCCTACAATTTTCAGTCTTTTAACAACCACCCCCCCAGCCTAGCTAACCAAATCTATTATTACTCAATTCATATTGAATGTCTTCTCTTGAACTCTTTTTCAACCTCCCAAGTACACTGTTTTCTTCCACAAGCGAACTTGGAATGGTTTGGTAACTTGCACAATGGGATTTTGGCGCTGGCCATCAGCTATTTGCTCATCAAAAATCTGGAAGAAAATTACAGCCGATTGTTGTGGCGTTTGAAACAAATCCAGCCAATCTGAGTTGAGACCGAGGGAATGGTACTTTCAGAGACTGCGCGTAACAGTGGATAAACGATCAAACGAATGCGCTGCAAAGCGGCTTGAATTATAATACAGTAAATGATAATAATCCTTGCATTTGGTAAAGTGCTTGATCACGTCTTCGAGGCGTCTCAAATTACTTCACAGAATATACTGTGAAGTGAATTGACTGAATTTGGCGGGGCCGAAATGCGGCTGCCAATTGTACAGCAGTGACCCCACATACAGTAGATTGAGTGACCAATTTTGACTACCTTGCATGGTCCATATGCACGTGGACTAAATCCTACGCTGCATTTTTTTTTGTATTTACTGCGCAAATGTTATCAGCTCCCAAGTAGACTGCATTTCTTCTTGAGCTGACTTGCAGTTTTTCCCTTGAAGCTTTTGCTTGAAGGAGCCTTTGTCTCTTGTCTTGGTTATAAGTTGGTTGGCTGCCAATCGCAGAATACAAGAGATTAATGTTTACCCCAAACTCCCAAAAATGTTCTCAATAGCAATATTTTTAGCCATAATAGAGAATGTGTTTTTTTAATTTAGCTTGTTTTACTTTTTAAAATTTACCGAGCCTTAATGCTTCAGTTCTGAGTTCCTGGGCTCTAATTTCCCCCCATTTAAATGAAAAGCCTGCAGGCCAAGCACATAAAAGTCTGGCGGCTGGAGCCAGTTAATGACTTGCGACTCAAAAGCTCTGAACAGTGTATTTTTTTTTAACTAGACAGTTTCCCACCCATGAAACGCGCAAATTAGTTCCAATTCGACTTCCTCACAGTCGTTGCAAAACAGAGAATATCCGCAGGAATATTTCTCAAGAATCTGGGTCACGGAAATGTTAGAAAAGGGACTGCAATCAAAGAAGGCATCAATTCGGCTGCCTTTTCCAATGCACAAGGTTATTAATTATAATCCTTTGCCAACACAAGAAAGAATGCTTGCCCTGTTTCAGTTGGACGTCACTTTGTAAAATGTCTTGAACAGTGCATCAGCATAGGGCAGTTTTACCTGGTTTGACCGAGCAGCACACAATGTCCAATATATGCTTAAATATCGGGGATAAATGGGCACTCAGCAGATTTCACTGTCGTGAGTATTACCTGGCTAGAATTTAAGATGCAAGCTATATTCTTGGGAGGTTTTCCAGACGGTAAATATCGGGCTGAAGGAAGGCAACTTTGTCAGACTCGCTGGTGGGCAGACCAACATTTGTTTTATAATGCATTCCATACATCACTACATCATTAAGAATTTCTTGGCCCTTCACCCAGAAAATCAAAATTGCAAACCAGGAATATTTGTACTCTGACACGATCATCTCTAGACAATGGGAATCTCCACAGCAAAGAACAATTTGGTGCCACATTTGGCAATGACTTCATGTCTCAAGGGTGAACCAATTGTTCAAACTGCTGGAGGCAGAAAGCGCGCTGTGAAACATTGTCTTTATATGAATATTTATATAGATTCAAGCAGCAGAACGTAACATCTTAAACCTGCATCCTCTTTTTTTTGTGATGCGGTCAGTCATCAATAACCTGTACATGAAATTCATGCAATTACTTAGCCCCGAAATTTCACCCTGAAATAATTTTCCACTTGGGTGGAGATGATTGAGGTTTGTGGACGGATTATTATTAGGCGTGTGTGTGGAGTAAGGCAACTTGCCCACGGTTTCTCTACGACCTGCCTTAATTTGAACACAGTGCTCTAATCACTGAGCTACAGGAGCTAAATGCTCAGGAAGTCAAAGGTACGAAGCACACACACACACACACACATACACACACAGACACACACGCGCGTATTCTGTCAACTTATTCTGTCAACCTTTTCATTCTTGTTATGACAGGTGTCCAAAGCTGCTGTGGACCTTATGAATTACTGCGAGCAGAATGCCCGCAATGATCCTCTGCTGCTTGGAGTCCCAGCATCTGAGAATCCCTTCAAGGAGAAAAAACCTTGCATCATCCTATAGCTCTGTCCACCACCAGGCTAAGTGCAGTGTGTTACAACCAGATGCCTACATTCATAATTGCCAACGGTGTGAGAAACACTAAATGATGACTTCAGGGGGTTTTAGATGGAATTTATTGAATTAACGATTGCAAAACCAACACAAAAAAATGTGGGATTAGAAGCGAGAACAGAATTTCGAGACTGGGGCAGGGGAGACCCGTAATGGGGTATGTTTGGTCGTAGATATTATGATTTCTAATATGTATAAGATTTGACCGGATTAATTACAAGTTGGCAAATTAATTGCCTCTCTGGAATTTTCTCTTCTTTTGGGGAGTCCAGATCTGTTTAATTTATCAAACTGCCAGAAATACAGAGAAGTGTGATTGGGTAGCATATGCACCATCACATATTTAAAAACTTGCAGATCCTCAAATGGCCAAACTGAGATCCTACATTTCAAAAATTGAACTCTTTTTCTAAACCGTTCAGAGCTAACCATTTGTACATAGCACTAAACGCTTCACAGTGGTGGTTTATAAATGAGTTGCTTTTATATCTTTGGTTCATTGATACTGTTAATTTTTTTTTAGGGGGTTGGTTAATATCTTTTCATTCTGTTTAATTGGTGTTTTAAGGAATTTGTATTTTTGCCCCTCCAAGCATTGCCCTCCAATTTAATGAGGTGCAACACATCAGCCAATATAGTTTGGAAAAATTAACAAAAATTGTTTAAATCATTGAAAAATCCCAATCCTTGATTATTAAATTAGCAGCCGTATTGGTGTTGGTTTTTCCAATATGGAACAAGTACCCAGGAAAATCTTGGTATTCTTGCTAATTATTGGTGAATATCAGACAAAGCTTCTTGCTGTAGCTTGCTATCATTCGACTTCACAGAAAATAGAATCTTGGTTATTTGTTTGTTACGGAAATTGTAAGACCCTTCTAATCAGATCTGTATCTGGGATTCATATTTACTCAGATGGTGAATAATTTCTCATTTATAGCGCGATGTAGAAGTAACTGGCAAAATTGTGAATGTTGCAAAGTGATGTAACATACTTTCCAGTTCTTTCTCATACTAAGGGAATGAATACACTTTGCCCTGCGATATTGGAAGATTGCCCACATCATAGAAATGGACTGATGTTGTTCAGATACAAATTCAGACACACTTAACATACAAATTCACTGTCTTGTGTATATTATATATTATGAATGATAACCAGTGTGTTTCTGAAAATGAATTTCAAGTCGCCGTCAGTTTCAGACAAACAGAAAAACAAATGATTTGAGCTTTGTAGGTTACAATGATCTGTAACCCTCAACTATACCATCCGTAATACTCAAGTATTGTACAGCGTATTCCCCCAGATTGCTTATCACTGGACATTGAACTATTGTTGTTGAACGTGGAACTGCCAAGAAATAATTTGCCAAATTATAATAGAAAGTGAATTATAGTCAGTAAATCCATCGGGTTTCAGGTGATGAAAGTTATCTAAACCTGGGATGGAATTATTGGCGTGTTATTGAGCTCCTGTCCCCTGTGTGTTTTGCTTCATACCGTATGTATATGCTTGTGATCGGTGGCTTATTGAAGCAGCGGGAGTGTTGCTGGTGACTGTTTGGGGTACATTTCTGTGGGGTTAGTAAGATGCACGGTATAGAGCAATTAGAAACGGCCGGCTTTTTGCTAAAGAAAATTTAAAACAAGCAATTAAAAAAAAAATCAGGCATTTAACATTAAATGTTTCTAATCCGATTACTATGATTTTCTGTGATGTGCTTTACGGTCTTTTTTTTAGGTTAAAACATTTTTTTTCTCACCTGCCACATATCCAGGTCTCTCTTCTCTCTCTGTGTCTCTGTCTCTCTGCACTAACCATCACTGATCAGGAGGCTTCTTTTACTCTGAAACCAGAGGAGCCAATTGTACCTTGTCCTCTTGTCTTTTCCCCCTCCCCCACCCTGAGGAGAAGTCCCTAGTTTCCATCGATTGCCAACTGTAAAGACGATCTTGAGATTAACAACTTTGCCAGGTGCACAATCACAGCTTTGGGCCTTTGTTTAGGACTTTGCCGTTCCCTGGACCCCATCATCCCAGGCCTTTTGAGTGTTTTAATGTCCTACAAAGTATCTTCGGTCAAAATAATTTCAGTAGACTTAGTGTATTCTTAAACCGTGTTAAAGATGGATACTTAACCACTAAACCAGTACTAATTCACAGTGTTCTCTGAATAAATAGTATTATTTATTTTATATTTGGGTATCCCTCTTGCATTATTCTAAAGGGCCGTCACACAATATCCAGAGGTATTCTCAGAAAAAGAAACTGATAAAGAGTCACGGTCCAACTGTTGACGCTGTTGAGTGTCTGTATTACAAGTTCATGAAATATTTTTACCACCTGAATTATTTGCTGTTACTTCTTTATTTGCCCCCTCTTTTCTAGCTGTCACTCATGATGATGATAATCCTTGCATTCGATATAGCGCCTTTAACGTCAAAAGGATTCAAAATCGCTTTACAGGTGGTGCTGTAGATTGTCAGTGTAAAGTTCTGTTAATGTCTGTGGTTGCCCACCCAGCTTAGTTCGTGTAGTAATCAGTTTGCACGTTGAGGAGAGAGTTTCATCTGCTCTCCCAATGAGCTGCTGATCTGATTACCTCTTTCAGCAGAGCTGCACAGGTTGTTTTAATCACATTCCATACACATTTAGGGGCTGTTTTACACGTCGTTCTGTAAAAGCTGTTTAATACTATAATCAGATTGTTAACTGGTCCCAACATGTGTATTCCAATTTTGAGTAAACAGTATAACCAACTTGGATTTTGCTTCCTTGCGATTTATTCATACCTTCCATTCAGAGGAGGTGAGCCTGTTATCCTAACCAGATTTGGTACGCATGTATGGTGTCATTTTCCCTAGGGTTGCTTTGTGTTAGTATTGTTTTTTTAAGTAAAACCTAGAAAAAAAACTAGAAGAAATCAGATCTTTGGTGACTGAAGTTACACTCGATTGTCAAGTTTCAGAAGTATACAAAATGGTGCTTTCACATCCCTTTCCCCTGCCCTCTGTGTGTTCACATGAATGCTTTTATCGCCGGTCTTTAAATCACCTTTCCCCTCCTCCACACATGTTTTCCAGATATGTCCATTTTTAAAACATGCTCCTTTCCAGCCTAGGAAGTTAGTTTCAAAAGATATTTGACTGCGAGAGGCGACACAGCTAAGCCCTGTCCTCATTCAATCTCCACACATGAAGAGACCATAAAAATAATAATAATAATAATCAAGAATAGGAACTGTGCCAGATTCTTCCCCCCCACCCCTCCCCGCAAACCAGATCAAGGACGTTGACTCTAATTTGTAGACCAGCGCAGATCAGTTAAGTCAGCACAGAACATGGATTAAACCTCCTTATAATATGAAAGGCATGTCATTTTTCTCTCTGAAAATCTGGTTTCTAACCAATACTAGCATAATTAGAAGCTAGGTTTGTACTTGCAGTCAACAAGTTGACCTGCGATAAAGTCACACAAAGCAGGAGCGACTGGGGAAACCTCAGGCAACAAAACGATTAAATTATATTGAAAGGGTGGGTGGGGGGGAAACCTACTCAAGCTTAACAATAAGGCACCAAAGATGTGACTTCAATGTAGAAGCTGTTGAACTTACAGGAACCTTGTGTGATCGAAAATCTACTACTTTTGCCATTACATCGACTTGTCAAAAGTTGCTCTTCAGTAGATAATTCCGAGGCTGACCAAATGGTCAACCAAACTTGAGTAAAGTGCATTTAAATGCAAGTCGCTTTCATGTCCTTTTAGAATGTTTTTGGAACAAATCCTCTGCCAAATTGTTGTCCTTTTGCCAAACCTGTCTTGAGTTTCTGACTGCTGTAAAAAAAAACTGTCGTGACATTCTTTATCCACTAATTTGCCTTGATTTCTTTCCAGTGTGCCATAGTCCATTTTCTCGCAGTGTTTTAAAGGAACAAAAAATTGTGGAAATGTTGTTACCAAGTGGATTGATAACACAATAAAATGTTCACATTTTCATTCTCAGTTTCAGTCTTTATTTACAGCGCGAGTGATTAGCAGATTGCTGCCGACGCATTGCGTTAAGAGTGGCGCAAACGTGGATGAACTGAAACTTTTTCCCACATTCACTACCATTCCCACATATTCATTTCCCTGCGTTTGCGTCTGAGAGACCCAATGATACAGACAGTCCAGCCTAGCTTTAAAACATGCGGTCACCCTCCTACCCCTACCCTCCCCGCCCTCCACCCCCCCTGATCCCAACCACCAGCTCGGGTGCGGATCCTTGATTGTCCAGCGCTTTGGGACGTCCTCCCGACGTAAAAGGTGCTATACTAAATGTAACCTGTTGTTGTTTATCCGCCTCCAGAAGCTAAATATTTAGCTTCAATAGTACAGTGCTATTAGTGCTACAATAATAGTGTTTTAGCTCCAGGATCAACCATGGTGTAGGAACTTGGTACCCAGGTTTTGCCTGTGTAATTGTAGGATTCCTGCTTTCCTTTACGCAAACCTGGCTAAAACGCCACACAATTCCCAAGGATTTGATTACGGGGCTCTTTTCCTACACAGAAAAAGGAACGGCGCAGTCAGTGTGTGTTAAGTTGACGTTTAAGAACATTTCACTCTTCTATAAAGGGCAGTGCAAAGGTTAAAAGCTGCTTGGGAATATCTGGGCAAAATATTACGCTGACAGAAATGTAAACAACAGCGTTTTTGTTTTGCATGTTTTGAGATTGGGCCTGTGAAAAGCCAAGGCTAACAGATACCACACGCCCATTGGTTTTCGACCAGCTAACGGTTCAAGCCGTTTCCACACAAACTACCAGTAAGATGTCATCATTATCCCCCAGTGGCCTCTGTGTTCGTCAGTTCCCAGTAATCCCGTTGGATGAGAATCGTACTCCCTTCATTCAGCCAAAACTCGTCCGTACTGCTGCTGTCATCATTATCCTCCGTGCCGGAGTCTGGGAGCTACGAGGAGCACATCACATCACAATCGCAAACCTCTACTCAACCTCTGTAAAGGGTCCATCCATTCTGTTTACTGTTGAGCAACAAAACTGGCTGCAGGAGAACAAAGTGAGGTGTGGCTATCCTGTTATTACACACACGTCACCATTAATATGACGTGTCTCGTACTGCCATTGACCAAAAGGACAGCTGCCTTGGCGTCAGGCCATCTTCCGTGCACTTGATATGATGTACTGGCAGCTGAGAGGGTTTCTGTCAACAAAGAAACACAATGGAATGGAAAGAAAGCAGCAAAGTGCTTGAGTAAGAACAGTTAACTGTCAATTTTAACCCAAATTGAAGCCCTTCACTCCCACCATTCCCTAGATCGTGGTGTGCTGAACTCGATTGTTGTTGAGCTCAGTGAGGTGACAAGAAGTGAACCTGCACCTATCCTAGCTAGATAGATGTGGAGATCTGTAGCTCAGTGTAGAGCACTCGCTTACAAGTGTGCCATCTGTGTTTCGAATCCAGGCAGGTCAGGGCGAAATCTTGGGCAAGCTTCCTTACTCCATACGCCTAATAATAATAATCCCTCCAAACAAAAACACACAATAAAATTGGTCATTGCAATCCACGACTGTTTGTGGGACACTACTGTGTGCAATTGGCTGCCGCGTTTCACCCACAAATATACAATCGATTCACTTTACAGTACATTTTGTGAAGCGCTTTGAAAGGTCTAGAAAACATGAAAAGCGTGATATCAAATGCAAGGATTATTATCAGCACTGCACTGCTCAATGTATTTCATCCAGCGCCTTGGGATGTCCTCCCTACATGAAAGTGTAATTTTGTTTGTGTGTGTATGTGTGTGTGGGTTTGACCCAAGTTTATCCCTTCTTGTGTACCCGACACTGGGATTGAATGCTCTGGTAACAATAGCCTTCTGGGGCCACATCAAAGGTAATACGCTGAGTGGTAGGCATTGTGAAGCAATTCTTTAGAGTGAGATCAGTGGATTAGAGTCTGGAGTGTTCCAGCAAACATATTCAAGATATTCCAGGAAAGGGTCAAGATTAAATCTTTGTTACTTTTTAATGTAATCAGTGGAGCAAAGTGCCCGAGATGGGTTCTCCATTCCTGGTTCATGAGGTGAAAGAATTGGTGTGTGTGTATGCGTCTGTGTGAGTGTGTGTGTGTATATATATATATATATATATAGGGAAGATGTATAGAAACTGTCTTCAGGAAAATGGTGAGTGATAATTCCAGGGTCTAATTTTCTGCAATAGCAAAACACAAAGGTGGGACGGTCGGTAAACACTTAGCTATCTTTGTGTTTCATGGGTGTGAGCCTGACCTTTACCTTTGCACATAAATACAGCCATGGAAATTCTGAAACAGAACAAAAACAAACTGACGGATTTGAATCTCTATTTAGTCCAGAATTTCAGAGAATTCCGACTGCTTTTACAATGCAGTTCCAATAAATAGAGCTTGCGTGCCCCTATATAGTATTGATTTTCAGCCTCTCCCCGCTATCTCCCAATAGAAAGGTAGTTGTGAAACCAAACAGTGCATTGCAACGGGGGATCAATGTGTGGAATTTAAAATTCTTTATTTAAAAGAAACATCGATTGTGGGATGGAATAAATATGTCACTGGATGTGGAACAGTCCCATTTGAGATAAAGGTTTGAAAGTGCAATGTGATTGATCTATCAGCGCTTTGGGACGTCTTCCCGATGTGAAAGACCCCCCCTCCCTTCAAAAAAATTTGTTTGTTGTTGCTGAGTTAGCAGAAAGCTGTCGGTAGTTAAGAGTGGTTCGTAGTTTAACCAGTTTATGGGGCAACTCTGAGAAAACAGTGATGAAGTGCATTCGTGGAGCTCCCGTAGCTCGTGGTTAGAGCACTCGCTTTAAAAGCGTGAGACCTGTGTTCAAATCCAGGCAGATCAGGGCGAAACCTCGGGAAACTTTCCTTACTCCACACGCCTCATAATATTCTGTCAAAAAAAACAACACTATAATAAAAATTGGTCATTTCAATCCATGACTGTTTGTGGGGACACTGCTGCGCGCAATTGGCCGCTGTGTTTCACCCATAAGTATCCGGTCAATTCACTTTTCAGTGCAGTTCTGTGAAGCGCTTTGAGATATTGATAAGAAGTGAAAAGCGCTATATCAAAATGCAAGGATTATTATTATTATTTTAACAATAATAGGATTTACTCCAGCGTTTGAGTGATGAGTCCTAAATAAAAATCTTTCTCTCGGCTCACGTATTGCTAATGATCGATTTTGCAGGTGGGACGCACTCAGTATCGTTGCTAATGAATGCTCGACGTATGAAAAGCAGATCGAACATCTGTAGACGTGCTGTGACTGAGACAATCAGATTGCAACAGGTCTCTCGAATTCCTCGCCAGCTAAACAAACACTTGTGAGTAATCAACCTGGACTGCTCCCTGTCCCCTTTCACACTCTCCCCGGTCTTGTCTAGTATGTACTGAGTTTCTCCGCCCGCATAACAAACTAGAACTAGTCTGCTTTCCCCTGTCCTCCTAAATATCTTCCGTCTAGCCAGCGTCGTTGCAAATTTTTCCCAGTCTGGATTCCCCCCCCTACGGTTTGGCCCAAGTCCCCCTGGATCCTAACCCAGACTCCGCAGCTGAGAACTGCAATAACACAAGCTTTCCACTTTGAATGCGAAATATTCTTTGCCTTAACGGTCGTAGGTGGGAGTGATTCCAACGACTTCTGTTTTTGATTTTACTTGGAGTGTTATTTTGAAGCCAGGGTGAAATGGAGGGAGGGAGGGAGGGAGTGGGGTGTAGGGGAGGGTGGAGGTGGGTTGGGGGGAAATCTCTAGACTGGAAAGATTGAAGAGGATAAAACCTATTCAAAACAGAGGAAATGCTGTCATTGTTTGGTTTGTCTTTTTTTTTGCAGACACGAGCGAGTCTCGGTGTAAACGAGGCAGGGTCTCAGGGGCGATATGTTTCTGACAAGAGAGTCAGTCAGTCAGCTGTCTGGCCGCTTGTGTTTTTCTGTACCGCTGTGTAGAAGAAGAAAAAATGTGTTGGCCTGTCCCGACCGTATCTGGCTCGCCAACGGAGTGGAAATTCCTCGCATTCCATTCATTGCCAGCCTCTCACTCAGAGCGTCTGACCTCACCTAATTCTATTGAACTCTCCCTCTTTACCAGAAGTCACAGGAAATAGCCCTTCCTTCCCACTTGAGACCGAAAGAACGAGCCTCCACTGTCCATCGCCTTGGAAGTTTCACAACTCTGAAACACATTCCAGCTTTTTCCCGGATCAGACAATGTTATTTGAGTGGGGTGGATGGTGGTGGGGGAGTGGGGGGGAGAGGTTTGGATTAGTGTTTTTACCATCCGTTCAGTGGAGTTTATTGTCTCGCATTTCTTCTTCAAAAGCCCGTTGCCCAGATAAGAATAAGAATAATAGAATCGTAACTTTTTCTTTTCGAAAAACACAATAAAAAAAACACCAGATGGATCGGAGGGGAGGAAAAAAAACAGCATTGCGGAATTTCCTGCATTTTTGTTTTTGTCGGAAGCCACACGGCATAAAGGCACGAGCGAGCCAGCTGTCCACATTCATCAGAAACTTGCTCCGTGACCCCCCGCAAAGGCAGACTCCTGCCTCTCGGCGCTGAGCTGCCGATCCCAGCCCTGACAATAACAACATGCAATGATTAACCACAAAGCATGCCTGTCGCAACATGACACCTACTTTAACTCTCTTCATTCCACTTTGTTGTCATGCTTCTCTCTTATCAATCGGTGTGTGTGTGTGTGGGGGGCAATCAGGCCGTGTAACAGCGAGAGGACTGTTGTTATTCCCGCAGCTCACCCATTCGACTACAACTACAACAACAACCACAAAATGACACTTGTGTAGCGCCTTTCACGTCAGGAGGTCATCACAAGGCGCTGACTACTGTATGACATCATAATAATAATCTTTACCTGTGATATAGTGCTTTTCATGTCTTTGAGATGTCTCAAAGAGCTTCACAGAATATACTGTCAAGTGAATTGACTGTACAGTATACTGGTGGGTGAAATACAGCATCCAATTTGAGCAAATATTAATAGGCGTGTGTGTGTGTGTGGTGAGGGGGTAAGGAAATTTGCCCAAAGTTTTGCCCTGACCTGCCTGGATTCGAACACAGGTCTCACATGTAAGGCGAATGGGCTCTAACCACTGAGCTCCAGGACTCAAGACTGTGATTCTTTGACCCTCTGTACCCAGGGCCGGAGACCAGATTGCGTGTCTTACATTAAGGTAACCTCACTCAGCACAAACCAGAGATCAAAACAGAGGACATTCACAACACTGTATTTGATCACTCATCTCAATAGTTGTGAAATATCCGCAGGCACAACCTGAGCTTAATTTCTTATTAAAATCACATTCTGCAAAGCACTTTTGATGTGTTTCTCTACGTGAATGCAGAGCTGCACGATGTAATTGCTCAAATTAAATCCACATCGGCAAGTAACATTTAATTATCTTGTTATGATGAGTCACGCACACTGGTGTTGCATACTCCCTCTCATACCAGCCGTGTGTGTCAGCCGACTGAATAAGGGAGCCTAGAGGGGAAACAGATAAACACAAATATGGCTTCCAGTACACTCGGTTCATGATATTTAATACTAATAATAGGAATAACCCTTGCATTTGTCACGTCGTTCAGTTGCCTCAAAGCGCTCCCCAGGTTGTGCTGTAAAGTGCGCACTTCAAGGGCTAAACGCGGCCGCTAATTGTGCTTGTAACTGGACGACGCTCACTGTTTAATGAGTGTTTATGCCGTGCCTGAGGTCCGAGTGAGGCACGGGGTTATCCTTGGGCTTGCCGCGTCTCGCCCCACAGTAGTCTGCGGTCAATTCACTTGACAGTATATTCTGTGAAGCGCTTTGAGACGTCTAGAAAGACGTGAAAAGCTCTATATCAAATGCAAGGATTATTATTATTATTGATTTCCGACTCAAACTGCTGTTGGATGTTTGTTGATGTTTGGAGGACAAGTTGTTTGAGATTCGCTCCATCCTCTCGGGTCTCTGCCAGTCCTAGTCTAAACTGCTGGTCTAGCCTTTAGTAAATGCACACGACACTGTCAGCCAGCACCGCTCGTTTCCAAGAACAGGAGGTGGGATTGTCATCTGGATTAAAGGAGCCTTTCTTTCACAGACCTTGAAAACCTCTGGTGTCTAATCTACTTGTGTTTTTTAAACTGAATCAAGTTTCACGCTCCCTCACCCGTCCTAATCATAAGTGCTCCTCGCCCACCTCTCTTTCCTACTTTCAGGTCTCAGTTAAAGACATAAGAACATGAGAACTAGGAGCAGGAGAAGGCCATTCAGCCCTTCGAGCCTGCCCCGCCATTCAATAAGATCATGGCTGATCCTATAATAATAAATAATATATAAACAATATAATAAATGATCTAATCTAACTCCGCCTACCCGCCTTATTCTCAAAAGACCCTTCTTTTCGACTGTGCTTCCAGTCACGTTTTTCCCCCTCCCCCTGGTTCGGGGTAGGGGGGTCAGCCGGTTGTCTGACAAATAATTGGGAGTCCTGTAGCTCAGTGGGTTAACAATTCCTGGCAGGATGAAACCTTGCGCAAGTTTCCTCACTCTACACGCCCGATAATAATCCCTCAAAAGAAAACAATAATGAATTGGTCATTTCAATCCACGCCTGTTTGTGGGGGACGCCGCTGCGCGCAATTGGCTGCCGCGTTTCGCCTACAAATATACAGTCAATTCACTTTGCAGTATATTCTGAGAAAGCACTTTGAGACTCTAGAAAACGTAGGCGGAAAGCTCTCTATGAAATGCAAGGATTATTACTATTTTAAATGCAGAAAAACCAATCACCATGCTAAAGCATATCAAAACCAAATTGAGACTTCAGCTTGGTTTGTATATGCTCAAATCTACACATTGGAAATCCTAAAATAGATTG
Source organism: Hydrolagus colliei (assembly GCA_035084275.1). Lineage (NCBI taxonomy): Eukaryota > Metazoa > Chordata > Chondrichthyes > Chimaeriformes > Chimaeridae > Hydrolagus > Hydrolagus colliei. Next base: position 1,359,936 of record CM068766.1, on the reverse strand, counting down.
TTGGAATGGAATGAGCCTGGAACTCTCTCTCTCTCTCTCTCCCCCAGGAGGGACTTATCCTGTTTACCTAATTCCGGGAAGTATCGGGCACAGGTTGGCACGAGTCAAGGCTTTGCTGGGCTCCGGGAGTAACTGTTGGGAGTCTAACCTACAAAACCCACGATCGGTGTAAATGGGCCCCGGGGCACGTCGTCCCAACGCGAAAGCCGCCGATGTCATTTTGCATTGCATTTTCGAATGCCATCCGTGCCTGACTTGATACAGGAATTCTGAACAAAAGAACGCGTGCCGTGGCTCCACACAGCGGATCAAAGCTGAGCTAGTAGCTTGATCCTGAAGCCGACCCCTCGAGCACTCGTATCTGAAAGCCACAGCTGGTCTGAGGCATGCGCGTGTAACTCGCTGAGCAACAGGGCAAAGGATTCACAAATTCCGCTGTGGTCTTGAGGATGCCACCGCCAGTCCTATATTTAGTGCGTGCTGAGAAAAACACACAGCGCAGTTGTTATTCTCCTGTGCGGGAAAGATGGGCAGCGTATGTTCGGGCGATGCGTCCATTTGTAAGAAGCTTTTATTTTTGAAGGGGGAACAAATGTCTTTTTCGCCACTCATTGCTCTTTAGTTCATTTTGCTTTTCCGTGCGAGGAAAGTCAGTGTCTTTTTGTTTGTTGTCGGGGTGGGATGGGGTGGTGGTGGGGAGGGTGGGGGGGGCGGTGGTCGAAGGTTCAGGATTATATCTGTGCCTTTCACAAAAAGGAACCTGCTTTAGATCTCAGACCAGCTCTGGAGTATGTATTCCGCACCGTAAGCGCTCTGTCCCACATTGTTTAGAATGGATAGGTCAACAGTAACACCAACAACTTGCAATTATATAAACGTCGCTCACACCAGGTAATAGTAAGATAATAATAATAATAATCCTTGCATTTGATATCGCGCTTTACATATCTTAGCGACCTCTCAAAGCGCTTCACACAGAATATACTGTAAAGTGAATTGACTGTATATATGTGGGCGAAACACGGCAGCCAGTTGTCCCACAAACAGTCGTGGATTGAAGTGACCAATTTTTATTATTGTGGGGTTCGTTGGATGGATTATTATTATGTGTGGAGTAAGGAAACTTGCCCAAGGTTTCGCCCTGATCCGCCTGGATTTGAACACAGGTCTCACGCTTGTAAGGCGAGCGCTCTAACCACCGAGCTACAGGTAGCGTCTCAGGTTTTCTCCCCGGTGTGTTGATCTCCAGCCCATTTTCCGTTGAACAAAAATGTATTGCACTGCAGGAGGTGGAGGAGCCCATTGTGGATTCTACCTAGTTTTTCTGCGCTGTGTTGAGCGCGGGGTTAATTAACTGCCTCACTAGGACAAGTCGTTCTGGAGGCTACCGGTGAGCGCTGATCACACACACACACACACACACACTCATACACACAAAGGCAGCTGTGTGTTGAAAATTAACTCAAACGCGACACTAATGGCCTACTTAACCCACTTTTTCCCTCGAATATATGTTCTGCAAAATCGTTTTCCAGTCATCCTCAAGTGAAAAAAACACTCGACAACACAATTAGCAGTTTGAGCGCCTCATTCCCACCTCTTCGCGGCAATGCACATGCGTTGCGACACGCGTGCCGGTGCTGTGAAGGGTGAAGCCGATGGAATCCTTGCTCTCTGCCTATTGCGACACACGGCGACGGACAATACAGTACAGCCCTCTGATTATCTGCGTGTGTACATGTAGCAAAAACAACGGCTGGGCAGGTGAAATGTTCACGAGTTGCAGTCAGCGGCACATTGATTGTGAAAGGCATGGCTTGTTTTGCGGCTGTGAGCTGCCTTCCAGGTGCTGCTTATTTTTTTTAAATGGTAATAATCATATTAATAATAATAATCCTTGCGTTTAATAAAGCACTTTTCACGTCTCGGAGACGTTTTGAAGCACTCCACGTGATGCACGGCAAAGAGAGTTGACTGTACATTTGTGGGCCAAACCCGGCTGCGTGGACTAAGTGGCCAAATTATTCTTGTTTTATCTTTCGTGAGGGATTATGATCAGCCTTGCGGACTGAAGACACTTGCCCGAGGTGTCACCCCTGTTGGGAATCAAACCCAGGTCTCTCGCTTGCGAGGCGAGTGCTCTAACCACCGAGCTGCGGACTTGTCAGAAGTGTTCTCACTGGCGTACGTACGAACAATGCAATATTAAGTGCACAACGGTTCTTTGGTCCTTCACGTCTCTGCTGTACGTGCACAGGAAATTCGGTTTACTAACCTTAGGCTGAACTTCACTACCACCTTTTGTGTACCCTGTTCCATCCTCAGCAACACTAAACGCAAGGAAGTCATGAATTTCCTGGTGTCTAAAATTGACAAGTCTCATTACTCTGCACAAAAAATCCGTCTAACTCTCTCTGTTAGCTTTCAGGCTCCAATTCCCTCGCAGCCATCCATTATTCCCAGTATATGCTCTTCCACTGAACTTTTATTATGAATTCTTTGATCAGAAGCGGTCTGTAATTATTCCCAACATCTCTGTCACGCTCTGTGCAAAGAATTATCTTTGTTGCTACCAATAATAATCCTTGTATTTGATATACTGCCTTATGTTGTTGAGAAATCTCACAGAGCTTCACCAACTATATTGTAAAGTAGACTGACAGTAGATTTTGAGCGCACAACAGTGTCCCACGAACCTTCGTAGTTTGAGTGATCACATTTTTTTTTATTTGCCCCCAAACAATGAATTGCCAATCGACTAAAATCCAGTGTTTCGACTTACTTACTCCTAGGTAAACAGAGGCATACAGAGAAAGGAGACACTTAAGGTTTCACCCTGCCCGGGAATTGAACCCGAGTCCTCTCGCTTGCGAGACGAGTGTGCTAATACTGTATCTTGTTATCGGAAGCAGCCGAAATCCCATCCAATAATGGACCTGCACTGACCCTGCGAGGATCTGGGCATCCGATTTCCCCAGTGAAACTGTTGTTACATCGAACAGTGTGATTCATAGTCACGAGGCAGAGAAAAACAACTGGATTGCTTCTGACATCACAGCACATGGAAGGGTAAACACTGAACGGGTGCCGTGATGGCTTGATTCATTGCGAGGCAGATTCGGTCACTGCTTTGAGCTGGGAACAGAGTGAAGTGAACTCGCGAGCCACATGAATGAGAGTTGCTTCCCTCACTCAGCTGCCCCGAGTTTCCAGTGATTCACAGTCATTGAAGCTGCAGCCAGCCACACAATGGCTTGTTCCTGTCTGACGCAGTCAGGGCATCATTGATGTGGGCAGGCGCGAACCGTGTAGACAGAGCCCACATTGTCTTTGTAGTCCCCCTCCTCACAGCACAGTCAACAGTGTGCATTCTCCAGCTCACGCTGCTGAAATTTGTGTTGGTTCTGTGCTTGGCTAATTTGGTTGCTTCACGACCATTTCTAACTTTTGTAACTTCTTGCAATGATACTAATATAATCCTTGCATTTGGTATAGCTCTTTTCAACATCTTATCGACGTCTCAAAGGGCTTCACAGAATATACTATTAAGTGGTTTGACTGTGTAAGTTGTGGGCGAAACACGGCAGCCAATTGCGCGCAGCAGTGACCCCCACAAACAGTTCGTGGATTGAAATGACCGATTTTTATTATCGTGGATTTTTTGGGATGGATTATTATTAGTCGTGGGGAAAACTTGCCCAAGGTTTCACCCTGAGCTGCCTGTAAGGCGAGGGCTCTAACTACTGAGCTACAGGAGCTCCACAAATCTAAGTGGAGCTGTTCGAATTTAGTAATAAATGTAGGTGAATTTGGAGTTCAAAGTGAATGTTTCATCTGGAAGAGATAATAAGCATACTGGTAAATAACAACAACAACTTCGATTTATATAGCGTCCTCCATGCCGGACGGCGTCTCAGAGCGCTTCACAGTAGCGGATCCCGGGACCGAGCCAGGGGCAGGGGGTAGAAAGGTGACCAAAGGCTTGGTCGAAGAGAAAGGTCTTCAGCTGGAAGAGACTGGAAGAGAGAGAGGGCGAGGCGAAAGGAGTGAGGAAGGGAGCTCCAGAGCCTCGTAATTGCTGAAGGCACGGCCACCAAGGGTGGAGCGAAGGATTCGGGGGACATGGACGTACTATTTTTTAAAAAAATCCAGACTTTCCTGTGATATTTACTAATAATTCATTGCGCTTACTATATAGGTATATATTTTTTTTTCGACACATCTCAAAGCGCTTCACTGAATATCCCATAAAGTGAATTGACTGCATATTCTGCGAGTGAAACAAGGAAACCGATTGCACATGGCAGTGGCCCACGAACAGTCGTGGATTCAGGGACCAATTTGCTCTTATTTTTTGAAGGAATGATGAACTGAAACCAATAGCTTAAAGCCAAATAGGGAAGCCCCCCATCTGACTCAATTGGTAAGCCACAGCCCTGTGGGGAACAACAACAACCTGCATTTATAAAGCGCCTCTCACGCAGTGCAGCGTCCCCAGAACAACTGAACCGATCTGCAGGTCTTAGGCTTAGTTTCCAGCCTGTCTGTCGTGTGAAGTGAGTTAATCTCTGCCAAGGTAGCATTACATTGTGATGCAATTATTCTCAATGCCTTTGGGTAAGGCATATTATGGCAAGACATAAAGATTAGCCAGGGGTCCAGTTCTGATTCAGTAACTTCCCATAAACACAGGTTAATAATAATAATAATAATCCTTGCATTTGATATAGAGCTTTTCACATCTTATCGACGTCCCAAAGCGTCCCAAAGCGCTTCACAGAATATACTGTAAAGTGAATTGACTGTATATTTGTGGGCGAAACGCGGCAGCCCAATTGCGCACAGCAGCGTCCCCACGAACAGTCGTGGATTGAAATGACCGATTTTTATTATTGTGTTTTTTTTGGGAGGGATTATTATTGGGCGTGTGTGTGGAGTAAGGAAACTCGCCCAAGGTTTCGCCCCTAATCTGCCTGGATTCGAACACAGGTTCTCACGCTTGTAAGGCGAGTGCTCTGGCCACTGAGCTACAGGAACTCGCCTACACAGAGTCACACAAAGTTCAGATACACATACGTAATCATACATGTGCAACGTTTTCTGTGACTCTCCTTGCGGAAGGGACGCTATATTAATGCAAGTAGTTGAGAGGCTTATACTAGAGAACCGTGACAAAGGGCATTTGCACATTGCAAAGCTCAGGATCTGACCTAGATTCATCGGAATAGAACAGTGACACCGGTAACCAACTCCCGAGCCAAGCGCTTTGATGGGTTTGGGATGTTGAGAGCAGGCCCTCAGTGAACTACAAGAGCTGCAGTGATTAACTCAATGACCTGATGAACCCTTCCTTCGGCCCACTCCCATATCGAAGTCATCTCCGTCAACGAAACCCACCTCGGAAACGTGGCTCCCCATTTCAACGCGGCAACAGAAGAGAAAGAAATCCTTTCTTTTCCCGTAGCTCTCGGAGCTCACACTCTCTCTGAAACTATGCCACGAGTTAACAAAGCCTTGTCGTCTTCCCTACTCCGGTTCCGGCTCTGTGTGTGTGTGTGTGTGTGTGTGTGTGTGTGCGTGTGTGCGTTTGATCTCATAAGCTTTTCCTTATCAACAGCCAAGAAAGAGTAAGTGACGGGGACGCTGTTACAGGTGCTGCGATTGTGGAAACTCACACACTGAGTGATACGAATGGGCGAAAGAAAGGTGTTTACCTTTCGTTGCCAAAGATTATAAAGAAACCTTTGTTAGCAAAGAGACTGCGCACAGAGGGCAGCATTGAAATCTACCAGGGCTAAAAATACATTCACAGTTCCCCGATTTCTATTTCGGGATCACGGGTCTAAAAATAGACTGGTTTGTAGGGCACCAGTAAGCAAATGAAAAAAAAATGATTGTTTGGTTCACAGTTAACGTAGATTTATTTTTCAAGGCTTATACAGCCGCCAGACAGAAAGTTTCTCAAGTTTTTTAGATTGGATCCAGGTAATGGGGGCGGGGGGAATTTCTCCTTTGAAAAAAACAATAATAAATCGGTCGCTTCAATCCACGACTGTTTGTGGGACGTAACTGGCTGCGAAATATATACTGTTGAAATATATATACTGTCAATTCGCTTTACAGTATATTCAGTGAAGCTCTTTGAGACGTCGCGCTGTACCAATGCAAGGATTAGTATTATTATTTGCTTCCTCGGTAGCGATTGTTCGCCTGTACACTGTACAGTTAGGGGTAATAAGGAGCCTGTTTGTCAGACCTCTGTCTTGCCTCTGTGTGAGAACAGAAATGCCGAGTTTGCAGAAATTGCAGCCAGGAAGCCCCCATTCCCCACTTTGCCCCTCCCTCCCTCCCTCCCTCCCTCCCTCCCTCCCTCCCTCCCTCCCTCCCTCCCTCCCTCCCTCCCTCCCTCCCTCCCTCCCTCCCTCCCTCCCTCCCTCCCTCCCTCCCTCCCTCCCTCCCTCCCTCCCTCCCTCCCTCCCTCCCTCCCTCCCTCCCTCCCTCCCTCCCTCCCTCCCTCGCCCCCAAGTTTCGCTTACAAACTAAATACGGTCAATTTATTTAACGGTATATTCTGTTAACTCTGTGCACTTGTTGCACGACTGTTCATGTCAATTAATAATCCTTGCGTGTGATACAGTGTCTTATCATGTCATTAGATGACTGTGTTTGTTGTCGAATGCGCCAGCCAGTATTTCACAGTACGTACCAATCATTTTGACTGCGACAAAAACCCCTTCAAGAGGGATTCTCGGTTGCTGTGAAGATTGTTACAGTGACTCTACAGTATGTTCCGTGAAGCGCTTTGTGACCTCGATAAGATGTGAAAAGCTCCATATCAAATGCAAGGATTATTAGTATTATTATTATGATCTCCTAAAACCCTTGCCCTTGAAATCGCGCTTTATCACGTCGTCGAGGAGCGCTTCACAGAGCATACTTCAGAAGGGATTGACGGACGTTGGGGTTAACCTTTCCCCTATTGGAGCTGTCATTTTCTTTCGCCCCCCCCCCCCCCCCCCCCCACCCCCTCACACCCCCCTCACCACTGGGTTGGAAATGTAGTGAAGATGTCTCTCTCTCTCTCCTCCCAGTCAGTGACTTGGGGCTAAAGACGAGTGGAACACTTTCACTTCGACTCACGCTGTGCGCAGGTTGGAAGCCGACGGTTCCGAGCAGCAGCTTCCTGTTCCATGGCGCAGGCTGTGAGAAAACGCTTCTTGTTATTTTGTGGCTGCGGTTTGAGCTTTGAACAGAAACCAAAATACAGTGTCATCGAGCGCGCATTCGTTCGGAGGAGGAAGGCGTCCCTTTGGAGGAAGGCGTTCAAACCAGGTCCACGTCTTGCCCCGTGCCAAGTCGAAGCTAAAGACTCCGATGACACCATCGGAAAAAGAGAAAGGAGCTTCTCCCAATGTCCTGACCAACCTCCCTCCAGTTGAAAATTGATTTATTTCAAGGCTGTCAATGAGGCATTTGCTGCGCTGTGAATATTCAGTCTCTTTAGAATGATTCATGAGTGCTTTGAAGTGTATGGGCATAACAGACAATATATAATATACAGTCACCGCACTTTACAGTAGTAATAATAATAATTTAATAATCCTTGTGTTTGATATAGCGCTTTTAGACAGTTGCATCTGTTTTACACACATGCAGAGGAATCCCCTCCGAACATTCACACGAGTCAGTCCGTGCGTGAACACACTTGCAGAGCAGATTGACTGTGTAAAATAAAAGATAATGAATCAGCCGGACAGATTGCAATGGTATTTGAGACTATGAAGCATCATTCCCAGGAACCCTAGTGGCTGAAAGCCGGGAGCTAGACGACTGCCCTCCCAGGAAGTCTGAGTGTGTGTGTGTGCGTGCGTGCGTGTGTGTGTGTGTGTATGTGCCTGCAGACTAATAGTTTCTGTTGGGAATGAGCAGTCTAGACTCACACCAGGATCACAACATCTGACTCATCGATGGCTTTCAACTTAGAACTAATGATCTCGACAGAAGTTAGGGCCGATATGCTTCTTTAATGAGTTACGCGCCAAAGTAACATACTGTATATATATATATAAAAAAATACTCTGCAAGTCTCATCCTGAAATTCAAATCTCCACGTGGAGCTAGGCTTCAGTTGGTTCTTGGCACCGAGTCACTGTTTAAAAGAGATTAAAGCCTGACACACCTGATCATTACCAGTTGTCACAGAACGCTGCTCCCCCCACCCCCACCACCCCAGTTTAGACGTATTCTCCTGTTGGTAACTAACTGGCTGAGCTGAGCTGATCAGGAAATGCCAGTGCAATTGTCAGTCTGGTGGCAGCTGATCAGAGCAAAGGATGGAAGGGAGGCGGGTGTGGGGGGGAAGTTTGGAGATTTGACAATTCGCTTTGCCCTAAATTTGGAAGGTGATAATGCAGCCTGATCCTGATCCAGAATCTATCTCGCTGTGCGTGTGCATGTGTGTGTGTGTATGTATGTGTGTGTGTGTGTGTATATGTGTGTGTGTGTGAGTGTGTGCACAGGATCTGGCTTCGCTTTGATGTTCCCCCTTCTCATGGTCAACTAATAATATCCTTCCCGCGAAAAAAAAAAGGCTGACATTGAATTAAGAGTCACTTTGGCAAAGGACCGAAGAGAGATCGTGGAACTGTCTGGCAGGAAATTGGGGCTTTTCAGCAGAGCAGAAAATTGGCAGACAAAAAATAAAGTCTGGGGTGGGGGGGAGAAAAATGCTGTATATAAAAAATTACAAAGAAAAGGAGCTGGTTTTGTGTGATGGCCAGACTAGTGAGGGATTCTTTTTCCTCTCTCTCTCTCTCTCTGCGAAACTGTGGGGATTTAATAAGGAACACACCCAAGCAGTCAGCAGGGCAGGCAAGGGAGCAATCAAACACATGGCGTTTGCAGAGAAATGCTGTCGAGACCCATTGCAGAGACAAAGGGAGGCTGTGGACTCGCCACTGGAAATAGAAACTGAAAGTAATCAGTGCAGAGCTGCCTGCGAGTCGGGTGGGGGGGACAACGGGGGGAAAGAAATATCACGGCTAGACCCTGGGACAGGTCAGAGTGGCTGTTGGCGTCTGGAGTCGTCAGGAATAATTTTACCTCCTGGAAGCTACCTGTGTACACACGTGTAAACACACCGCCTAGCCAGCACTCACTCCCACACTTCTCCCACAACAACAAAAAAGACCAGCCACATCGCCAAAGCCCTGTTTCACATTGTATTTAAACCAGCTACAATTAAACTCGCTGAACCTGAATAAGAAAATAATCCTCGCATTGGATTTTGCGCTTTTCGCGTCTTATCGACATCTCAAAGCGCTTCACAGGATATACTGTGAAGTGAATCGACTGTATATATTTGTGGGCGAAACGCGGCAGCCAATTGCGCGCAGCAGCGTCCCCCACAAAACAGTCGTGGATTGAAATGACCAATTTTTATTATAGTGGTTTTTGTTTTGGATGGATTATTATCAAGCGTGTGAAGCAAGGAAAGTTGCCCAAGATTTTGCCCTGATCTCCCTGACTGACTGACTGACTGACTGACTGACTGACTGACTGTGACTGACTGACTGACTGACTGTATTTTTTGTGGGCGAAACGCAGGCAGCCAACTGTGCAGGCCACCGTCCCGCAAGCTGTGGTGGATTGTGAAGCTTTTAAGCACTGGAATCTTTTTGGACGAAAGGTCAGGATCCACGTAAGTACGTGAGTGAGGAGAACAAATCAGAGAGGACAGGTCGACTAAGAGAAAACTAATTATCTGACAGTACCCACAGAGGATTCCCAAACTTTTACATAACTCAATATTTTCTCTCTCTGTCTCTCTCTCTCAAGAGCCAGAGACTAAACTACACTGGCTGCATCGCTGAGTGGGGAGATACGTTCCTTTGTCAAGTAGCCACGCATTCCCGATGAGGCCGAGGACAATGACCTCTTTATAAATCTGGGTCATTGTTGCTCCCCATAGCGGCCGCATTTATTGATTAATCCGTCAAAGTCACTCGGGGATCGGCGGAACGCAGAGACGAGCGGAGCAGGAACAGCCTGAGAGCAGCGGGGAGGGGGGTGTTTACCCCAGGTTACATTCTGTCAGACGGGGTCCATTGGTCATGGCGGGCGGGCGTGCTCGTGCAAGGCTGCAGACACACGCCCTGTGTAGAGACATCTGCTGCTACACGTGCCTGGATATCGCTGGCACATTCTCTGTCTCCCCACGTCGTCGTCCCCCCCCTGTCCCCCCCCCCAACCACCTCCACACTCCAGCCACCCTCTCCCCGCCCCCCCCCCCCCCCCCCCCCACACTCCACTCTCTCTGTCTCTGTGTATTCCAGCATGTGCCTGCATCTGCATAACAATCATCTCCCCGTGCAGCTGAAGCAGCCAATAATGGCCTCGGCTCAGAGGGGCTGTGAAATGGTACGATTGGATTTGCTTTTGTTTCGAAGGCGACCTGCACTTTGCAATGAGGCACACTCCACCGCCGCCTGCTCGCCTGCCTTTCTGTACCCACAGCTGGCTCCTTTGAGGATACTTTCCTCTATCTCCACCCACTATCTCCTCCCTCTCCACGCACCCCCACCAACCACACACACATACACACACACACTTTCCTCGTGTCCTTTGTTGCAGTAACACTGGCTCGTGCTATGGACAGGCGTAACCAGCCTTCCACTGATTCCTCGACCTCAAGCCCCTATCCCTGGGTCAGCCCAGAGGGAGAGAGAGTGACAGTCAATCAATCCTGACTATGTGAAAAATCACAATGCCGTCTTTACACAATGTCTGTGTGTTGCTGCAGAAGGCACCGAAGAGAGAGATCAACAACCCTGACAGAGCTCTTGCTCGACCCACGACCGTTCGTGTGGGGGACGCTGCTGTACGCAATTGGCTGCCGCGTTTCGCCCACAAATATAGTCAGTTCACCTTACAGTGCATCCTGAGATGAGGTCTCGATGAACTGATAAGGCGCTGGGTCAAATGTAAGGATCATTATCACTATTATATAACTCTAGGAGGGACAGCTGTCTGATTTCATTAGCAGCATCGAAGCTAATTATCGCTCCATCTGAGGTTAGCTAATCCAGCACCGATCGAACGATAATCCACAATACTGTACACAGTCAATCCACTTTGCAGTGTATTCTGTGAAGCGCTTTGAGAAGTCTCATTAATGTGATAAGGCTCTGTATCGAATGGAAGGATTATTGTTATTATTATTATAATGATGATGAAAGGGAACCAGGGAGGTGGGTGGAGGAGTCGGGGGTTTGGAGTGGGGTGGGGGCACTTTCATTACAGCGTTATATTAGGATCACCGTTCATCCCAATGTCTGTGTCACAGATTTGGGGTGGAGGAGGGGGTGGTGGAGGGGTGTGGGGTGGGGGGGGAGATGTCGGAGGAGGAGTGGGGTGGTGGGGGGCTTCGACTTGTCGCTGTGTCCTTAACATCGCAAGATAATTAAGAACATTTCGCTTCCGTCCTGCAGTTTTAGTGCAGTTTTAGCCTAAATAGGAACACAGCTCAGTCCACGTCTCAGCCAGTCGAGGACAAAGGAATTTCTTCCCCACAGAGTCTGATCGTTTCCCCCCCCCCCCCCCTCGTAACGCAGAAGCCTTTCTTATGGAGATGTCGGCATATGCTGTCTGGATGCTCCCGAGCAGACGCCTGAGCCAGGGCAGCGTTGCTTAAGGGAGCGCTGACCTCTGCCAGTGCCCCCGGCATCCAACCCACCTTGATTTACCGCGTTCATCCACATTGAGAAGGAACCTGGGTTCGATTCCTGGTCGCAGTGAAATGTGACCTTAGGCGGGTTTCCCTTCACTCCACACTCATCTCTCTCTCTCTCTCTCTCTCTCTCTCTCTCTCGACCTATTGGTAAGTTAAAAACCCAGTTGTTAGTTGAATGGTGGATCACTTTTCCAGGGGTGAGAATTCCTTCCAAATAATTTCATAAGGAATTCGATCACTCAATCCACAAGAGTGTGTGTGGACACTGCAGGGTATTCTGTGAAGCGCTTTGAGACGTCTCGAAGACGTGATAAAGCACTATATCAAACGCAAGGATTATTATTAGTAGTAGTAGTATTGTGGAATATTATGTTGGTTGGTTGACAAGCCAGTTAATCCTACATAAGAACATAAGAATTAGGAGCAGGAGTAGGCCATTTGACCCCTCAAGCCTGTCCCGCCATTCAATCAGATCATGGTTGATTTTCTAATCGAACTCCACCTACCCGCTTTATCCCCATATCCCTTAATCCTGATGTTTTTTTTAAAAAAAAACACACACACACACACACAAACACATTTGCTATTTATAAACCTCTCCGAGCTGGTGTTTCCGAAAGAACATGAGGGTCATTTGTCGTGTACGCTGAGCCCGACAGTGTGAGGACTGACGAGGCGCAGGAGGGAGTTCAAAACAGGAACGCCTTATCGCACGGCAACACAGAAATCCTCGTTACGCTGGATTCCTGTCGTGCGACAGAGCACGGCTCACGTGGAATTTTTTCCTCCGCACAGTAGTTGTTCCTCAGTGAGTGACCGCTGAGTTCCTGACATTAGCCAGGGCACCAATTGGCCTCGATGCCTCTGAATTGGCGGCGGCAGAAAATGGTCAGTCAGCGGTTCTGTTCTTCATCTTGCCGCCCAGTTGCCTGCCTGCACACTTCTGCACACGACGCACTCTCTCCCTCTCTCCCTCTCTCTCTCTCTCTCTCTCTCTCTCTCTCTCTCCAACGCCTTGGAACGGCACTCGCGATTCGAAAGGCGCTGTACGAATGTAGTTTGGTTGTTTTGCTGTGGTTTTTCCCCCCCTCAACCCCACAACCCTCCCCCCCCCCCCCCCTCCCTCCCTCCGCACCCCATTCCCCGGTGCCTGTAGAACTCCGAGACGCTGCCCTGCGTGAAGGACGCTGTATTATACGCTGTTATATAACCAGCAAGTTATTATAATCTTACAGAACTAACCCCATCCTTACCCCCCACTACCTCCTCTATCTCTCAGGAAGGTGTGGGGGGGGGGGGGAGGGGGTGGGAGATAACGACAAAGAATTTCTGTGGTGGTCCCTCGGTACAGCCCGACATAAAAGAAGTATGCAGGTGGCATCCATACAGTTCTAAGTGGCTTCCCCCATCTCCTCCCACCCACCCTCCTCTCCCCCCGCCCCCCCCCCCCCCCCCCCCACGCCCCCACCACCCTCCACCACCTCAACGCACTCCATCAGTTGAGTCCCTCAACCTCCAGGACGAGAGAATGAAAAGGTTGCGGACAGTTTTTTGTCGCGGTCGGTTTGAGGCTCGTTTTGCCGGCAGCGGAGAGGCATTTGTCAATAATTACACACACGCCTCGATCGCTTCCATTCAACCGGGGCTGGAACTGGGAGAGCAGCGTGTGCAGGCTGCCACGCTCTATTGAATCGATGATTTCAATGAAAGATAAAGACAAAAAAAGCTCCTTTAGCAGCTGTTCCCGAGTCAGACAGAGAGCCAGACAGATGAGGCGCATGGCAGCTGATCAACCCCCCCCCCCCCCCCCGCACCACCCACCCCCACCACCTACTCGCCCCTCCCCCACCCCTCACCCAGTCCCCAACATATATACACACACACACACACGCACGCACACACATAAGGCCTTCGCTCCAACAATTGGCATTTTGTCTTAAGCCTGACACGCATTCCGAGGCTTGACACGGCCCGCACTGCCTGCCCACCGATCACCTCCCCCCACTCCACTCACATGCGCACACATACACACACACACATCAAGTAATCACAACAAGGCAGCCACTGGAGGCTGCAATAATATAGCGCTTACAATAATCAGAATCCTTGCATTTGATGTAGCGCTTTTCACGTCTTCTAGACGCCTCAAAGCGCCTCGCAGAACATACTGTAAAGCTGAATCGACTGTATATTTGTGGTGGAAACGCGGCAGCCAATCGCGCACAGCGGCGTCCCCCGCAAACAGCCGTGGATTGAAACGACCAATTTTATTATTGTTATTTTGGGGGGGAGCGATTATTATGAGGTGTGTGGAGGTTGCGTCCTGATTTGCCCAGATTCGAACACAGGTCTCACGCTTGTAAGGCGAGCGCTCTAACCACTGACCTTACGAAAGAAAATTCCCACAGCGGGTAAGGCAAGTGCCAACCCTGCCTACATCTTACGTACATTGACATACAGTACTTTATTTTGTTGTGGATTGACAGTGATCGAATCAGTTTGCATTGATGGTTTGCAAACAGTTTGCATTTATATAGCGTCCTTCACGATGCGCAGTGTCACGGAGAGCTCTACCCCCCTCACCCCCCCCCCCCCACCCCCCCCACGCCATCACCGCCGCCACCCTGTCGCTAACCGCCAGCTTAGTTCACAGTTAACTACTTCTACCAATGACTGTAACCGTGCCTGAACCCCTTCACGTTGACGACCGGGGGTCGGCCAGGCAATGGGAGAGAGAGGCTGCCCCGAGCAAAACAGCAGGAGAGGAAGGAGTTAAACTTTGGGTGGGGGGCGGTGGGGGGCGGTGGGGGGGGCGAAAGCGTTGAAGCGGACAGATTGAAGGAGACCAGAATTCTGGGTGACGGCCACATCTCAGTGTCTTTAACATTCGCAGAGTGTCATGGTGCAGGCTCGTGCTGCAGGCTCGCCAGGCCTTTATCACATTCTTATTCTAATGCTGGAATGAGTCACGGCCCGAGCTTTGTGAGGGAGCGGGGAGAGTGTGGGGGGGGGGGGGGGGGGATTCTGTCATAGACGCGTGCCTTGGGACAGACCGATTGGGTTTCCATTCCCCTGTGCATTCTCATTGTAATGTCCGCAGTGGGCTCATTGCTCTGCATCTGTTCCTCCAGGCTCTCCACTCCCCCCCCCCACCCCCCCCCCACCCCCCCCCCCTCTCCCCGTCCTCCACGCCCCCACTACCGCCATTCACTCCCTCCGCTCGCTCCACTGTCAGCCAAGGCGCCATCTGCCTCTGACAGTCCCGTCAAATGCCAGCGAGGCAGCCGCATTCAGACACGCGCTCGAGAGAACACAATGCAGCTTCATCTGTTACTGGAAGTCGAGGGGGATGGGGGGGGGACGGGAGGGGGGGTTAGGGAGAGTGGGGGGGAGGGCTGCCTCGGAGAGTAAGTGCTGCCAGCAGCCACTCCCTGTCAGCAGGGACTGTCCATCAGCATCTACAATCCTCCGTCGCTGGTTTGTGCCCCTGTTAATGAGCCCTCTCCAGCCACCCCCACCCCACGCCACGATCCACCCGCTCTCAACACACAAACGCGCGCACACGCACGCTCACTAGATGGAGTTGACGTCTCTGTATAAAAGGCTGGGTTAACGCAAACACGCTCTCCACTGTTTTCCATCCGTAATTCTAGGCAGCGGGTGTGAGAGGCGGAATAATTCGCACAACGATAATAATACTGTCATATTAATACTGATATTTGAATTTGATATGGCGCCACATCACAAAGCGCTTCCCAGAATGCGTTATAAATTTAACTGACTGTATTTGCTGGGTGAAATGATAGTCACTAACTACCTTAGTTCCATTATATTGATTTCGGTCTTAATTGAAAAGCTTCCGAAACAGAACCATCGTCCAAATTAAGATGCAATTTAAGAACCTTTCACACACATCCGTGTGATCTTAAATTTTAATAATAATAATAATCCTTGCATTTGATATCGCGCGTTTCACGTCTTCTAGATGTCTCAAAGCGCCTCACAGAATGTACTGTAAAGTGAAGTAACTGTATATTTGTGTACGAAACGCAGCAGCCAATTGCGCACAGCAGTGCCCCTTAAACAGTCGTGGATTGAAATGACCAATTTTATTATTGTGTGTTTTTTTGAGGGATTATTACTGGGTGTATGTGTGTGTGGAGTAAGGAAACTTAACCCAAGGTTTCATCCTGCCCTTCCTGGATTCGAACACAGGTCTCACGCTTGCTTGTAAGGCAAGTGCTCTAACCACTGAGCTCACAGGCTAAGCTTGAAGGGACTTTCCAGCATCTGATGGCAAAGGTACACTTATATAATCCCTCGCCTGACTAGGGTCGACTGAATGTCTGCCCGGTGGGAAGCCAAGACCGAATGTCATTCCCTCTGCCCGGCAGTTGGTATGGACATGATCCACAAACAGTCTGGTATTCAGTGAGTGGGAGGAGGAATCAGGAACTAGCTTCAGATGCTGGACAGTCTTGCACCATTTGTCATGGCAGATAGTGTAACATCCCCTACTCCCCTGATCTGAACTTGACCGCTGGCTGCCTGGCAGACTCACATTCAGTTGCGGTCAGGCTGACGCTGGTGTAATGCGATCACTGCAAGTTGACGGGTCAGGGGTGTGGGGGGGGTTGGGTTGGGTGGTGGGGAGGCAGGAGGGAGAAGTGGTGTAAACAGGACATAACAGGTTTGTGACTTGCTTACAACTGGGGTTATTTGATCTCAAACTGCTGAAGACCCTGATTTTTTTTACCATTGGGGTTGCGTCGGCTCCACCATGCAAACAGGAGTGACTACGGTATTTAACATTCAATCAAATATCAGTAAGTAAGTTTCCTTAATCCATCCTAATGATTATCGGTCCAAAAAAAAGAACAATAAGTATTTGATCACTCCATCTATGACTGTGCGCAATTGGTTGCTGCATTTCACCCACAAATATACAATTCAATTCACCTTACGGTATATTCTGTGAAGCGCTTTGAGACGTCTAGAAGACATGAAAAGCGCTATATCAAATGCAAGAATTATTATTATTATTATTACTAATATTTAAGTGACTACAGTGTGAGTTGTTTGTAGTGGAGTTCCACCAACCAGTGATTTATCAGTGACCGAGTCCTGTGACGTGTAGGTTACAGCTCTCGCTTCGCAAGCCAGAGGACCCGGGTTCGATTCCCAGGCAGGCATAACCTTAGCAAAGTTTCCTTCCTTCCTTCCTTCCTTGATTGATTGATTGATTGATTGATTGATAATAATCCTTGCATTTGATATCTGATTTGATGTCTCAAAGCGCTTCATAGAATATATCGTAAAGTGAATTAACTGTATATTTGTGGGCGAAACGCAGCAGCCAATTGCACGCAGCAGCGCCTCCCCACAAACAGTCATGGATTGAGTGACCAATTTATTATTAGGTTTTTTTGAGGAATTATTATCAGGCGTGTGGAGTAAGGAAACTTGCCCATGGATTTGCCCCTGCCTGGAATTGAACTCAGGTCTCTCGCTCGTAATGCGAATGCTCTAACCACCGAGCTACAGGACAGCCACTCCCACCCACCCACCCACCCACCACCCTTCCCTTGCTATTACATTCTGTTCCTCACTGCAGCACTGACGAGAAAGGTTAAACACTCACACTGGAATTGCATGGGTGTACTCACAGCTTGTGAGGCTTATGACAGATTACAGTTTACTTGACAATGTCCTACATTTGAGTGTAGGACATTTTCTACATTTCCAGCATAGCTCCTGAATCACTGAGTATATGGGCAGCAGTGGCTGCTGAGAAGGGTGTGAGTCACGAAGACATATTACCAATAATCCTTGCATTTGACATGCAACAATAAAACAAACAACAAAATTACATTTATAGAGCGCTTTTCATGTTGTGAGGACATCCCAAAGCGCTGGAATATAATAACAATAATAATCCTTGCATTTGATATAGCGCTTTTCACGTCTTCTAGACGTCTCAAAGCGCTTCACTAGACTTGTAAAGTGAATTGACTGTATATTTGTGGGCAAAAAGCGGCAGCCAATTGCGCGCAGCAGTGTCCCCCACAAACAGTCGTGGATTGAAACGACCAATTTTATTGTTGGGTTTTTTGGGGGAGGGATTATTATTAGGCGTGTGGAGTAAGGAAACGTGCCCAAGGTTTCGCCCTGACCTGCTGGATTTGAACACAGCTAGTGCTGCTTGTCTCTGAACCTTGAAGTGAGTATTGGATGGAATAAGGAGCCTTGGATCAAATACAGCTCCTTATCGCAACGTTGGGACGTCTCAAAGCGCTTCATGGGATTTTACTGCAAAGTGTCCTTGTACATGAAGGTGGCAGGCAAATTGCACACTGCAAAGTCCCACAAACAGTCATGGTTTAAGTCAACAGTTTCATCTGAGGGATTGTCAGCCAGGACGTACTCAGATATGTACTTTTGTTTTTGCCCCCAGTTTCATCAGTTACTCTCATTTACTGTTCAACAATAATAAAAGAGAAAGAGAGAGAGAGAGAGAAAACAAAACAACAAATCGAATTGACATTTCAGAACTATCCACCGAAATTTTTGCTGGGGGTATTTTGTGTACTGCCCCCTAACCCCTACCTTTCCCATCACCGGGAAAACTTTCCAAAGTCCGTTTAAGATTCAAATGGGGAAATACCCAAATAAGTCATTTAGTTCTTTGGCAAAAAAAAGCACTTGGTACTGATCCAAATTCCTTCTCGACAAACACCTCCACTAAAGAGGTTTATAAAACTCTGGGAAAAAATCCCTCCCCCCTCCACTCTGCATTCTCAATCACTGATGAGAGGATAGACAGCTGACCAAAAAAATAATAATCCTCGTGTTCAATGAAGCACCTTGCGCAACAGGAAGGTGTCTCAAACAGGTTCACGAGATTTACTGTAACGTGCAAACATGAGACATCCCCCTGAGGCGGAAGGCACTGTGCAAAATCTAATGTTGTAAGAGTCAAGAACAGTAAGGAAATCAGCTGATCGCAAATCACATGCTGCCCGTGGAAGTAGCGTACATTTCCTCTCGTTGGGCTGTGATTAACAGGCACAAGACAGCAGCTGCCTGACTGACACCAGCGCAAGTCAGAAAGGTGGGGAGATGTGTGGAGGGGGGGGGTGGAAGGCAGTGGTGAGATAAGGAATTTTATTTTATTTTTGTGCGTGTTTTCTTTGAGCGTTTGATAGCCTCCAACCGAAGGCAGAGCTCACGTTATTACTGCACCTTCTTCTACAGAAATGCCTCAAAAGCGTTTCACAAGTAGCTGTGGTTGAACGCAGTGGCTATTTATTTGCTGGCAAACGCGGCAGCCGTTTGCACTTAACAAGGTCCCCACAACTAGGCCATCATCCACACTCATCCAGTTTCACCTCCAAACCCATTAGGCGGTTGCTTTTTATTTGCTGAAATGTCTGGCCGCAGACGGAAAATTAGAAATCATTTGACTTACAGTTCAGAAAACTATCGTGGGGGAGGGGGGCGGTGGGAGGAGTGGGGAGATGGGGCAATAATATCCTATTACATTTGGATTGCATTTTTCATGGGAGGATAATAATAAATAATAATAACACTTGCATTTTGATGTAGCGCTTTTCACATCTTGTCGACGTCTCAAACCGCTTCACGGAATATACTGTAATGTGAATTGACTGTATATTTGTGGGCGAATCGCGGCAGCCAATCGCGCACAGCAGCGTCCCCCACAAACATTCGTGGATTGAAATGATCAATTTTATTATTGTGTTTTTTGGGGGGACGGATTATTATTAGGTGTGTGTGTGAGCGTGAGTGGAGTAAAGGCAATTTGCCCAAGGTTTCGCCCTGACCTGCCTGGATGTCCCAAGCAAGGATTTGCACCCGAGCTAGAAGTTTCGTTCAGGAGGGGGTGGAGGGAAAGGGGGATGGTAGGGTGGGGCAGTAAGGGTAGGAGGGTGAACGAAGACGCTATATTGTTGGAGCTCTCTCAACCGTACATCGCCTCCGGCCCCCACCTCCTCCAAATGGGAGGATAGCTAAGGCAGCAGCTCTAATAATCAGGTACTTGAGGAGATTAAAAGCAGGGGTCAGTGCAATGGGTCAGTGAACCGTGTAATGCACTCGCAGATAGAATACAGATTATCTTCAGTTTGGAGAATTTCTCCCATCGTGTGCGCCCTTCCGGCCATGGAGATTAAGTGACTGTTTTGAATTTTGACTTTCACCTTCCATTATGTTTTTGCACTAAAGGGTCATTAAGACTATAATCTCTCTCGCACCCCCGCCATTTGTCCTGACTCTCCAGGTTTGGTGCTGTACAATTTTCCACTGCGTCTGAGCTAATTATCCCAGGTAAAGTTAATCCAATCACGCTTAATTGTCTGACTAACCCATTGTAAAGGTTCCCCACCCCCACCAGCCCCCACCTTTCAAACCTTGGTTCGGTCCCCTCTAACAGACCTCAACATTAGCCTTATCCACTGGGCTGATTAAGTTTCCATTAGGCTCCATTAGCAAGCGATTGTTGGAGGCACACTGCCTCATTCTATCGCTAAGATTGGGGCCAGACTCCGAGACCTAATCAAGCCTTCACCCTGCCTCCGGGTGGTACTTTCAGGGCTCAGGGACCCCTCGGGCCCCTCTGCAGATCCCACCGCCCCGAACGCCATATGTCGCAGATAGCAACGTCCCTGTTTAGCCTCAGCATCAATCAGATCTTCATGAGACGACAGGGGAGGCTGGGCAACCGATGGGAAGGAACCACTCTGGTATTAATCAGTGCTAATCAGAGGCTCCACTATAATCCTTGCATTTTATTTTGACATAACGCTTTTCACATCTTATTGACGTCTCAAAGCGCTTCACAGAATATACTGTAAAGTGAATTGACTATATTTGTGGGCGAATCGCGGCAGCCAATTGCGCACAGCAGCGTCCCCACAAACAGGCGTGGATTGAACTGGCCAATTTTATTATTGTTTTTTTTTGGAGGGATTGTTATTAGGTGTGTATGTGGAGTAAGGAAATGTGCCCGAGGTTTGGCCCTGACGTGCCTGGATTCGAACACAGGTCTCACGCTTGTCAGGCGAGTGCTCTAACCACTGAGCTACAGGAGCTCCACAAATGTATTGCAAAGTGGATTACTGTGCTTGTTTACCTTGGGTGCTATGTACTTTGTGGACGAAACGCGGGGCAGCTGACTGCGCAGAGCAGTGGCCCACAAACAGTCATGGATTGAGTGAAATCTTACGGACCGTTGACCAGGACACCAGGAGAGAGAAACCCTCTTCTCGTTTCGTGCCGTGGGGTGGAATCTTTCAAATCCCCCCCTGCGGAGGCAGACAGGACCTGGGATTTAATGTCTCCTCTGAAGGACTCGGCTTGCGTAAACAGTGACTCCAGAAACTTCACGTTGTAAAACATGGGAGGTGTCAGCCTCGTGATACTCCACCCGTGAGGGAGCTGAAAGCCGGTATAAAGCAGGCAGAGAGTTAATGAATCCGTCTGCGAGCTGCCTCTCTTCCTCCCTCTTGCTCATTTTAGTTGCGTTCCTGCCAGCGTCAGACAATTGCCAGCAGTGAGTGAGTTTTTCTAAGGAACACCATGGGACGGATTCGGAAAACCACCGAGCTAAATCCAGCTGGGTTTATTTTATTTGTAGCGAGACGTGGAAATTGGCTCTTCATAAAACACTATTGACACAGTCGGCGAGTCTGACTGAAAGTACAAGTCTGTACTAACTGTACTGAGTCCAGGTTACATGGCTCTCTTATTGTGCTCCCATTATGAGCGGTCGGCAATTTTCTTTGCTTAAGTAAAGGCACCACTTTGTGTTTCGTACAATAATGATACTAATAATAATCCTTGCATTCAATACCGTACTTTGTCACGTCTTCTAAGACGTCTCAAGGCCCCTCACAGAATAAACTGTGAACTCTACAGAATTGACTGTACATAAGTGGACGAAGCGCGGCAGCCAATGGCGCACAGCAGTGTCCCCACGAACAGTCGTGGATTGAAGTGACCTAAATTATTATTGTTTTTTCGAGGGATTATTATTAGGCGTGTGGAGTGGAGCAAGGAAACTTGCCCAAGGCTTTGCCCTGACCTGCCTGAGAATTTAATTTTAATTAAAAATTTCACTTGTATTCAGCCTAATAGTCGCGCTATCGATTTTGCCAGGGTTAGCATTTGCGATGCCACCACTGCCCCCACCCCACCTCCACTCCTCTCCTCGATGGTGCCAGACGAGTGAGGGGCAACGACCTGAATGGCAGGCACTGACTAAAAGCAATTGACTTTGACACACTAACAAGCCTGACCTGCCAGATGCCCAGTCAAAGACCAGAGGCTAAACCCAGTTAGCACTGTGAGCGAAACAAAAATAGCTCAAATCCGCTCAGAGTTTACTATTCGGGTTTGATCCAGATTAACCAGATCCGGATTAAGATCTACACAGTAGCCTGGTTTATACACGATTTAAGTAAAATGAGAGAGAGAGAGAGAGAGAGAGAGCATGGCACCGCGACTGAGTTGCTGATTTCTCCTAAAACGCACACAAAACTGGTTTGCTTACCACGGGATGATCTATTTAAAGCGAGCCTGAATTAACTTTGCACTGAAAAGCCAGGGCTGGGAAATGGTCCTGCAAACTTTGCAGCGCTGGCTTCTATTGAGGCGTGGGTCAGTGGGTGGAAAGAACTGGCCAGGAGCCAGCAACCTTCAGACACACACAAACACACACACACACACATACAGAGAGAGGGGAAGAGAGAAACCCTGAGTCACAGTCAGGGTGCCCCATGCTGTTTGTCAGAGTAGGAATTACTTTTGTTTCCCGGCCTCACTGATGCCGCAGACACCCTCGCCCTCCAGACTGGATGTCACACATAATCGGACAGTTTAGGATTCAAGCCCCCGCCACATCCAGAAGCCTCTGATGCACTCACACGTAAACACACCGAGAGACACAGACACACCCTATCTTTCTCCATATCTATATTAGCCCTTCCCTCTGTTGTGCCTTCAGGCTCGGCTAATGTCCCACGCATCAAAAAGCCTGGTTCATTTTGTGTCTGGTAAACGTCCTGTAATAATGTCTTTGTGTCCGGCGTTGTTGAAGCGGACCCATCACAATCGGATGCCTCGTGTCCGTAAATCAGCCTGAGTTTATCTGAGTTTGCATCCCTCGGTCTTAATTGCGCCCGGCGTCTGCTATTCAGTGTTCACGGGGGGGGAGGATTAATAGCAGGACTTGCGACAGAAATACACTGTCGAGGCACTCGCTCTGCAGTTTATCCCGTGAAGTGTTTTGAGATAGCGCAACGAGCGAAAGTCTACCAGAACGCCCAGCTCGGGTGCAAATCCACGACTGTCCAGCGCCTTGAACGTCCTCGCGACGGTGTACAAATGTAATTTGCTGCAGTGCTGGTGGGAAGGCTCGATATCATAATACGAGGCTTATTATTTTGTTACTATTCAAATTGCAAACCTCAGTGTATTGGGACCTTTGTACCTCACACACACACACACACACACACACACACACGCCCCAACACAGAGATTACAGTGAATTCTGGAGCTTCACCTGTGCAGAAAATGCTTCCGCGTCTATATTTCCGTGAAGTTGCTCAGTGTCATTTTACTTTAGGCTACGCAGCTGAGACGTGGCGATGGGAATCCGGTTTTCAAAATCAGCTGCAGTATTTTCTGTTTGGCGTGAATAACATGCTCCCAACACATCGAAAAGGAGCCTGAGTCTAAAATGAGCTGATCCGAACCCATTGCTCGTGCCAGAGAGAGACTAGAGCTATACAAGTTTGTAGGTTGCGGTCGCTGTTGTTAGTTAGTTTAGTAGTTCGGTTCAACAAACCTGTCCACGTACAGTGAGGTGCACCAGTTTCCTAACACTGCCATCATTTGTGGAAATGGATGAGCGATTAAATGATAATAATAATAATAATATGAATAACCCTCACGTTCGCTATAGGGCCTTTTGTCACGCCTTCAATAACAACAACAACAACAAATTACATTTATAGAGCGCCTTTCACGTCGGGAGGACGTCCCAAGGCGCTGCACAGGAGGCGTGTGACCCGAGCTGGGAGGGGAGTGTTTGGGAAGGGGTGAAACACGAAGGGGAGGTAGAAGAGTTCGGGGTGGAACAAAAGGCACGATCGAAGAGGAAAGTCTTCAAACCGGCCTTGAAAGAGGAAAGGGAAGAGACGAAACGGAGGGATTGAGGGATGGCATTCCATAAGGTGGGAGCGGAGAAACTGAAGGCCCGGCCTCCGATGGTGGGGTGGTTCGGGCGGGGGGCTTGGAGCAGGCCAAGTCCTGTTGAACGGAGGGTCCGGCTGGGCGTGTAGGGGGAGAGTAGATCGGTTAAATAGCGCGGGGCAGGGCCGTGTAAGGCCTTGTAGGTGAGGACGAGGATCTTGAACTCGATCCTCTGGAGGATGGGGAGCCAATGGAGACGGGCGAGGGTGGGGGTTATATGGTCGCGGAGGCGGGTGCAGGAACGTCTCACAGAATACGCTGTGAAGTGAACCCTCTTTATGTTTGGTGGGCGAATCGAAAGAGCTAGCGAGAGAGCGAGAGACAGAGAGAGGGAGAGAGAGAGAGAGAGAGAGAGAGAGAGTGCGCGTGGAATATGTTGTACGAGGTTCGTTCATTCCTGGTAGAGTTGGGCTACGGCCAAAACCATCTGTTACAGAGGAACGCGGGGCAGAATTCTGTTTGTGTGATTGAAAATAACCGGTAACTGGTAATCCCATTAGAGCTCCCTCCTGCTTGCTTATCTGCGAAGGCAGGCTAGCTTCCCTGCGTGGGGGGGAATCCTGGGAACTCCTGATAATAAAAAAAATCAGGACAATTTGCTCTCAAATAAGTTTGAGTGAAGAGAGTGCATTTCCTTCCCCACTCTCCCACCCCCCGCCTCCCCCTCATCCTCTCCACCTCCTTCCCCCTCCTTGCAGCTTTAACTAATCACAGCTGGCGAAAACGGCAAGATTGCCAGAACAAAATCATTATCTTTGCAGTGGCTTCAGTTCTTGAAATTACCGTACACCTGAGGTGAAGTAGATCACAGGCGGAGGGTTGTAAGCGATACGTTAAAAAGAAACTAAACGCTGTGGCCACAACATGATTTAGTGTTGTAGTTGAGAGACGTTGGTACATAAGACCTGCCTCTAATTTGTTCCCTCGGTAAGCAGTGGTTACACTTTATATGTTGTACATTTTTATTACCGAATGGACAGACACTGGCTTGTATCCCTCCTTATAGAGTCGGGTGAGTGAGTGAGGCCGTCACAACCAAACCAATACAGTCCCCACTCAATCTCTTACCAAACGCCTCAATATACACAGAAAACATCTACCCACACACAC
Organism: Hydrolagus colliei; assembly: GCA_035084275.1. NCBI lineage: Eukaryota > Metazoa > Chordata > Chondrichthyes > Chimaeriformes > Chimaeridae > Hydrolagus > Hydrolagus colliei. The sequence continues at coordinate 1,334,822 of CM068766.1, read as the reverse complement.
ACACACATTGCCATAATAATAATCCTTGCATTTTGATATCTTCTAGACGTCTCAAAGCGCTTCACGGAATATACTGTAAAGTGAATTTAATTTAATATAATTTAATACAAATACTGTATTTGTGGGCAAAACGCGGCAGTCAACAGCAATGTCCCCACAAATAGTAATGGATTGAGTGACCAATTTATTACAGTTTTTTTTTTATGGATTATTATTAGGCGCACGTGTGTGTGGAGTAAGGAAACTTGCCCAAGGTTTTGCCCTGACCTGCTCGGATTCAAACACAGGTCTCATGCTTGTAAGGCGAGTGCTCTAACCATTGAGCTATAGGACTTCATTGATGTCAGTCTGGCTCAATCGGTAGCAGTCTCACTTCGAGACCAAAACGTTGCGATTTCAAGCTCCACGTGGGGGCTTGAGCTGATAGTCTAGACCTGGTTCTTCAGCGCAGCCCTGGGGGAGCAATTTGTTGCTGAAGGTGTGAGACATTAGAGCGAGGTCCCACCCAGAATATCATCATGCTGATCGACAGTATGCGTTAATAGGCAAGTATTATTTGAAAGCTGAGCTTCACCACTTTGCCGAATCGTTGGTTAAATAGTTAAAGGCCAGGCCATATATGGAAAGCCTACTTCGATGAGGTGGAGAGGCATGGCTTGCAGCCAGCGAGCAGCTGCTGCTGGAGTCTGCTTTGTGATCTTGCTTTTGAGAACATAGTTAAATACTTCACAGAAAATGGGGTTTATTGTTAACCGCTAAGTAAGAATCGTCTGCCACGCTGTTCGCAGTGAGAGCGTCGCAGACAACATCCACCGGAGTACAAACACCGGGGCGGGCCAGCACTTTTTTGTGTCTCTCCAGGGTAGACTCTTTCACCCCTGCGTCTGAAGCTCCAAGAAAGATTATTTTTACACGTTGCCAAGTATGTCAGCAATGTCCTGCCTGTACGAGACGTGGAAGGCTGGGTTCGCGAAAAAGCTAGACGAGAGAGAGAGAGAGAGAGTTTTTCAGATTCAGGAGGTCCTGATTATAGAGCTGGTCTGCAGATTTGCTCCGGCAACAATCTTATTTACATAGAAGTTGTTTGAGATCCTGTGTGTATTCGGGCCCTTAACTGCTGGCCAGTCAAGGGTAATTGGCCCAATGTGTGTGTGCGTGTGTAGGTGGCGAGGAGTTGAATCGTGTACTGCTGACTCCTAGTCTCTATCAACTCCCCGCAGACTCCCCTCGATACCAGACAGACTGGTCTCCGGGAGGCAGTGACTCGCGCCTTAGTCTTAGGCATAGGGCATCTTCCCTCAGATATCTCAGCCAAGATACCGTTATTCATACACACGCAGGCCTAGCCAGTGAGTATTTTATTCCCCGATATCAATCCACCAGATGGTGTGCCTGTTACTTCCTCCCCTCTCCCCACCGTCTCAACCCCTCCACCAACTCCAACATCCCAACGCATCCTTTCTAGCCAATTGGGGAGGAGTGGGGGGAGCATTGGAAAATCTGCCCCAGTGGACTCCCGTAGAGTTAGAGCACTCGCCTCGCTAGCGAGAGGACCCGGGTTCGATTCCCAGGCGAAACCTGAGGCAAGTTTCTTTACTCCGTACGCCACTGTTTACCCAGCAGTAAGTAGGAATCCGGTTGTTAGTCCATTTGACGGATGTCTCTCTTGGGGGGTTAATGATCCATCCGAACGCATATTTATTTATGTATATTTACGTTTTACTGTATATTTATTTATAATGAATACCTAAATAAATACCAATTTATTTGGTCACTCAATCAACGACTTGTTTGTGGGACACGGCTGTGTGCAACCGGCTGCCACGTTTGGCCCACAAACACAGTCAATTCACTGTACAGTCTATATACAGAACTGTGAAGCGCTTTGAGGCATCTGTATCAAATGCAAGGATCATTATTATTATTATTATAAATCCTCAGGACTTAGCCGAAGGCCATTGAGGTGAACTGTTGGACCCTCTCTTTCCCCCCCGTTCAAACACCCTGGTTGTGATTCAACGCTGGATTCGAACACAGGTCTCACGCTCTAACTCACTGAGCTATAGGACTCCAGTGTTGCGTGTTGCTTTGCTGCGTTTAGTTTTATCTCTTTTTTTAAAAAAAGAAAGCGAGCCTTCTCTTTGAAACGAGATTTTAATTGAGACACGCATGAGTCGAAAAGGGATCGTTCCATCGCTTTCACTTGGTCCTTCACAGAGTTCAGCCACCTGGGTGCATGTATCCACATGTCAGAGTGAGTCAGTGAGTGTGTGTGCGTGCGTGTATGTGTGCATGTGTGTGTTTGTGAGTGTGTGCAGGTGCGTGATTGCTTCCAGCGTAGGAATTTGTGCCCAGTTTCTCACCCGGTACTTTCCCTCGCAGCGGGAATATGTGTTAGAACGTTTAACCGAGCGCTCCGCTATTTAAATAGTAGAATCGGGGCAAAAGATGCAAATGCAGGAATTATTATTATAACAAGTTGAAGTCACGCTGCAGAGGTAAACATCTTAATGGTTTCAAGTGATGAGTCAGCTAGAGCAATAACACTGATACTTTACGTATGAATATTGCGCCCACAACATATTACTAATAATAATGATGCTCGCATTTGATTATAGTGCCTTGCCACATTCGTGAGACGCCTCAAAGCCCATCGCAGAAATAGACTGTGAGGTGGAGCGGCTGTGTGTTTTTGTGGGCAAACGCAACAGCCAACTGCGCACGGCAATGCCCCACAAACAGCCGTGGAGTATAGTGACTGTACATTTTGGAAAGACTTTGAGGCACCTGGTCTTCAGATCGATTTGCCTTTGGCAAATTCTTCACATACGAGTGAGAATCGACAACAATAAAATTACATTTGTAGAGTGCCTCTCACATCAGGAGTATGTCTCAAGGCGCGGAACAGTCAGGGGTGTAGACTTGAGGTTGGGCGAGGTGGGGTGGGGTGGGGTTGCGAGGGGGGTTGGCCGAAGCTGAAAGCCCGGCCGCCGATGATAGGATGGGTCGGGCGGGAGACATGGAGCAGGCCGGAGCCTGCTGAACGGAGGAAGAGGAGAGGTCGTTGGGGAGTCAGCTAGTCAGGAGAGAGCAAGGCCATGGAGGGCCTTGAAAGTTAGGACTAGGATCTTGAATTCTATCCTCCGAGGGATGGGGAGCCAGTGGAGCCGGGCGAGCATGGGGGTGATGGGGGTCACGGAGCCTAGTGCGGGAGAGGACACGAGCTGCGGAGTCTTGGATGATGTGCAGCCTGTGGAGAGAAGAGTTGTGGGGTGGGTGGGGGGGCGCGGGAGAGCGGCGAGGGGGGTGGGGGAGAGGTGGGGGGACTGGGTTGAGAAGGAGGGAGTTGGCGCAATCTCAGCGCGTCTCAGAGACTTGAAAACCGAACGCAGTTCTCGCGCTGGAACACCGCTGACAGCCTCTGAGAGCCAGCACGTTGCTGATGAGACACTTCTGTAGTTTCTCAGGACTACAGTGTGAGAACCTGGTTTGTACAGCTGTCAGCATCACAGATACTGAGCGAGAGAAAGAGGTCTCTCTGCTGTTGGTTGACATCCAGAAGCTTCCCTCTCTTCCCCCCCTCACCCCCAACTACCAGACACCCCCGCCTCTCTCCTACCTCCCCCAGAGAGAGAAGGTGCAAGCTCATATATATGTCCTGCATGGGAAAAGGCTTCTTTCTCACAGAATCCTGTGTTGGGCAGCCTGTGTTTATTCAGAGCATTTAATGAGCCAATTCCAGGGAGTCATAATTCACTGAGCAAAGCTTTGCGTGGTCAATGACAGAGCCCAGAATCTGGATCATTACATTACAGGAACCCTTAGCACACTAATCACCAATCTCTTTTGCTCAGGGGCGTGTGTTAGTAGAAAATCGCTTTCTGGAAGATAACTCGGTTTGGATGTCTTTCTAAAGGTTTTTTTTTTACCAGGTTGGGGGGGCCTGGGGGGCGTTGGTTGGTGGGGAGCTGGTCAGGAGATTAGAACTTCCAGGAATCTGCAGACTGACTAATAGGGGACTGAGTAACAAGCCGTTTAATGCAGAAAATGTCACTACTTGCTGCTACTGAAGTGGCCACGTTGATTTATCTCTTCCGCCCCCACAATTTCCTTCTCAAGAAGCTCGCTATCTCTCTGATCTGCTCTTATTCCACTCCTCTGCCCTTCCCCATCTGCTCAGCTAACCTCTTGGCTGATTGAGTCATCAGTCACTGTGCCCCAAACCGCAGGAACTCCCTACCTCTGGCTTTGCCTACCCTCCAACAACAACCCCTCCCCCACCGCTACTCCCCAATACCAAACTCCCCCTCTCTATCTGTCTTTAAATCCCACTTTAATACCTTCCTTTACCCCTCCAAAAATAATAATTTGGTCACTCAATCCACAACTGTTTGTGGGACACTGCTGTGCGCAATTGGCTGCCACACTTCATCCCAAAAATACAATCAATCCATTTCAAGGTGCATTCTGTGAATCGCTTTGAGATGTCTCAACGACGTAATAACAATAAAATTTAAAGTCGGGAGTATGTCCCAAGGAGCTGGAGATAGAGATTGGAGAGGGTGGAGGTCATTGGGCGAAGAGGTGGGCCTTGACGAGGTCTTGAAGGAGGCAAAGGATGGGGTGAGGTGAAGGGATAGTATGGCGGAGTTCCATACGGTGGGGGCAGATTGGCTAAAGGCCCACCCATCAAAACTGAGGCGGGCAAGATGGGGGACACGAAGCAGGACGGGTTAGGAGGTCGCAGAGGTAACAGGGAGCGAGGGTACGGAGGGCTTCGAAGGTGACAATCTTGTACTGTGTGATGGGAAGCCAGTGGAGTCGGGCGAGGGTGGGGGTGATACGGTCACGGAGCCCAGTGCAGGAGAGGACACGGGCTGCAGAGATCTGGATGATCTGCAGCTGTGGAGGGAGGAGTTAGGAAGTTAGGCCAAGCAAGATGTTTGCATAGTCAAGCCTGGATGTTGTAAATGCTTGCATGAGTGTTTTGTCGGCCTGCGGTGTGAGACAGTGGCAGAGCCTGGACTACATCAAAGGGAAGGATCATTATGAATTATTATTACTGCCTCTTCGATTGCGCCTACGTTCACATCCCTCTCCCCCGTTCTCCCCAGCTCAGCATCCAACGCCCCCCCCGTCCTAACCCAGAGGTCACTGAGGCCAACAGTAGTGACACATTATGCCCCAGTCTCTAACTTAGCCTCGCCCCCCTCCCTGGCCTCCTTCAAGTCCCGCCTCAAGACCCTCGTCTTCGACGGCCCCATCGGCCACTCCAAGTCCCTCCCTTTCCCTCCACCCTCCCTGTCCACAGCTCAGGTCGGAAACAATGACTGTCCTCCTGACTTCAAAGGCGCTGTACAAGTGTCATTTTGTTGTTGTCGTTGTTAACTCAGATCTGGATATCCACTTGGGACCATCCCTGGTCTGTGCATTTCGATGGCTCCATTTATCCATTCAAGCCAGCCACCTCACCACCCTCCCCCCTTCAAAAAGCCACAGACTCGAGCAAAAAAAAAAAATCAAGCGAGGCATCGAGGAGTTAACTAACGATCTTCAGCCTCTAGTCTCTTGTTCGTTACTTTGAGGAACAATGGCAGCCACTCCCGCTTGCTGTCTGGGCTCCGCGGAGGCTGGGACTGGAAGTCACACGAGAACGTGGGAAGAGTCGCGACTTCCTCCAGCGAGAGAGAGAGAGAGAGAGAGAGAGTGGGGGGAGGGGGGGGGGGATGGGGGAGAGGGGGGAGAATGCTGGGAAAGCCGCCCAACTTCCTCCACGGAGCACCGTCCCAGCACCGACCCTATTGTGTGGCTCTCACTCTCTGGGAAGCTCGGATATCTCAGCAATTGAATTGTGAAAACAATTCCCCTTTGTCTCCGGTTACAAAGGGAGATTTGCCATGAATTCCCTTTGTTTGTACATACATACATATATCTCTATATAATATATATATATACACACATATGAATGCCGTTGATTATATTTATTGAACAATAGATGGTGTTGGTGGCTCCGTTTGGCAACGAACCAATAATAATTATTAGTATTAGTATTATTAACCAAGGAAAGGCTGAAACAAACGACTTCCAATGTGTTTCTTGTGTTTGCTTCAGTGCCTGGAATATGAAAAGGAAGTGGGGTTGTATCTGGAGGATTGCTGGCCGAGGCGCCGGCAGGGACTTTTTAAACCTCAACCTCTAGCAGGGCAGGGACCTGAATAACAGATCACAGATGATATTATAGTCCATTGATGCCTCGGAGGATTTGCTGGTACTTGAAAACTATTAATACTAATCGGCAACTCCTAATCGCCCATTTACCCCACCTCCCTCACCTCAGCTCGGGTCTGAAGCATTGAATGTCCAATGCCTTGAGACGTCCTCCAGACATGAAAGGCGCTAGCTATACAAGTGTCACTTTGTTGTTGTTGTAATATTCCTTGCATTTGATGTAGCCTCAAAGCTCTTTGCACGATACGCTTTAAAGTGGAGTGACTGTGTGTTTTGCACGGCGAAACGCGGCAGCCAATCACAAGCACAGCCATCGTGAACCTGCATTCCAGTCAGTCATAAGAGGTAACAAGTTTCTTTTTCTCTTCCCTCCCCTTGATCGGCCGATTTAGATCATTCGATTGGATCAGCCATGAGGGGCTGAATGGCCTATACCTGTTCCTATGTTCCCTGGGGTCCTGGTGTCTCAGACCTTTTGCCCAACTCACCGGCTGTGGAGAGAGCATTGCCGGCTGGCTTTACGGCATCACTTCTCAGGCCTTCTGCACTTTGCAGGTGAGGATAATAATGATAAGAATAATAATAATAATTGTAAAAATCCTTGCATTTGATATAGCATTTTTCACATCTTCTAGATATTTCAAAGCGCTTCACAGAATAGACAGCATCTCAGCGCCTTGGGACGTCCTCCCGATGTGAAAGGCACTCTTAAATGTAATTTTGTTGTTGTTGGGCCCACATTTGTGGGCGAACTGTGGCAGCCGATTGCACGCAGCGACGTCCCCGCGAACAGCCGTGGGTGGAAGTAAGTGACCAAATGATTACTGGGTATTTTTGAGGGTTTATTATCGTGAGTGTGGAGTGAGGAAACTTGCCCAAGGTCTGGCCCTGTCTCTCGCTCCCGCTGACTGAGCTACAAGACTCCAAATTAATAATAATAATAATAATAATACTCCTTGAATTTGAAAGGGAAATCACCCTTGGCGATGAGGCAAGCACCTGCATCCTCCCCCACGAACGGTCAAATCGACTACCAACGTTTACTGTCAAAAGTAAACACACAACAGAAGTGTACAGTACCTAGCATTTCACAATCAGGTTCTGGGTGTGCCTCAGCGCCTGTGAACCTTTCTCACTGCAAGACTGACTGTGTGACGGAGGCTTTACTTAGGCAAATTTACAGGTCCCTCAACGTGCAAGTACATACCGAGCTCTGAGAATTGAGTTCAAAGTCGCCAAACTCACTCACAGCATTTCACAGCAGAGCTGAAAACGTGCCGAACGACTTTGCCAAATAATAGTTCACGAACGACAATGTTGGGGGGGGGGGGAGGGGGGGGGAGAGAGAGGCTGAGTGAGTTGGAACACAAGGATACTGAATTCAAAGGCAGTTCAGTTTTAAGGAACATTAAAAAAAAACGTTTCCAGGAATAGCTGGGCTCAGATCCCACCAGCATAATTTACCCCACTCCCACATCAGTAAAGCATTCACCTCCAATTAACTACCAACCCTGCTTGCAGCATTTCACCATTGCACAATAAATGTGGAGTCCTGCAGCTCAGTGGGTTAGAGCGCTCGCCTTACAAACATGAGACCTGCGTTTGAATCCAGGCAGGTCAGGGCGAAACCTTGGGCAAGTTTCCTTACTCCACACACACACAAACACACGCACACCACACACACACACATAATAATAATGCCTCCCCCTCCCCAAAATTGCTCATCTCAGTCCACGACTGTTTGTGGGGACGCTGCTGTGCGCATTGGCTGCCGCGTTTTGTCCGCAAGTCGACTGTAATTCAGTTTACAGTATATTCTGTGAAGCGCCTTGAGACGTTTAGAAGATGTGAAAAGCGCTGTATCAAATGCAAGGATTATTACTATAAATTCGCTCTTAATTTCGAAACCTCTGCTTTTTTGTTGTTCTTCAATAGAGAGAGCGAATGACAGACGGAAGGATTTTATTTATCCCCAATAGCTACTGCACGACCCCATCTCCCCCCACCTCCCCCACCACCTTCCCAGCTCCCACCCTCGCCCTCACCCCCCCAGTGTCTGTATCTTGGCCAGCTTTCCGCAATCAGGATCCACATGGGAAAAGGCCTGTTCCTGGCCTGGCCTCAAATCCCACTTGTTTCCTAGAAGAGAGAAATCCCTGATTTTTTTTTTCATTTTGCAGAAAACTCTTCAGTTTGTTCGAGATTTCAACCAATTGGTGATTGACCACTTGATGACTGAGCCCCCCCCACTATACACCCCCCACATCCATCCCCCCTACCACCTCCTAAGCTGCTTCTGGAAACTTTGCGAGAGGTTAAATTCCATTTTTCCTGGAAATGTTTCGGATTAACCAGAGTAGTGGAGAATGAAACCATCTTTGTCTCTCTCTCTCTCTCTCTCTCTCCCCCGAAGGTTGCTCTACCAATTAACCTCAGCGTAACATTAACCCAGTGCCTCCTCAGTTAGGAAAATGTATCCCCAAATGACTGCCAAGGTAATTACTGCCAAGTGTAGTGGCTGTTCATTTGGAGAGAAACACGAATGGTGTGTAATAATAATAATAATAATATTAATAACAATAATCCTTTCATTTGATATAGAGTCTTAAGATGCCTTCGAGATGCCTCAAAGTGCTTCACAGGATGTACAGTAAAGTGAATTGACTGTGTATTTTATAGCATGCTACAGCACTCTGGATGCGCAGAACTGAAATTCAGCCTCACTAGTCGATGCGGGAACGCAGGAGATTTGGGGGAATGTGTGTGACTCAAGGTCGCACTGAGGCTCGAGCGCTGTCAACACGGTTGCAAGGCAACTCCGAACTTCTCACTGTTGGCAAGTTGCCCAAATCGCTGGCACCTCTGCCAGTCAGTCGGGAATATGAATCAGGCCTTTCACAGAAGCGCTGGTGAGAATATGTTAAGAAAATGAACCAAGTGACTGGATGGGCATCAGTATAAAGATCTGTGTGTGTGTATATATGTGCGTGTGTGTGTGTGCCCAACTACATATCATGTGGACGGCAGCCAGTAATAATAATAATAATCCTTGCATTTGCTCTAGCGCTTTTCACATCTTATCGACGTCTCAAAGCGCTTCACAGAATATACTGTAAAGTGAATTGACTGTCTATTTGTGAGCGAAACCCAGTAGCCAATTGCACGCAGCAACGTTCCCCCACAAACAGTCGTGAATTGAAAATGACCAATTTGTATTACTGTCGGGGGGGGGGGGGGGGGGGGGGGGTTTGGTGGTGGGATGGGGACGGAGTAGCGATGAGAATTGCCATATATCCTCACTTGGCTCTGTCACGTTCATTCCAATTCAAAACCTTAGCCTTATCACTTCCAGCTAGAAAACCGAGGAGTGTGTGCCCTGAAGCCAGCCTCAACCAGTGACGCCCGATTTGCACGCTTTCCTGTCTCTGAATATTTCACAACAGGACGCTTATCGTGAGAGACGCACAGAAAAGTACAGCAGCAATAGTTCAGTTGGATGTGGAAACTCTCGAGTGCCTTTTGGTTCCCATTTTTCTCCTCCTCCACACATTGCAGCGCGCCATCCATCCGCTGTGTAAGTGTGTGCATCTGTGAGTTGACTGAAACGACAGGAATCTACGTTTATACATCGCTGCGCACACAGCGTCCCAGAGCTCGATAGATACACACGGGGAACGCGTGTGTGCAAGTGTGCATGTATCTGTGTGCGTATCTCGGAAGGGAGGGGTGGTCGGGAATAAGAAAATAGCCTGTCCCTCACTTCACCTATATCCACCTACGTGGAAATTTCACCAAAGGTCAGCGAAAGATAAGTAAGAGCGAGAAGGTTGGCTGATTTTTTTTGGCCTTCCACCTAGCCTGAAGGCACGAATTGCAGCCCCTGATACTGCCTTGCACCAATACTGAGGACAGCTGTTTAACCCGAGCACAAAGCCTCTTCTTGCTATTCAATAAGAATCCTTGCATTTGACACAGCGCTTTTCACGTCTTCTAGACGTCTCAAAGCGCTTCACAGGATATACTGTAAAGTGAATTGACTGTATGTTTTGTGGGCGAAAACGCGGCAGCCAATTGCGCACAGCAGCGTCCCGGCAATCCTTGCTGCTACGTTTGCAATGAGCTACCGATATTATTCCTCCCAATTAATAATAAAAGTCACAATAGTTTGACAAAATGCCTTATCGCCAATACAGTACAGTTCAACATTCGCATAGTTGCGAAAAAATTACATTCGCATAGTTGCGCCTTTCACGGTCGTGAGGACGCCGCAAGTCGCTTCACAGTATCATCACAACGCCTTCCCTCCAACCGCTTCCCCCCCCCACCCTCCATCCCATCACCACCCAGTTCAGATCCAGGTTCCTGTTGGTGACGTTCAGCTAAGCCAATTCAATGAGTATTTGACATGCAGTGCGTGAGAGCGCGGCGCATTGTACAGTGTGTGTTTCTTCTTCGGTTGCTTTGACACGCATAACTCCACACTCCACACTTGGTGGAGTTGCATTCCCCCGGCTTCACGTGTCAGGCAATGCTTGGAACCTCTGTAAAACTTGGGAGAGAAGCCAGTGGCTCTGGAGCGGGGCGACCTGATCGCTCTGAGATTAGAGCCAACTGCTTCTGGAGTCAGAACAACCCAGGGCCCAATTGCCAACTGCCGAGTGCACCGACCATCCCAATGTGTTTTAGGCTTGTTTCGGCCTCGCTGAAACACACCGTTAATAAATTAAATAGCAATGATAAATTTGGTCACCCAGTCCACACCTGTCGGTGTTGCGTCGGAAGCGCTTTGAGACTCATCCTTTCGTCAGGTCGTCTCAATGCCCTCAAAACAGAGGGGGGAGAAGACGACGTTACCAAAAACAAATTCTGTTGAAAAACACTTGATAAATTTCACTCGCTCTATTGCAAACAAGGGTCCTCTGGCAGAGACAATGTACCATGTGCTCAGCGCTTTGCACGCTACTGGGTGACTGTGTCTGTAACGCTGTGCTGAGGGCAGGAAGCAGAGTCTGCTTCGAGTTAATTTCTGCAACTTGGCAGCTTTCAACCTTGTTTGTTGCAGTCAATGATCAGCCACTATGTGTGTGTGTGTATACAGTGGCGAAACAGGCGCCCTGGTATGTGTTTGCGTGCGTATATGTTACGTACATGCGTGTGTAGACACATTAGATAGTGTAGGACTTTGGATCGCCTGTTCATTTGGGCGTTCAAAACCCTTTGGTAAAAAGAGAGTCAGTTTATTGGTTTCTCTCGGTGACCTGAGATAATTCTCCAGTAGAAAAAGCACGAATCGCTTTGTACCTATCCATAGGATCGGCTGCTGCGTCCGTCCGCAAAAACAGCCGACAAAAGAAAATCTGCGACGCTCTCTCGCTAATAATTAGAATCGTGGTAATATAACTGTGAGATGGTTTGAGAGCACTTTTGCATGTGCATTTCTTGTTGAGAAATGCTTGCGGCAAAGCTTGGGCAAAGCTTGTTGAATCTCTGACCGGCAGCCGCTGATGTGCGAAGGGGTGAGATGTCCAAATTCCCTTCTCTCGTCCGTCCGACAAAACACAAAGCACAGAACAGTGAGTTCCAGAATCCTTTGTTCCCCTCCAAGCTCCCTGCACAGTTTGCACATTACTCAACAATAGATTTCAACACAGGATCACACTGTGCTATTTCTCTTTTGAACTTGATACCGTTCCCTTTAAACATCAAGCCAACTTTACCGTCCTTAACTTAATATCTCAACGCTCAGGGACGGGATACAACGTCCCTTGTAGGTTTTTCGGAGAACAACAACAACAACAACATTGCATTTATAGAGCGCCTTTCACGTCGGGAGGACGTCCCAGGGCGCTGAACTGTCAGGTCGGGATCCGAGCAAGCGGGATGGACAGGGCAGGAGGGGGAAAGGGAGGGGAGAGAGAGAGAGAGAGAGAGTTGGAAGGGGAGAAAGAGAGATGGAAGGGCAGCAGAAGAGGAGGGTCTTGAGACTGACTGACTTTGAAGGAGGCAAGGCGATGGGACTGTGGGATGGAGTTCCAGAGTGCAGAGAGGCTGAAACTAATTGATGAACGAATAAATAATAAATTCTAATGATAAATGTCTTGCATTTGCATTTAATATAGCCCCTTATCATGTTTTCTCAACGCCTCAAAGCGCTTCACAGAACACACACACACACATACATACACACACACACACAGTGTAAAGTGTATATTTGCAGACAGACAGACAGAACTCGACTGCCAGGTTTCCTCTCTGACGACAAGCACCTGACAGACCAGGAACACACGGCTGATGGTTGGAAACAATCGAGCTGATTTGCCATGTAACATTTGCCATGTTTCTTTTTCCTGGCAGGGAGCAGGGAAGAAAATCAATCGACCACAAGCTCCCCACACCACAAACCCCCCCCCCCCCCCCAACCCCCCCATCCCCACCGCCCATTGTAATTTGGCTCATTGCCGACACTGAGCTTGCCCAGCAGGCTTGCTCCTACCAGCTGCTCAGACTGCACACAAAGAGGAGTGAGGAGGAAGAGGAGGAGGGGAGGAGGGTGGGTTTGGAGATCTGCGTACGCATGCGTTTTGCCTTGGCGTACACACAACCCTCCCCACCCTCCACCCCCAAAACAAACACACACACACACACACACTTAAACTCTGCACCGTTGAAGCCAGTCAGTCTCCATGGTTGCAGTGTTTTGAAATGTAAAGAGGAGCCTGGCAATGAGCCATTGCGTGACAGCGCCAGTGGATTAAACAAGTGTTTTAACAAGTGTTTGATTAGCACCGTAAGCGATTCAGGTTCTCGGCATGTCAGCCAGCGGACTAGTTCTAATGAAGTCAGTTCGCTTAATAATTTCTTCAGTGAACGTCCAGGCTGAGGATAAACAATGGCAGAGATGGGCAACGGCAGGGGACACGGCAGAGCAGGGCAGGTCGTGCGTTGACGGCTTTAACCTGCGTTTATACTCCTACCACTACTAATAATAATAATCCTTGCATTTGGCATGGGGCTTTTCAGATCTTATCGACGTCTCAAAGCGCCTCACAGAATACACTGTCAAGTGAATTGACTGTGTGTTTGTGGGCGAAACGCGGCAGCCAATTGCGCACAGCGGAGTCCCCCACAAACAGTCGTGGATTGAAATGATCAATTTTTATGATTGTGTTTTTTTGGGCATGGATTATTATTAGGCGCGCGCGTGTGTGTGTGTGTGTGCGTGTGGAGTAAGGAACCTTGCCCAAGTTTTCGGCCTGATCTGCCTGGATTCGAACACAGGTCTCACGCTTGTAAGCGAGTGCTCTAACCACTGAGCTCCTACACTGTACAGGGTTTGCTGTACAGTTCAGGAGCCCGTTGAATTTCCAAGGTCGCTGCCTGCTTCACCTGCTCCCCACTCTCCTCTCGCTCCTCTAGCCCTCCTCCCGACCTTCCTCTCCCTCCCCCACCCCCACCACCTCATAAAGCAACTGACTCATGGCTGCTGCCTTGTGCGAATCAGTACAATATGGAAAAGGGTAGTTAGGATGTGTAATGGAATTGCAAGCAAAGTATACGTGAATGGAACTCGATCATGACTCTCAATGCCTACCCCCCTCTCTCTTTCTCTCTTGTTTTTTTGACCAGACGGTTGTCTATGTGACACACCAGGTGGAAAACCTATCACCATTTTAAGAGTCTCCAAACCCAGCTGAGATTTCCACCTGCACACGGAAATCCCTCAGACAGAGCGGTTGCAATGGCATGCGCGCTCTCTCTCTCTCTCTCTCTCTCTCTCTCTCTCCGGTGGGACGCACGCTGTTTACCTAATTCCGTAAAGTATTCTCCTCTTCGATGGACCCATCGGCAGCCCCTTATCCCGCCCTTCCCACTACGCCCCCGTACCCCTGTACTCAGCTCGGGTCTGAAGCAGTAACTGTCCAGCGCGTTGGGACATCCTCCTGACGTGAAACGCGCTATGCAAATGTAATTTTGTTGTTGTATTAAACGCAGGTTGGAATGAGCCAATGCTTGTTGGGGTGTGGGTGGCTGGGTGGGGGGGAGGCGGGGGGGGGGGAGGAAGAGGAGAGGGGGGAATCCCTTAGTGTGCATTGTGTGGGGGGGAGGTAACCGATGGAGTCTAACCAGCTGTCTATCTCCCCGCTCGGAGATGGAAATCACCGATTTACCATCACCCCACCAAACCCCTCATCAGAGCCAGCTGTCAGATATGTACAGTGTAGTCATCTCGAGTGTGGAGAAGTGGGGGTGTCCCCTCGTCCAGTCAGTATCTGTTACGATTGCTCATCAGCCTCGGAAATGTCAAATGCTGCTCTCGCTTTCGTTTTGCCTCTTGGCTTTCCTATCGTTATCGCGCAGTGACGGTGGACTCCCTTTCCCAACGCTCCCTTTCCCAACTTCTCCGCGTGACCGGTATTTTCCCACCGGTCCCACTAACTGGGGGCTGTGTTACTTTCTTGGCATGCCCAGACGCTGAGTGTGTCAGTCAGTCAGTCAGTAGGTCACTAGGGGATATTCACCATGGGAGACACATCTCAGTCTCACCCGCTCGCTGTTCGTTCAGCTGGTTAGGTTATTGGAGAGCAAGCAGAAACGGGAACCCCGACTGATTTTAATCTCAATGAAACCCTGAGGCACATCTCCTAACTCTCCCCTGATTCAGGTTAGCTTACCGCAAAGCGCCGCCTGTGTATTTTTGTGGGCAAAACATTCCGCAAATTGCCAATGTGGGCCGTGCCATCGTTGTTATTTGGTGGTGGGTGGTGTGGGGGGTGAGGAGAGGGTGGGGGGTGGGGGGGGGGGGTGAGTGGAGGTAGTGTAGTGGGGGTGGTGGTGCGGGGGAGGGGGGGGGGGAATTGTTGGCCAAGATGCAGGGAGGGAGAGAGAGAGAGAGAGAGAAACTCCCTTCTCTTTTCGAAGCAGCGCCTTTGGACCTTTTAATTGCAGTAAACCGATCTGATTGCTCTCACGCCTGCCCTGGCTGTCGTCAGAAGCTTTCACGGCTCTCGGCTGTTACTGAACAAACACAACACCTGAACCAGATCCGTTTCCTTACCGTGACTCCGCAAAGCCGACGCTAAACTCCACGCCTAACCTGCTGTTCCGTCTATCTCTCTATCTCTCTCTCTCTCTCTCTCCGTGACTCAACATTCAGTTCCTGCAGGTAACCACACAAGGTTTCTCGTCAACGTTTTGGGGGTTTTAAACGTTTTCAAACGGAATTTCAAACTACCATTGATTTTTTTTTTTTATCAGCAATTCTTTCCCCCTGCCCCGGTCTCCCCTCACCTCCGCCCCTTGCCGCCCCCGTCTCTACCCATTCCCCCTGTCGTCGTTCCCCCCCCGACCGACCACCTCCGTATCCAGCGGTCACGGAATATATATTTTTTTCAGTCGTCCGAGCGTGTGACACGTGCAGAAAACTTTGTTGACTTTGAACACACACACACACGCACAGCTTATTGAGGTTTATTGAGGTACTCAAACCTGACCGAGAGCTCGCGCACGTTGCGCAATTGGCCGCCGCGTTTGGCCCACAAAATACACCGTCAATTGGCTTTGCGGTGTATATTCTGCGGAGCGCTTTGAGGCGTCTCCAAGGCGTGATGAGGCAGTGTATCGAATGCAAGGGTCATCGTCACTACATAAGGCGCTAAAGAAATGTCATTTTGTTGTTGTCGTTATCACCTTGGAGCCGGCTCTGACCTACCCTACCCCCCACCCACCCACCACCCCACCCACCCACCACCCCACCCACACTTTGTCAGAGAGTAAAGAGGGTTGAGGAACTCGAAAGGGAAATTAAAATTGCAACTATTTGAAATTGAGCTCCCAGCATAATGTTAGTATGCTTGCAGGAGGGAGGATACAGCTGAGCGAGATTCAGTTAACACCCCCAACCAGGAATCCTCATGAAATAGCTGACATACCAGTGTGAAATGCTGGGGAGTCCAAGTGCGCGGTTCATTTGTGTAGCTCAGCGGTTAGAGCGTTCGCCTTACAAGCGCGAGACCTGTGTTCGAATCCAGGCAGGTCAGCTCAGGGCCAAAACCTTGGGCAAGTTTCCTTACTCCACACACACACACACACAATAATCCCCTCCAAAAAAGCACAACACTGTAATAAAAATTGGTCATTTTCAACCCACGACTGTTTGTGTGGGACGCTGCTGCGCGCAATTGGCTGCCGCGTTTCGCCCACAAACATACAGTCAATTCACTTTGCAGTATATTCCGTGACGCGCTTTGACGCGTCTTGAAGACGTGAAAAGCGCTGGATCAAACGCAAGGATTATTATTTCCGATGCTGTGCGCATTCCAGAAACCCTCGGATTATCGCACGCCCTGTCTGTGTCCTGAGTGCTTTCCACGAAAGGTGCTCGTTGATTAGAAGGTTTATCTGAGACTCGAGTGATCGGATCAGCAAGTGTCCAACCCTAACGGCTGAGTGCTTTGTGGGGGCTGCGAGTTTCACATCGCAAGACACAGTTTTCTGTGGAGCTAATCAGCATTTTACCAGGTGCTGATTAGTAACCAAAAAGATTTTGCACAATAAGTTTTCTTCTCTTCACCTGACTACTGTAGTGCGCTGTGCGTGTGTGTGTGTGTTCAAAGTCAACAACAACAACAACTTTGATTTATATAGACACCCTCCACGCCGGACGGCGTCTCAGAGCGCTTCACAGTAGCGGATCCGGGGACCGAGGCAGGGGCAGGAAGGTGACCGAAAGCGCGGTCGAAGAGAAAGGTCTTCAGCTGTGACCTGAAACCGGGAAGAGAGAGAGAGAGGGCGAGGGCAAAGGGAGTGAGTTCCCGAGCCCCGGGGCGTACTGGCTGAAGGCACGGCCGCCGAGGGTGGAGCGGAGGATTCAGGGGGGGGGGGGGTGGGGGGGGGGACACGGAGGAGGCCAGACCCAGAGGAGCGAAGGCAGCGGGTGCTGGTTTGGTGGGAGAGGAGATCAGAGAGATAGGGGGGGTGGTGCGGAGGAGTGGAGGGATTTGATTTGAAAACAAGAGCCTTATCAGGGTCGAGACGTCTCAAAGCGCTTCCAGATGTATTTCCCTTTACGTGCGCAAAGTTGCTCTGTAAACTGAAACGCGTCTAAATTAAGGTGACCTCGTCTCCTAAACGATGCGTCAAATGGCGTCGCGTAAATCCACCGTTCGCTGCACATGGCGATGGGAACACGAGTCGGTTGGCACCGGCTGAAGGATTCAGACCCAAAACGTGCGGATTTTGCGTTTCAACTTTAAAACGGCTTTTTTTTATTATTAGTAGCAGTATTATTTACGTCGCCGCAAATGCCACAAGCCAAAAACAAATAATTAATTCGCACGAGAAACCAGAGGCCGCGAACACACAGCCCCCCCCCCCCCCCCCCAAAAGTCCACACCCACACACACAAAAACAAACCCGAAGCGTTTATCCATAAACAAAACGCCCGGTCAATAACAACGACGACAACTTTGATTTACATCGCGCCCTCCACGCCGGACGGCGCCTCAGAGCGCCTCGAGCAGTTAAAGAGCTAATCACACACAAAGTACAGACGTTCAGTTGAAAACTGTAACAGTCCAGTGTAGTCCTCGTTAAAAGTCTCTTTTTTTTTATATTGAAAAAATGCCTTCTTCGCCCACGATAGGGTTCCGAGATTGAATGCAAACACAGTGATCGCCTTCCAACCACAAGCCTCACGGCGGCTTCGTCTCCAGCTCCGCGTTGACCCCGACCCTGGTGGCCAAAGTCTCCTCCAATAAATAACATTTGCAGGTAAAACTTGCGCCTCCGAAACAGCTCGACTCTTGACACACTGTCTCTGTGTCTCTCTTGTCTCTCTGTCTCTCTTCTCTCTCCGCCCGCTTCACACACTCGCGGCGTTTGCCTTCAGTTCAATGGGGCTGGGGTTTTTCGGCTCCTTTTACGTTTGCTTTAGTTTCCACGACTCCCTTTCCTCGAGTTCCTCGCCGCCGCCGCCACGACTTTCAGTCCACCCCAGACGTGTTTCCTCCCTCTCCCTCCTCTCTCTCTCTCTCTCCCAATCCTGCTCTGGAATCAGTTCCAGTTTTCAGCACAAACCATCTCCCTCTCTCCCTGTCTCTCTGTCTCTCTCCTCTCTGGCATCCTGTGAGCAGTCTCTTCAGAGTTCTGAACAACACAAGCCTTCTCAAATCAGCCTCGATTTCCTCTCTCTCTTCTTCTTCTTCTTCTTCTTTCCCCACCATCATCAGTTTCGCAAACAAACCCCCCTCCCTTCCCCCACCCCCTCCCCCAATTCGCAATCGCTTTGCTTCTGTGGGTGATAATAATATATAGTTTTTTTACTCGCCCCTTTTCCCCTCCCACCTCCTCGACCCCGCACCGAGAGAGAGAGAGAGAGAGAGGGAAAAAAAAATCACCACGCTCCCTTTTTGTTTTTTTTCACACACCCCCCCAAACCATCATGGCCTTCAGCGGTCTTGGAGGCAGACGGTAGGGACCCATTGGTTCTGGCTCCTGCTTTCCTCGCAGTAGCTGCCCACCTCTTGCAGGGCTGGGCATTTCCAGGCATCGGTGTGTGGGTTCTGTCAGAAAAGAACAAAAAAAAACTCCCATGAAACTCGAATGTCATTTGGAAAAACTCGTGTTCGACTGGCAAGTCAAGTCAAGTCAGGCAAGGCAAGCTCAATTGGCAACCGAGCAAGTGAAACTGTTAACACTCCTTCCCACCAGACTGTTTAACCCATGCACCACCACAAACTGCGAGAAATTGGAATTAAACGCCACTTAAATTAACAGTAAAGTCTCTTCTGTGTGTGTGTGTGTGTGTGTGTGTGTGTGTGTCTTCATTTTATTTTAAAGCATGTCTGGTATTAATACCAATTTTCCGTTAATAATAATAATAATAATAATATAACAGTGATTTTTTTTCTCTGTGTATGTGTGTAGTTAATTTAATAATAATGTCATAATTATTTTTTTCCCCCCTGTGTGTGTGTGTGTGTGTGTGTGTGTGTGTGTGTGTGTGTGTGGTCGAAACGCAAAATCTTAAGAAATCTCCAATTTCCCCCCCCCCCCCCCCCCCCAAAAAAAAAATAATAATAATTTTTAAACTCAAAAACAACAAGTGCGGGTTAAATACAATAATTATTTACCGTGGTGTATTTGACTGAGATTCATAGCAATATATGACACAATTCGGGGAATTTTATTAGACACTATTTTTAACTCTATTGACTGTTAATATTCGCATAGTTATTATTAGTAGCTGTATCCATCACTCGGGTTGTGCAGGCAGTGGCTAAATCAGAGTTAAATTAACCCCAGCCTTTGGGGAAAAGGGAGCCTTACCGTGACGAGGATGCAATGCATGTCTCTGGGTTCCGAACCCTCTTCCCCGTCGCCCAAAACTTTCTCTAACCGGTTGACGCCCCGCAGGCGAACGATGTTGATGTCGTTGTCACAGCAGAAAGCCTGGATCAGAGTGAAGTGGATCTGGAGGGCGATGTCAGAAGACTCTTCATCTTCATCAGCCACCAACAGACACAGTACCACGCTGTCTGGGTCTCTGTTAGAGACACACAGAGAGAGAGAGAGAGAGAGAGTTAGACCAATGCAACAGCAAAAAAATAATCATTCATTTTATTTAACAATCAGCTATTTTGCTTTTTTTTGGGGTGCTTTTTCTCTCCCTCTCCTCTCTCTCCCCACCCCCTCCCTCCCTCCCTCTCTGTGTCTCCCTCTCTATGTTCTCTTATTCTTCACTCACCCCCCCCCCCCCCCCCCCCCATCACCATTACCCATTTGCAATACTGTACTTACACATTCATTAACTTGGCAGACTCGTATACCCCGACTGTCAGGCAGTCTTGCCTTTGAGCAGCCACCAGTAATTCTTCTAGGGCTTGGTCGATATTCTGCATCCTGAATGGAGAGAAGGAGAGAGAGAGAGAGAGAGAGAGAGAGAGGCATTAGAAATCGTTTAGCAAATAATGATTAAAACAGACACACACTCTCACACTCACTCACACACACACACACACAGGGTTAAATCCTTCAACACACCACCCATACCTGTTATTTCACACTCACTCACACTCTCTCACACACACACACACACAGAAACTGTGAGAATTTAACTTCAACGTTAAACCCAGCTTGCCAATGGATAACCCATCCATTAAAAAATACATATTCTATATTCTCCCCCCTCCCACACACACAAAAGACACCATTCTGTCACCAAATTGCCTTACTTACTTTTTGCTTGTGTTGTCAGTCCCAGTGATTTCTTCCAGAGTCATGTTGGAGCAAGTAATTCCAATGGTTTAATTTTTTTTTCCCTCCTCCTCCTCCTCCTCCTTTAGGTCTGTGTCGTTGAACACACACACACACACACAAGGGCGACGAAAAAAGAAATGAAACGAGCAACCGTTTCAGAGGTGAGTTGAGATCTGGCTGTGTGCAAGTCGGTTTAAAATCCTCAGGTTGAGCAAACGAGCGAGAGCAAAAAAAAAAATCCCAAAGACTTTTCTTCTCCTGTTTAAGACCTGTTGTAAGCTTTGCGTCTGTGGCGATGACTGAACCCGGCTTGGCTTTTTTATACCCTCTACAATAGCTCACTCCCATCACATTAACATCTCGCCCTGTGATTGCTTGAGGCATTGGTAATGTATGTTCATTTGTTCTCATCTTCCCCACCACCCCCCCCCCCCCTCCTCTCCTCCCTCCCTCCCACACACACATACATCACTGGCTGTCTGCCTTGACTGGGAATTTCCTTGTTTCACAGAAGTATTTTTTTCTTAGAATCATCTTGTGGGCACATTAGTGAGGGAGGGAGGGGTGGGAGGGGGGGGGGGAGGGGGGTGAATGTCCACCCCGCCCGTGCCAATCAATAAACCCCAAATATGCCAAGGGGTTATTGTAATAAATCCACGCGTTTGACACAGCCCCCGAGGATGTGTCAGGGTTCCAGTTGCGTTCGGACATCCCCCAAATCCGGAGCGCCGAGCGCCGGTTGTTGTAAAGGAGCCAGATTTCGCCGGGCAAGGCGAGGAAATGTCCTTTCTGCAACCCTAGCCCGCAACGGTCACTATCTCGCTGTCTGTCCGTCCGTCCGTCCGCCTGTATTCGGATTTCAATGCGTGCTTCGCATTGCTTCGCATCGCACAGAGATCGCCAGCTGCAGTGTGCATTTCCTGCCTCGGGCCGTTTTATTTTACAGAATGCAACCTTGTGTTCAAAAGCACGCACACACACACACACACACACAGAGACAGACATACACACACACACACACACACAGGCACAGACAGACACACGCACACACAGACAGACGCACACACATACACACAGACAGACACGCGCACACACACACACACAGACAGACACACACACACAGACACACACACACACACACACACAGACAGACACGCACACACAGACAGACACACACACACAGACAGACAGAAACGCACACACACAGACAGACGCACACACACACACACACACACACACACACAGACAGAAACGCACACACACACACAGACAGACACGCACACACACAGACAGACACACACACACGCGTGTCTATGTACTGTGCCGATAGCAGTGAGCTGATGTGAGAGCGGTGTGGGGGGGGGGGCAATAATTCGCTACAAGCGGAACGCGGACCAAACTTAACTATCGAAATGTTATGCAAAAAACATTTGCAAACTTTTCCTGCGGCCGGAGCGAGAGATACCGAGAACCTGAACCCCCCCCCCCCCCCCCAACCCGGAGCTACCTGTGATACACAACCAGGACTACATGTACTTCAATCCTTTAACTGGGTGTACACACTGTTCGTGTGTTTGTTTCAGAAGAAAGACATAACGCGCTGTAAAACAAACAAGAAGCCGATCTGATCAACGGCTGTTTGATTCACACCAGGTGTGAGTTCAGGGTGAAACTCCACCTGGTGTAGTATCTCAGCATTGCCGCGTTGTTACGTATGTAACCCATATGGTTTCGCCCACAAAAAAAACACACGGCCAATTCACTTTACGATACATTCCGCGAAGCGTCTCGATACGACGTGATAATGCGCTATCGTCCAAACGCGAGGATTATTAGCATCGCGAACAAGCCGCGTTAGCATTCGAGTGAAGCAGGTCAGGCAACGTACACACTAAATCAATCGCATCTCGCACACCGCGAGTTTACACCTGAGGCCACAAGTATAGGTGATCCTTCCTTACTCTTTCAAGCGCAAATCTGTCTCACAATGGAGGCGAAAGTTTGCGAATGCTCCCCCGGGGAATCTAACCAATCTCGCTCTCTCTCTCTCTCTCTCGCCCTGTGCCTCTCCCATCTTCACAGAATGTATAATCCCTCCAAATAATCATAACAATCACTCCAAAAAAAAAACACAATAATAAAATTGGTCGTTTCAATCCACGACTGTTTGTGGGGGAACGCTGCTGTGCGCAATTGGCTGCCGCGATTCGCCCACAAATACATACGGTCAATTCACTTTACAGCGTACTCTGTGAAGCGCTTTGAGACGTCGATAAGATGTGAAAAGCGCTATATCAAATGCAAGGATTATTATTATTATTATTATTAATGTGCTGTAAAAGTACGGTATACATTTGGGCGTGAAACGCGGGGCAGCGTCCCCACAAACCGTGGTGGATTGACGCAACCAATTTAATGTTGTCTTTTTTTTCTCTCTCTCTCTCTCTCTCTCGAGGAGTTATTATCGGGGATGCGGAGTCAGAAAACTCTGCCTCAGATTTTAAACCTGCCGCGAATCGAACCCAGGTCTCTCGTTTGCGAGGCGAGCGCTCGAACCAGTGAGCTACAGATTATATATTGTCCTGCGACAGCTATACTCTACATGTATCCAGATAAAACATTCGTTCTGCACATTTTTTCTTGTCTGATATAACATCTGGTGTAAATTTGAGACGTCTAGAAGACGCGAAAAGCGCTATATCAAATGCAAGGATTACTATTATTATATAAATTCTGCATCCACGTGCTCATCGTCCACAAGTTCCAAGTATAAAAGAACGTTTAAGTTTCACACAGATCTCAAGAGAGGCCCTAGGAGCCGTTTAAACCGTTTGAACTCGGTTGTAAACAAAGTCAAAACCGTACGGTGCAAAGAGAAGCTGACAATATTATCAAATGTCACCCTCTAGCGGTCAAGGCCAACACACAGTTGTCCCATTATCAGCTCGTTGATTCCTTGTCGAGAAGGTGAAGGGCAAAAAAGCTCACAGTTCTGGGCCACTGTGAGGGAAACGGAAGAGTGCAAGTGAGTTTACAAGGAGGTGCACTCAGATGTCCGGTAGTTCAGCGGCTAGAGTAATCGCCTCGCAAGCGAGAGAGCTGGGTTCGATTCCTGGCCTGGGTCGAAGCTTTACTTCCCACACGCCTGACAATAATCCCTCAAGAAAATACCACCAGAATAAAATAGTCACTTCAATCCACGGCTGTTTGTGTGCTGTGTGCAATTGGCTGCCGCGTTTCGCCCCGCAAAATATGCAGTCAATTCACTCCCAGAGGTATCAAAGCCAATCGCAGACCCCTTGCTGCTGTTCCTACTGAGATCAAGCTTAAGGAATCATGCATCAATAAGAGAGAGAGAGAGAACGAGAGGTGGGAAGCAGCAATGTGTAGGTCACCGGAACTTGTTATCAGCCAGAAGAAGGTTTTAGAATTATTTTGGGGTCAGAAGTTACTTATCGTGTGGCTTCCTGAGGTGGGGGGAGGCCAATGCCTTGGAGCTCGCAGAGATAGTGTGGGTGAAGGTAAAGTGGCTGATATCATATACCTCGACTTTCACAGGCATTTTGACAAGGTCCTTGATTGATAATAACTGCGTTCACCTCAGTTCACCCTCCCGCAAAGGCAGGAACCCACTGGTAAACAGTCAAAGACGGTCAGGTTGGCCAATGGCTCAGTAGTTACAGTGTGGCACTGGCTGAAAGTTTAGAGCGCTCGCCTTACAAGCGTGAGACGATCTGTGTTCGAATCCAGGCAGGTCAGGGTGAAACTTTGGGCAAGTTTCCTTACTCCACACACACATTCACACGCCTAATAATAATACATCCAAAAAAACAAATAATAATAAAATTGGTCATTTCAATCCACGACTGTTTGTGGGGGACGCTGCTGTGCGCAATTGGCTGCCGCGTTGCGCCCACAAATATACGGTCAAGTCACTTTACGGTAGGTTCAGTGAAGCGCTTTGAGACGTCCAGAAGACGTGAAAAGCGCTTTATATCGAATGCATTTGACGTAGCGCCTTATCCCGTCATTGGGACATCTCAAAGAGCTTCACGGAATATACCGCAAAGTGTTGCGACTGTGTATTTTGCGGACGAAACCTGCTCCACGAAAACAGCAGGGCCGAGTGATATTCACCGCAGTTTGAACAATACAAGCTCCATTTTGATTTTGAGATGCGCAAAATATTTTGTGCACCAGTCTCTCGTTTCCAGTTCGACTCCGTGGAGATGTGGTTCTTTTGCTCCTCCGCTCTCGCAGCGCGTGACTGTTTGGGGACACCTAGTTTAACTTGCAGCGTCGTCTGGACAGGTTAGCTTTGCTCTACTGTACAGTATCGTATCGTATTGTGTTGTGTTGCATTCAAGCGTTTTTGCTCTGCCTCGTCTCCTGCGTAATTCACTGGCGTGAAACGGCGCAGCCTGGTGGCCGAACGTTGGTAACTGCAGCCAAATGTCAGTGTTGTTTGTTTTGGATCAGCCAAGGGAGGGGTTCTTGGACACCCATCAGACAGTCAACCCCACCACCGCCAGGCTGAAGGTGTATGTCTGTACGTCCAACCGGTCTGTGGGGAGCGAGTGGGAAGAATCCCAGCCATCAAATTCTCCAGATTTCTCCGAAAGACCTCGCTGACGAGCCAGGTGGGTTGGCCCTTCCATTCGCAGCTCCTTTCGCCTTGGCAAGCACTGTACACTGCGGAGTAAAAACGTTGCGGAGTCCTGTAGCTCAGTGGTTAGAGCGCTCGCCTTACAAGCGAGAGAGCCGGATTTCGATTCCAGGCGGGTCAGGGCGACACCTCGGGCAAGTTTAATCCCTCCAAGAAAATAACGATCATAAAATGGACATTTCAATCCACGACTGTTTGTGGGGGACGCTGCCGTGCGCAATCGGGTGCCGCGTTTCGCCCACAAACATACAGTCGATTCGCTTTACAGTATACTCTGTGAAGCGCTTTGAGGCGTGTCGAAGACGTGAAAAGCGCTATGTCAAATGCAAGGATTATTAGTAGTAGTTGTAGTACTGTAGTAGTAGTGACAGGACCATAGACTTTATTACAGACAAAAGCTACAAAGAAAACTAATTGTTCTGTTTTTCTACAAGTTGAAGATAAGTGATTCAGGTCTAGGTGACTGAGAGGAAAGACAGGCTGTTTCTTGGCTACGAGGTCATTAGTGTTGTTTGAACTGTTGCTTGGAAACGCCGTGTTTTTATTTTTCTGCTCGCTAAACGAGGAATGACCAGGTCCCAACTGATTAAGAGCTGTACCGTTCGGAAGCAACAAATGTTATTGTCCACCACCACCCCCCCACCCCACTGTCCACCCTTCCTTTGAATCTCCAACATTTGTCTCCTTTTTTCCCTTTCATCAGGGCATGGATCTATGGGCCCCAAAATAATACTACGAATAATACTAATCCTTGCATTTGAAATAGCGCTTTTCGCATCTCATCAACGTCTCAATGTGCTGCGTATACTGTGCGCAACTGGCTGCCGTGTTTCGCCCACAAATGTACGGTCAATTCACTTTGCAATGTATTCTGTGACGCGCTTTGAGACACAGTCTCTGAAACTTCAAGACCAAACACAACAGTTCATGCAAAAGCATCGCTTGTCGCGCGATTGCGTCACGATCCAAAGTCAAACTTGCCGATGTTGGTAAAAACAAGCCACTTTGCGCGGCCAGCGATCAGGAGCAATACAACATGGTGTTTCTGAGAACTGGTAATTATTTGCTTAAGAACTATGTACTCTGAACTCTGTGAAGCAAATCTATACAAAAGGATTTCATTCAAAGGTGGTGAGGTGGCGGTGGGTGGGGGTGGGGGGGGAAGTGCGATTGTGAATCGTGTTTGTGAACAAATCTACTGTGATGTCCTCCTCTGTCACATTAATAATAATAATCCTTGCATTTGATATAGCGCTTTTCACATCTTATCGACGTCTCAAAGCGCTTCACAGAATGTCAATCAGTCAATCAGTCAATCAATCAATCAATCAATCCTTACATTTATATTGCGCCTTTCACGTTGAGAGGACGTCCCAAGGTGCTGTACATTTAGGTAGGGACAAGGGCGGAGGGGAGGGGTCGGAGCAGGATGAAAGAGAGTTGGAAAATTGTCTTTATATTGTGGGTGAAACGCGGTAGCCAAATCGCGCACAGCAGTGTCCCACAAACAGTCATGGAAGTGGGATTAGGGGAAAAAGGGGGAAAGATGGCAACGGGAGGGGTTGGAGTAGGGGGAAGAGGAGCAGGGCAAGCGGGGAGAGGGAGGGAAAGTTGGAGTGGGGTAAGGTCAGGGTGGAAGAGGGGGGAGAAAGGGGGTTAAGGGAGAAACATTGGCTCGCAAATGCCCAAAGCATCCGGCTTGTACCAACGCCTACCCCAAATCAACGTCCTTGAGAGAACAGGAGGAGAAATAAGATAATGATAATCTCCGCATTTGATATAGCGCCTTATCACATAATTGAGGCATCTCAAAGCTCTATACAGAACATACTGTGAAGTGAATTGACTGTACACCTTTTGTGGGCGAAATGCAGCATCCAATAACGCACAGCTGTGTCCCAGTGGACTGAGCAATGAAATAATTATTATCGTTATTATGATTATTCGGAGGGATTTCTTACTCCCAGAAAGGCTTCACAACAACCCACGCAGCGCCGCGCTCAACGCACCCGCTCCTCGGAGATGTTTTGACATTGAAACAAATGCTGTTCACGTGTTTTAGCCGCAGTTCGATTGGCCTCGCTGATAAAGCAAATCCAACAGATACGCTCATTGCTACAAATCAGATCAAACCTGCTCCCTTTTCAGCTGCTTTTCGTCAAAATGCCAACGTTCCCGGCTGTCGTCTCACATGCTGTTGTGTTTAAATTTGCTCCCCCTTCCCACCTCCCCCCCACCCCAACCCACACACAAACAAACTCTTTATGACTTAATCGTGTCAAATTGAACTTGAAGTTAGTTCTATTTAAAAATAGACACTCTCCAACGCTTTTAGACTGACGTTAATGTCCCTTAGTTTAGGGAGTACCGGTAAGTGGTTTTACTTCACACTAATTTGTTTTTCTTTCCCTGTCTAAAGGTTGTTTAACTCCTGCAGCTGTGGCTACAGATAGAGAAAGACCGAGACGGAGAACGAGTGAGCAAACTGGACCCATTTGCTTGTCAGAAATGTTACCGCCAGCTCCACACCGTGCTCATTGGAGCTCCGGTAGCTCAGTGGTTAGAGCGCTCGGTTTACAAGAACTGTGTTCGAATCTAGGCGGGTCAGGGCGAAACCTCGGGCAAGTTTCCTTACTCCACACACACACACACACACACACACATACGCACCTAATAGTAATCCATTCCGAAAAAAAAGACAGTAATAAAATTCGTCATTTCAATCCACGACTGTTTGTGGGTGTCGCTGCTGTGCGCAATCGGCTGCCGCGTTTCGCCCACAAATATACAGTCAATTCACTTTACAGTTCACAATTCATTCTGTGAAGCGCCTTGAGACGTCTAGAAGACATGAAAAGCGCGATATCAAAATGCAAGGATTATTATTATTAATATTAGCAATAATCTGTGTATTACCAATAAAGAAGCAAAGAAACAATTGCCTTTTTTTTTAGCAATTGTGGTGAGATAGACTCCCATTGACAAGTCAGTCAGTCTCACATCTAATCTTCTGCAGCTACTGCTTAGTTGATAGTAGCCCATATATTACAGGTAAAATGATTATTCATTCAGTCGTAAGTACAGTTAAACAGGCTCAGTTTAACTAAACTCAGTTAAACTAAGTTAAACCCAGTACTCAGTCTGTGCTAAATTAAACTCATCTAAGAGAGGGTGGACTTAAATTTTATAGCAGAATCGCCACGGATAAAAATAAAGAGTAATTTCAGAGGGCTGAGGTCGTACAATCAATTAATCCCTGCAAAGATCCGCGCTCCTGGATGTGTGGGTTTAAGTGCTTGAACGTCAACATCTTGCATCCAATACTTCAGTGGAGAGCAGATGGTAACGCAGACCGTTAATATTAAAAGCAAATACAGTAACATGTGCTCGTTCATCATCCATCTTTCACGGGGGACAGGTTGTTTCTGGTTCCTCTCACAGTAGCCTGACATGGGTATCTATCCATTTAGTAGCGATGGCAACCGAACACAAACACATATCAACTGGCATTGACGCAGCCTCAAGAAGCTCGCGCTTATCTGGGAACACAATCAGAAGGGTATTAATCCTTCAACGCATCGCCTTGTCAGTCAACCCTGCGGAGTCCGAGGCAGGCAGGATTTAACTCTTTGCGCGCTCAATGTTTGTTCTGCAGCTGTACTGTTGCGGAATATGTTTTCTAAACAGTAAATTAAGATAAGGTCCCATCACGGATTATTAGATTGTGTGATTGCACCTAAATTTACACCTGGTCTACGCCCAGAAGACCAGTTGGCCTTAAAACAGTTCAGAATTGGGAGGTGATGGGTGGACTTTGGGTGGGGGAGGGGGGGTCAGGGGTGATGACAGGGGGATGGGGAGGTTTTGGGTGTGGAAGGTGGTCTGGTTACCATGGTACTACCCCCCTGGTACTGCTCCTCCACCCCCACCCCAGTCCAGGGCTGGGGAGAGGCTGGGGTGGGGGTGGAGGTGGGGGCAGTTGTTGAGTAGGAGTGGTGGGGGAGGGTGGTGTGGTGGGGGAGGGTGGTGTGGTGTGAGGGGGTGGGGGGAGGGGTTGGATGGGAATGTTGGGAGGGGTTGGTGGGAGTGGGGAGTATTGGTTGCGATGGAGAGGTGTGGGGGAGATGGGTGCGTGTTGGGTGGTGGAGGGCGAGGTGTTGGGTGGGTGATGGTGGAGCGTGGGGTGTTGGGGGGAGTTGATTGGTGGTGTGGGGTTGTGTGGGGAGGTGATGAGCAGCCCCTAGAGCGATGTAAGTGTTCCCTCCTGTAATCGTTTCTATCAAAAAGACATTGTGCCAAGAACATAAAGTGCAGTGAGGGAGGGGAGGTGCTGAGTTCTGAAACAAATCTCGGTCAAATGGACAACTCATTGGATTCCGATAATAACAATAATCCTTGCATTCGATTTAGAGCAATTTTCACATCTTCTTGGTGTCTCAAAGCGCTTCACGGAATATTCTGTAAATTGATTGTGTACTTTGTGGGCGAGACTTTGAGTACTTTGCAGCCAATTGCGCACAGCAGCGTCCCTCACAAACAGTCGTGGGTTGAATTGAGCAATTTTTTATTGTGTTTTTTGGAGCGATTATTAGATTGTCTAGTAGATTAGTACCGCAAGCTGCCTGACTGATACTCTCCCTTGCTATTTGTGTTTATTCCTCGCCTGGTCTGAAGGAATTAGCCTTTGCTGGGGGTAATATCCGGCAGGATAGGGAAAGAGTCCTGTAGCCCTTGAATGATTTGCTCAATTGCTTAACTAGACATGAACATACAGTTCCACCGTGGAGGACACCATGTTTTCACTTTGACATTCAAGGGTTGGATGTTTCCAGCGCTGGTTAATCATTCCACCCCACTTTCTTTCATTGAGGAGCGTTGAGGTTTGACTGTTCATCTTCAAACGTTGTCCAGATAACATGAATTTCTCTAGGCTAGGGGAGTGGGCAAGTAGGTGGCATCTCGGTAGCAAGAATAAAAGAATAGATTATTTTCTAGAGGGGGAGAAGTAAAATAGTGTTAGTATTCAAAGGGATTTGGGTGTCCTTGTGCACCAGGCCCAAAAAGTTACTTTGCAGGTGCAGCAAGCAACTATGAAGGCGAGCGGCATGCTAGCGTTCATTTCAAAAGGTTTAGTGTATAAGAGTAGGGAAGTCTTGCTGCAACTGTACAGGGCTCTGGTGAGACCGCACCTAGAGTATTGTGTGCAGTTTTGGTCTCCATATTTAAAAAAGGACATATAAGCCTTAGAGGGGGTGCAGCGTAATTCACTAGGTTAGTTCCTGGGATGAGGGGATGGGTTGGGTTGAGTTTATTCAACCTATGAGGATAGGTTGAATAAACTAGGGCTGTATTTTCTGGAGTACAGAAGAATTAGGGGGAATCTTATTGAAACATATAAGATTCTTAAAGGGCTAGATAAAGTAGGCACTGAGGGACTGTTTCCCCTGATAGGAGAATCTATAACCAGGGGGTCACAGTCTTAAAATTAAGGGTCAGCCTTTTAGAACAGGGTTGAGGAAACATTTCTTCACTCAGAGGGTAGTGAATTTATGGAATTCACTACCCCAGAAGGCTGTAGATGCTCAGTCCTTGAACATTTTCAAGGCTGAGCCTGATAGATTTTTCAAATAGAGGGATTAGGGGATATGGGGATAGGGCAGGTAATCAGAGTTAGGTGAGAAGATCAGCCATGATCTTATTGAATGGCGGAGCAGGCTCGAAGGGCCAAATGGCCTACTCCTGCTCCTAATTCTTATGTTCTTATGTTCTTCAACACAAGTAACTCTCTTAAGTGCATAATGCACCCGCAGTCCCTCCACCTCTCCCTCCTCTTTGATGGTCACATCAGTCATCCCAAATCCCCCCCACCCTCTTTCCCTCCACCCTCCCTGTCCCCAGCACGGATCTGTAACAATGATTGTCCAGTCTTGGGATGTCTTCCTGACATGAAAGGCGCTGTCTGTACAAGTGTAATTTTGTTGTGGTTGTTGCTACACTAGTTTCTATTTCCATTTTTCGACTGAGTGTTTTTTTGTAACATCCTCTAGCCTGATAGATTTCTGTTTGCACGAGTCTTCTGTTGTTGAATGTAACCAAATCTGTTTTCACTATTGGCACCTAAGAAGAAGAATACAGCAATAGGCTGATTTGATAAGTCCTTTCAAGCCAAGGAAACTTCTCAAGGAGTTTTACAATATTTGGTCACTGCAATGTCCACAAAACAGCCATGCAGTAACTGACCAATTTGTATCTAGAGAGTTGTTGGCTAGGAACTCTCTTCTGTTTACTCCCAGTGGGATATATTGGGAGGTCCAACTAAATAGGGAGATGGCACCTCAGTTTAATATCGTATCCAAAGCATTGCACCTTTGACAATGCAGCACTTCTGAAGTCAGGCTACCATCTGAAACTGACTGACATTTTAGCAATGTGTGAGCAATACTCCTAGTTCCAATCTAGCCTGTGTTGTAGGCAAATGTTGGGAAGGGGCATAATGTACTGTACAAACCTCAACCAAATCAAAATCCTGCAGAAATCCAAATGAGTGGCTGATCAACCTTGCTGATCTTGTGCTACAAACTATGAACGATTAGATAAACAAGAGTTCTTCAGCCTTGAAAGATGTACAGTATCTCCAAGCTCATCTTGTAGAGGTGTGTATGATTTTAAATGGGAATTGAAAGATTAAAGCCACAATGATACTTTCAGATACGTGTCTAGGGCCAGTTAGGGAAATTTCACAACGGAAACCAGGAAGTATTTCTTGACCTTGATTTTCACATTAACGACTGGAACAAGTTTTAAGGAAGGTTAATTGAGGTCAGGATACCCCAACTAACAATTTGGGAAGCAGCTCATCCCATAATAGGTTGGGAAGAGTGGGATGATAATAATAATAATAATCCTTGCATTTGATACAGTGCCTTATCATCTCTTCGAGACGTTCTCAAAGTGCTTCACAGAATGTACTTAAAGTGAATTGACTGTATATTTTTTGGTTGAAACAAAATAACGAGATCAAATGAATTCAAAGAACTTCTCCGTCCGCACCCGTCTTATGATTTGATTTTTCAGAGAGCTGCGGTTTTACCAAGATTTGTGCGATGCGGATTTTGGAAAAATACTGTGGGCGGTGACGCCAAACACATTGAACGTGGCTCAGGTTAAGACTGTAGAGACCTAATCAAGATGCTGAGAAGATGCTGGCAGGGAACGAGAGGTGAGAAAACAGGAAAGCCAGCTTCACTCATAATTGTTGAACTTTAAACAGGATAATAATAAATATAGCATTGTTCCTTGCGTTTGATAGAGCACCTTTCATCTCAACGAAGATTCCCATGTCCTCAAGCCTTGACTCTTGCTAACCTGCTACCTTCCAGAAGTAGGAAAAAAGACATGTCTTGCCAAGAGAGAGATGGATGATATAGCCCTGGAACGTTCCGTCCTGTCTGCATAGTTTTAATTGTGCAATTCAGCATAATAAAACACCCGGCTGACCAATCTCTTGTAAAAGTTTCAAGAAGTTGCTGAAACGTGATCCCATGAAACCAGCTTTTTTTTTAAACCGCGTTTATCAATAAAATCACAGCTTGGAGGATCCGAAGGTAGAGTTTGAAAATGTTCTCATTCCAAATGCACAAAACTGCTGTGTTCGTGTGTGTTCATCTGTTTGTTCAACATCTCCTATATTCTGAAGCCTCTGACCCGGAAATTATACCTAGACGAACTATAAAATATCAAGGTAAGATTCTCTGTAGTTTTATTTCAACCACAAGTTCAGAGAGAGAATAGATTTTATGTGGAGTACTTTAGCTCAGTGGTTAGAGAACACGCCCTACAAGCGAGGGACCTGAGTTCAATTCCTAGCAGGGAGAAACCTTGGGTACGTTTCCACACGGCTGATAATAATCCCTCAAAAAAAAATAGCAATTATAAATTGGTCATTTCAATCCATGATTGTTTGTGGGGGACGCTGCCGTGCACAATTGGCTGCCATGTTTCGCCCACAAATATACAGTCAATTCACTTTACAGTATATTATGTGAAGCCCTTTGGGTCCTCTTGAAGATATAAAAAACGCTACAGCAAATGCAAGGAATATTATCTTTTAAAAAAAATTTGCAGCCCATTGCAATGTGGCTGTAACTTAAATTATTGCTGTAACTACTTTTACAGATGCAACCTTGAAAGTTTTTGCTGCAAAAGGACTGTCCAATTTTTCATCAATGCTGCTCAGTGAGAAGTACAGCCTGGTGATTGTAGGCGCCAGAGATGCCATCCTTGCACTCGACATCAACAATGTTTCAAGGGTTATAACAAAAGTAAGCAGTGTTGCGATGCAGCTCGAACAATCGCACTACCGTCTGAAGAGAGCCCTCAAGAAGTACAAGGAGTCCGATAGATCAGTGGTTAGAGCACTCACCTTCCAAGTGAAACTCCTGGGTTCAATTACAGATCAGGGCGAAACCTTGGGCAAGTTTCCTTACTCCACTCACTTGATAATAATCCCTCAAAAACACAATAATAAATTGGTCATTTCAATCCACGACTGTTTGTGGGGACACTGCTATGTCCACGTTTCACCCACAAAATATACAGTCAATTCACTTTACAGTATATTCTATGAAGTGCCTTGAAACGTCTAGAAGACGTGAAAAGCACTATATCAAATGGAAGGATTATTATAAGAGGAGCCAGGTTTGATTCCCAGGTAGGGAGAAACTTTAGGGAGGGTTCCTTATTCCACATGCTTCTGTTTACATAGCAGTAAGTTGGATCCCAGTTGTTAGTCGATTAGCGGATCACTTTCTGGGGTAATAATCCCTTCAGTGAAAAAAATTATACTTTGGTCACTCAATCTAAGACTGTTCGTTCGTAGGACACTGCTGTAACCAATCACTGTCATGGTTTATCCCACAAAAATATACAGTCAATTCACTTTACGGTTTATTCAGTGAAACACTCTCGAGACGTCTTGACAGCTAAATACAAATGTGAGGATGATTATTATTAATATTAAAATAAAGACTAGTCGCTTAAGACAAGAGGATAGGAGAGTCTTTCAGGAAAGGGGGAACATTTAATATAACTGAGAAGAGTGAAAGATCTTAGGGAGAACTGGAGCAACTAAAAAAAAATCCAATTTAAAATTCTCTGGCTTGGCCAATTACAAAATAGATCCAACTCTCTCCGCAGTATTATATATTTGTAGCTCTCTTCCTTCTTCTAGGAAACATGGGAAGCCCGTAAAGAGACGCGGAAAACATGTGTGCTTAAAGAGAAATCGCAAGAGGTACGTACATGTCACACCTGGTCTCTTAAGACAATCTGCCGCCCTCTAAATCCCTTTAAAAGTTCGGCAGCTTTAGCATCAACTTATTCGCATCAGGTCATGAGTCGTTATCGAAGCCAGCGTACAGTGTAGATTCACTGGGTACTTTAATTCCAACTTTACAAAAGCAACCGCTTCCAAATCTGCTCAGTCACTTTCGCAGAATCCTTTTACCTTGGCATCATCGACAACCGCAGCAGCTTTGATTAATATAGCACCCTCCACGCTCTCTGGACGGCGTCTCGGAGCGGATCAATATTTAATTGCCACTTTGGTGCTTAAAGCAATATAATAATAATATGCAATAGTTAGGACTTCCCAAAGTGGTCATTATGGGAAGGAGTACTCCGTCCAAAAGAAGTACCGTGTCTATTATTTTGTATTGCAGAACGACTGCCGTAACTACATTGTTGGCCTCAACAGGGTAAATGAAGACAAAATATACGTTTGTGGGACACACGCATTTTATCCACAGTGCGATTACATGGTGAGTGTACAGTGGCTCTGGGGATCGAGTGACCAACGGGGAGATATAGTGGGCTGGACTGGGATTGACATCATATTTCACAAATAAAGTAAGGCTACAGGGTATTTGAGGTCTATTCATATCCGTCACGTTCTCCACATCTTGCTGTCGATAAATGTGTTGTTTTTCTCTTCTATTTTATCATTACCATTGAACTGTAACGAATCCCAGTGTGAAGTCGAGAGTGGATCTGTCTCAAGGAAAGGTGGTTGAAGACAGGACATTGCACCTTCATTTTAAGAAGCAGCTCAATGCTGTAATGGGAAGACTGTAGAGTTGACATAAGGAAGGCATGGGTGGGTGGGTGGGTGGGTAGGGGAAAGAGATTAAGTGGGTAGAAGGCTCTCATTCATCCCAACCTCTGTTGAGATCTACGTAAAGTCGCCCATGTTTCTTAGTGATTTCAGGTAGATTTTTACTAGCAGACGATCGAGTCCTTTTTAGAATAATAATCCCTGCATTTGATATAGCGCTTTTCACGTCTTCTAGACGTCTCAGTGCGGTTGAAACTCTCAAATTTTCTGAAGGCATTTAGTTACTGGGTCTTGCTTGACAGACTATTGGCGTTGGCAAGATCGAACTGAAGCGGCTGCCGCAACACAACAAACTAAACACAGTGTACGACCCTGAGTACAGTCATGCCTCCATCATGGTCGGTACGTCACTCAACCCAAGTCGACTGTTTTGTTCTGCAAATAAAAAAGAATTGTTTCCAGCCAGCACCGCAGCTAAAGTTTAACTCTTTCAAACAAAAGAGTTAATCGATCTGCAGAAATTGAAACGTCTCCACGACGTGATCAGGAGCTATATTGAATGTCGTTTAATAATAATAATAATAATTCTTGCATCTGGCA
Organism: Hydrolagus colliei; assembly: GCA_035084275.1. Taxonomy (NCBI): domain Eukaryota; kingdom Metazoa; phylum Chordata; class Chondrichthyes; order Chimaeriformes; family Chimaeridae; genus Hydrolagus; species Hydrolagus colliei. The sequence goes on along the minus strand of CM068766.1, from coordinate 1,298,961 downwards.
CTGTGCCTTATCACATACGTCCTTGAGACGTCTCAAAGCGCTTCGCAGATTGTATAAAGTGCGTGACTGTGCGTTTTGTGGGCAGTCAATTGGACGCTGCAGAGTCGTTGATATAGATTATATTTAGGTATTATCGTTTTAATGTAGTTCACGGTTAGATGACACGTTCACGCAACCGTTCATCCATCGCTTGTGCGTCTTCCGCTCGTTGTCAGCGCCTTGGGACGTCCTCCCGACGTGAAAGGCGCTCTATAAATGTGATTTGTTGTTGTTGTTGTTGTTGTTGTGCGTTTCAATGCATTTCAGACGGAGTGCTGTACTCGGCAGCGCAAAGCAACTTCCGTGGCACTGAGCCGGTTTTCTATCGCAACCTCAACCAGAATAGCCTGAGAACAAAGTACTCTTCACAATGGCTGAGACGTGAGTGCGTCCGTGTGTAAGGGAGGAATGTTCCCGAAAGCCCTTTCTCACCTCCGACGTATTTTGCGGTTGCCGCCCCCCCCCCCCCCCCCACCCTCCTTACCTATTTTCAGGTCACGGCTTTTCGTCTTAACTGCGCTTTTGGTCACCTTTTTCCACTTCCCCCTGGACTCGGCTCCAGGATCTGTTATTGGGAAGCGCTCCGAGACGCCGTCTGGCGTGGAGTGAGGCCGCTATATAAATGCATATTGTTGCTGTTGTTAACTGTTCGCAGTACAACATTGTTGTGAGCACATCTGCTCACATCAGGAGCAATCTATCGGAGATTGACAGTCCTTCTTGATATCAATGCATTTTATCTTGACAGACCCTAATTTTGTTTATGTGGACGTGGTGCGAGAGAGTCAAGACAGTCCCGAGAGGGATGATGATAAGATTTACCTTTTCTTCAGCGAGACAGTCGAGGGGCTTGATTTCAAATCTGAAATAGTGACCTCCAGGGTTGCCCGAGTGTGTAAGGTGAGTGATTTGATGCCTTGTAGTGATTTGCTCTTGATTTAATCTATCTATCTATCCATCCTTCCATCCACCCATCCTTCCATCCACCCATCCACCCACCCGCCGACTGCCTGGGTCCGCAGTGTTCAATTGAACCTTCAGAATTGTACACAGCAAGGGGGATGCAGAGTCCACGGGTTAAGTAGCTGAAGAGACAAAGGCAAAGCATTTCAACCATTGAGGAGGTTGCAGCTAATCACTGCATGCGAGTCCCATAGCTCAGTGTTTCGAGCACTTGCCTTGCAAGCGAGAGACCTGGATTTGATTCCAGTCAGGGTGAAACCATGGGCAGGTTTCCTTACTCCACACGCCTAATAATAATCGCTCAATAAAAACCAATAATAAATTGGTCATTTCAATCCGCGGCTGTTTGCGGGGACGCTGCCTCATTTCACCCACATGTACACAGTCAAAATTCACTTCATAGCATACTCTGTGAAGCGCTTGGAGGCATCTAGAAGAATGAAAGTGCTATACCAAATGTAAGGATTATTATTGTCGGATCCATTGGATTTGAAGCTCCCGTTGTAACGTTGGAATGTGTTTTCGTTCATGTTTGTTCTGATGATTCCAGGGAGATCAGGGTGGAAAACGAATTTTGCAGAAAAAGTGGAGCACCTTTCTGAAGGCCGGACTTGAGTGCAAGTCCCATCATTCGGACAATACATTTAATGTCATTCAGGACGTTTATTTGTTTAAGGAATCGAAATGGAGAGATAATATTTTCTATGCCATCTTCACATTGCAATGGTAAGCCCCTCACCCACCTCACCCCCCAAACCGCCACCAAAAACTAGACATGGACCAGAATGTTTGAAATTCAACCGCGTCAATATAATTTGTACAAGTATTTGCACTAAATACAATCTTATGGACAAAGGGATTAAGGGATATGGGGATAAGGCAGGTGGAGTTAGATTGGAAGATCAGCCATGACCTTATTGAATGGCGGGACAGGCTTGAGGGGCCGAATGGCCTACTCCTGCTCCTAATTCTCATGCTCTTATGAAGCCGCTTTAACTGGACGCCAGCTAAAACTGGACAAAACGCCCGTCCCCGATGCAGTTGTATTCTTGCCCGTTTTAAATGTACCTCCACTCAGCCACCAATGGAATCTGGATTTTGTTAGCTGCCCTCTAAAGCAACCAATGTTCTTCCTCACGCAGGGGCCTGCAGGACAACTCGGCAGTCTGTGCTTTCACTATGGCAGCGATCGAGCAAGTATTTAACAAAGGAACCTTCAAAACACCTGAGATTTTACAAAATGGTTATCACCATATGATTAGGTACACAGGAAATATTCCTGTGCCCCGTCCCGGAACTGTTAAGTACAAAATGTTTTCATACAAACACTATATAAAATCTGCACAATAATTAGAGTCAGCTTTTCTGTCTGTGTAAAATCGGAAACGGGTTTACTTCCAGCCTGCGTTAATTTTTTGTTGTTGTGGAGAACGATCATTGCGTTGAATATGCCGTCACTGTTGAAATAGCCAGTATTGTAACTGTATGCACGTACTGCGATACAATCATTCTTGCATTCGATACAGCAATTTCTCACTTCGTCTTCGAGACGTGTCAAAGTGCTTCACAGAATGAATTGACTCTTGCGTTTTGTGGGCGAAAGATTGCTTGTGTGTATGCGAACTATACATTTGCGCGAGTTAGTAGCCTTTGAAAGCCGTTGAAATCTGATATTCTTGTCCCATCTAGTGTATCAATAAGAGTCAGATTAAATCCGGCTATCGTTCTTCTTTGGATATGCCGGATAAAACGCTCCAGTTTACACAAAACCATCCCTTGTTGGACGATATAGTGATGCCTAAAGATAACAATCCGATGTTGGTAAAACACAACACGAAGTACACCCAGATAGTTGTTCAAAGAGTCACTGCCATCAACCAGAAGCAATACATTGTCATTTTCCTGGGAACAGGTAATTCTTTGCTCTCTAAGTCCTCTGAACTATGTGCTTATTTGACACATAAAGAAATTCTACCAAAGATCCTGATTTAAAGCTTTCTAAGAGTCCAAGAAAGGTACAAACGCAGAAAGATTCTACGTACCCAAATATAGGCATGCAGGCGGATAAGAAGAAACGAATACAGCACGTTTCTCTGGATGTGTATGACTAACACAAAGCTCGCAGTGAGTGAGTTGGCTTGCTGTTATAAGCAAATCGTTATCTGTGAGAGTGAAGCTCGAGCAATTTAAGGATGTCAATAAAACTCTGAGCTCAAGCCAGCGACACAGCCTCCCTGCTGCTGGATGCTGGTGCGCTCGATCCCATCAAAATGAGAGACGTCCATAGTATTCGAATGAATCTCTAGGAGTTTCCGGGAGAAACTCCTTTGTCTTTTTCAAGAGAGTCCATTAATGTCCACAAGAACAGACGGTTGGTTAGGACTTTGGTTTTAAACATCTCAAGCTTGCTGAGAAAGTCACGCGGTGGAATATTTTGGGTACGGTTGATGACACCAGAGGAACAAAATGTGGTTGTCACTTGATTCAGAACCTGTAACATTAAACCTAGACTTTACTATTTTTTTCAGCCAAAGGATGCTTGCATAAAGCAATGAATATAGCTGGGAAGGGGTATATTATTGAAGAAGTACAGATCTTCCCTTCTGAGGAACCTGTGAAAATTCTGAGGATTTCACCAACCAGGGTAAAATAATAATACTGTAATAATAATAATAATAATGTTTGCATTGATATAGGCCCTTATTACGTCTTTGAGATGTCGAAGGCGCTTCACAGAATATACTGTAAAGTGAATTCAATTGAATTTTTGTGGGCAAAAAATATTTCATAACAATGTGAAGGTTTGGTGTAAATACTTTGGAGGTTCTTAATATTTTGATCCACGTGCATTGGAAATAATTGCCACTTTGGGTGAAAGCAACTGGATGAAGACTGATTTCACATTACGTTCCAGCTTCCTCAGCCAGAAGCTGGATCTAATTATTTGGTTGGACTAATTGGTTTATTTCTGAAAGCAGAGAAAAATATTCCTCTTCCTTCCACTTTGTTGTCCATTATCGATAATAATAATAATAATAATCCCTCAATTTTTTTTTTTAATTTTCAATTCGCAACTGTTTGTGAGGACACTGCTGTGCGCAATTGGCTGCGGCGTTTCACCCACAAAATGTCTACGGTCAATTCACTTCACAGCATATTCTGTGAAGTGCTTTGAGAACAGCTAGAAGACATGAAAACCGCTGTGAAAAAAAATATTATTATTATTATTAATTCATTAATGAGGCGGGAGAAAGGATTTATTTTTTTCTGATGATGATCGCTTTCGTTGATGTAGAATTGTTTTGCTTCCCAGGGTCAGTTGTATGTTGGCTCCCAATCTCAGATAGTACAAGTGCCTGTAGCTGTGTGCAGTCAGTACAAGACCTGCTGGAATTGTGTGTTGGCGAAGGATCCCCACTGCGTTTGGAACAATTTGACGGGACAGTGCTTCACCATCATCACAAACAAAGGCAACTCCGAGTGAGTAACGAATCTCCTCTGGCATACGCCTCTTGCACGTCTCTACATGTGTGTTCCCAGTGCGGTGGGGAAACCGTGGGTCTGACTTGGCTTCTGCAAATCCAGATCAAATAAAGCCATTTTCGAATGTGTTTCCCAGTTGGGTCACACCTCGGCTGGGTTGGTCAGTATTCTTGTCTCTGGTCTCGGAAACCACGCACATCTGGCCTTTAGTTTGTCATGGTTGGTCCAGGCTGAAATGCCAGCGAGGTACTGGAGGAAGGTGGGCACAGCAACAACGACTTGGATTTACATAGCGCCCTCACTTCATTCCGTTCCACCCTCAGCGGCCGTGCCTTCAGCCACTGTGTCCCAAGGCTCCGGAACTCCCTTCCTCACACCCCTCGCCTCGCACCCCTTCCCCTCCCCCCCCACTCCCCCCCCCCCCCTCTCTTCCCAGTTTCAGGTCACAGCTGAAGACCTTTCTCTTCGACCGCGCCTTTGGTCACCTTTCTATCCCTGCCCCTGCCTCATTCCCGGGATCCGCCATTGTAAAGCGCTCTGAGACGCCATCCGGCGTGGAGGGCGCTACATAAATCAAAGTTGTTGTTGTTGCCTCAGGGCGCTTCCCAATAATGGATCCCGGGGCCGAGCCAGGGGGAGGGGGGCAAAAACGCAAAAAAAAAGAAAGCCGAGACCTGAAAATAGGAAGAGACCTCCCTCAATCCCATCTTCCTGCTATACCCTGATGTACAGTATTTACTCTCCAGGTAAGTCTTTGCCCGATCTTGCTGTATACAAATTGCCTACCTGCCACATTTGTCCACAGAAACTGGATCCAGGATGTGGAGAACGGAGACGTGTCGAAATGTCCCATTCCCAGTAAGTAACCCGAGAACAGTTTTCTGCAAAATCATCAATTGGAAGAAAAAAAAGTCTTCTGGACTAAGGCCAGGTGAAATTTCACTTGGCTCCGATCTAATAATAATAATAATAATAATAATAATCCTTACGTTGAATGTAGTGGCTTGTCACATCATCAACACGTTTCAAAGCGCATCACAGGACATACTGCAAAGTGATTTTTATCATTTTGATGATCTAGCTGAGATCCACTGAAAGCACAGATCGAGGGTATCTATGGTATCTTTAAAAGATCTGGAAGCGTGACAGTAATCTTCTTGATCATACAGTATTTTTTTCCAATAATTGTGATTCTAATTTTTTTTAAATTGTGGTGGAGGCTTGTCATATTAAACAAGTACAGCACTAACACTCCTCTCCTCAGAAAAATCTTCGATCGACTATCAACTGGTTACTCAAAGAAATAAAGAGTGGTTGAAATGCCAGGTGACCTCCAACCTCGCTCAGAAGGAGTGGCAGTTCAAAGGAAAGAAGCTTCCAACGAATTCTTCCAAGTACATCCATCACAAGCAAGGGTTATTAATACTTAATCTCTCCAAACTTGACAAAGGTCGGTATGACTGCCAGGTTGCCGAAATGGTCAATGGGAAACAATTAACCTACATCCTGGAAACTTATAACTTGTAGTATTTCAAGCGCTCTGAAGACGCCGTCCGGCATGTAGTGCGCTATGTAAATCATAGTTGTTGTTGTTGTTGTTACCTGTGGCCCTGTAGACAAAGATCACATCATCTCTGTGCAAAGTGCTCTGCCGCATTTTCGCTGCCCGAGACTTTGACGCAAAGGAGCCTGAATCAAATGCGCGTAGGCTTGGGGTGAAGAGTACCATAACTTGAGGATCCATAGAGTGCGGGTGAATTCCTCCGGTAATCTCCCGTTCTTCCCACTCCTGCCCGTTTGGATTTTGAAAGCTTTCAACTTTGGTATTCGTCGAAAGCTTTTTCCAATATTCGCAAATATTTTCTCACTTCCTAGCCGCCCCCCCACCCCCACCCCCCAGCATGAGATTCTTGTATGGGCAATGGGATTAAATGAGATTGTGCCACAGATTTCTTGTCGTCCTGTGTTTTATTTCTCTGAGAGGGAGTGAGGTTGGGAGAGGGGTGGGGGGGGGGGGGGCCTGATAATGATGGTACCCTCATAGAATCACCCATTATTGCTTCACAAATTTTAATCCAGGCTTGCTATGGCCCACAAAATAACCCTAACATTGAAAGTAAACTCTGTGAAGCGCCTTGAAACAACAATAAATTGCGTTTGTATCGCGTCTTGAGGGGTGGGAGGACAGTCCAGGGTTTTACCTGAGCTGGAGGTTGGCATAAGAAGGAGCAGAGGGCAGAGAGGATGGTGCGAGGAGGGTGATCCAAGCGGCAGGCAAAGAGGAAGACGGTCTTGACACCCACTCCTGCCACAGAGGCTGCAGCGTGAAAATGTAGCTATCTTATCACGTTCTTTGAGACATCCCCATGTGCTTCATGGAATATCCTGTAAAGTGTGCAGTGACTGTATTTTGTAGGGGAAACGCGGCAGCCATATGCACACAGCAGCGTCCCACAAACAGTCGCAAACATTCTGCAAATTGTTTCCAATCAACCTCAATTTATGAAGCACTCGTGACGCCTTTCTTACCAAATGCACCTGATCCAAATACAATCATAATTACTAAATATTTTCCTTCTTCCCCCTTACCCTCCTGTCCAGCTCAAGATTCTGGAATGGGGAAAGTGATTAAATGAGAATAATATACTGCACAGTAATAACATGATGAGAGTTGTAAAGAGCTACAGGACTAATTTGTAGCGCAGTGGTTAGAGCACTCGATTTACAAGTGAGAGACCTGGGTTCGAATCCCAGCCAGGGCGAAACCACAGGCCTGATAATAATCTCTCAAACAAAAATCCATGACAGTTTGTGGGACGCCGTTGTGAGCAATTGAGTGCTGCGTTCCTCTCACAAAATCAGTAATAATACTAATCCTTGCATTTAATATAGTGCGTTTCACATCTTCAACGACAACTTTGATTTATATGGCGCCCTCCCGCCGGACGGGATAAACGTACAGTGACCCACAAACAGTCGTGGATTTAAATGACCAATTTTATTATCGTAGTTTTTTTGGGGGGGCAGGGGATGGATTATTATTAGATGTGTGGAGTAAGGAAAGTTACCCACGGTTTCGCCCTGACCTGCCTGGATTCGAACACATGTCTCACGCTTGTAAGGCGAGCGCTCTAACCACTGAGCTACAGGGAGCTCCACATTATTGTTTACCCTCTCTCAATTCCCGGCAGGTCAGGTCAGGTACCTAGTCCACCCACACGCCTGATAATAATCCCTCCAAAAAACAAAAAAAACCACGATAATAAAATTGGTCATTTTCCATCCATCGCTGTTTGTGTAGGGGGAACGCTACTGTGCGCAATTGGCTGCCACGTTTTGCCCACAAAATATACAGTCGATTCACTTGGCAGTATATTCCGCGAAGACACCTTGAAGTCGTCTAGAAGACGTGAAAAGCTCTATGTCAAATGCAAGGGTTATTATTATTATTCTTATTATTATGAGTATTCTTATTATTGGTTAAGTCTCAGGGCTCTCTGACGTCACAGCGACCCACTGGGTGCGAGTGCGAGTGGCGCCTGCGCAGGTTGTGGACCACGTGGGTAGGGGGGGCAGTTGGGGCGTCAGGCGGAGGAGGAGGAGGGCCTCCGTCACTTCCTGTGCCACGCGTCCGACTTCCGGACGACACGGAGTTAGCAAGATGGCGGCCACCGCCCAGTCGGAGGGAGACCCGTTGTTTGACGTGAAGAACAATTTCTACATCGGCAGCTTCCAGCAGTGCATCAACGAGGCGCAGAAAGTCAAGGTGAGGTCCCTGGGGCCGGGGGCTGGACACACACACACACACACACACACACAGAGAGAGAGAGAGAGAGGGCCCTGGGGGTGGGGGGGCTCCATCTGGAACTCCATTCCTCCCTCCCTCACCTCCTTCAAGGCCGGTCTCAAGACCCTCCTGTACGATCGCGCCTTCTGCTGCCCTCCCAACTCTCCCCCTCCCCAACTCTCCCCCTCCCCAACTCTCTCCCTCCCCAACTCTCCCCCCACCAACTCTCCCCCCACCAACTCTCCCCAACTCTCCCCCCACCAACTCTCCCCCCACCAACTCTCCCCAACTCTCCCCCCACCAATTCTCCCCCTCCCCAACTCTCCCCAACTCTCCCCCCACCAACTCTCCCCCTCCCCAACTCTCCCCCTCCCCAACTCTCCCCCTCCCCAACTCTCTCCCTCCCAACTCTCCCCCTCCCCAACTCTCCCCAACTCTCCCCCTCCCCAACTCTCTCCCTCCCAACTCTCCCCAACTCTCAACTCTCCCCTCCCCAACTCTCCCCCTCCCCAACTCTCTCCCTCCCAACTCTCCCCAACTCTCAACTCTCCCCTCCCCAACTCTCCCCCTCCCCAACTCTCTCCTTCCCAAACTCTCTCCCCCCCCCCCCCCCCCCATCCCACCCTAATCCCTCTTCCCTGCTCGGGTCCCGACCTGACAGTTCAGCGCCTTGGGACGACCCCCCGACGTGAGACGCGCTCTGCAAATGTAATTTTGTTGTTGTTTTTTGTTGTTGTTAAACGTTTGGGATTTTAAAAACAAATTCTTCCAGCTCCCCAGAGCAGAGAAAGAAGTGGAGAGAGACGTGTTCCTGTACAGAGCTTACATTGCTCAGGTAAGAATAGTAATGGCGATGATAATAACGACACTTGCATCTTGGACATGTCGCCTCGTCGCAACGTCTCCCGAAGACGGACCTTTCCGTGAGGTTCCCATGTCATTAGCTACTGTCCCGAAGCTGGAAATATGGCGACCGATCTACACCGGCCAACGCCTTGCGCTCGGACACCCTCCCACCAACCACAACGGCTTCCGTTTGTACTTGCCTTCACGCGGCAAGTCCCGCAGGACTTGGGATAAGCGCTGAATAACGTTCCCAAACCCCACCCCGTCCGCAACATTAACCAGAAGCTTCATTATGTTGCAGCCCTGCTCTAAAGTGAACGTTGATCAGTGATGTGTTTTTGTTCCCTACCACCCTCACCGTCAGAGAAAATATGGCGTGGTATTGGATGATATCAAACCAGCCTCTTCCCCAGAACTACAGGCTGTCAGAATGTTTGCCGAATATTTAGCCAGTGAGGATCGGAGGTAGGTGTCTTTAAATTTACTGTTGAGGTGGAGCATACAGATTGTGAGTGAGTTGCAGCACAGAGAAACAGCAATGTTTTGCTGAACATTTTTAGTTACCTTTGTATTTCACCTACAGCTTTTAGTGTGAAAAAAGTGTTTTGGTGACCCTTCCCAATAGTATTTTCCGCTGAACTGTTCCTGTGTAATGTACTGACCGCATTGCCGCGATCTTAAGCGATCCGTTCCGAGTCTGATGTAGACTGATCAGAAATGGATCCTACCTTTATATAGCGCCTTCCACTTGAAATGAACGCCCTGGTGGAATGTAATCTATGAGAGGAGCTCACGGGGTTGCTTTGTCGTGCAGAGATGGCATCACGGGAGAACTGGATAAGAAAATGGCAAAGAGCGTGGACGTCAGCAACACTACCTTCCTCTTGATGGCTGCCTCCATCTATTTACACGCAGAAAATACAGACGCTGCTTTGCGTGCGCTGCACCAGGGGGACAGCCTGGAGTGGTGAGTCTCTTTCCTCAAAACACCCCCACGTCCAGACTGTATTAGATTAAACCTCTACCCCCAAAGGGCTGTCGATGCTCAGCCATTGAACATGTTCAAGACTGAGATTGATAGATTTCTTGTGGATAAAGAGATTCAGGGATACGGGGATAAGGCAGGTAGATGGAGTTAGAATAGATCAGCCATGATCTTATTGAATGCGGGGCAGGCCCGAGTGGCTGAATCGCCTACTAATGCTCCTAATTCTTTTGTTCTTATATTATGGCGGAGCTCAGATTTGTTCTCAGCCGGGATCCACCAAACCTGGAACGCTATGGTCCCATGCCTCTGTTCAACTGACTGAGCTGCCCCTGAGCTGTCCCGACCTGACTGTTCAGCACCTTGGGACGTCCTCCCGATGCGAACGGTGCTCTGTAAATGTAATTTTGATGTTTGGTTGTTGCTGTTGTTTATTTGTTGACTTTCCTCTCTCTCCACAGCATGGCAATGTCAATCCAAATCTTCCTGAAGCTTGACAGGCTAGACCTGGCTCGGTAAGCTGCCGAGTTACAAAAGTACAAATGGAGTCTGTTCTCGTAGACCCGCGTGCACATTTGCCCAGTACAATCCGGGTCATGAAATAAAACCACTTGATAGCAATCCATGCATTTGATACAGGTAGCCCAGTCCTCCTGTGCGCAATTGGCTGCCGCATTTCAGCTACAAATATACAGGCAATTCACTTTACAGTGTATTCTGTGAAGCGCTTTGCGACGTCGATAAGATGTGACAAGCGCTGTATCGAATGCGAGGATTTTATTGAGGTGTCACTGACTTCGATGCATTTTTCTCAGGAAGGAGCTGAAGAAGATGCAGGAGCAAGACGAGGACGCAACCCTGACACAGCTATCCACAGCCTGGGTCAACCTGGGCATGGTGAGTGACAAGAGCTGTGGCTGGCTCGCGTACAAAACACTCATTCATCCCGAGGAAAGGTCACACCTATAACATTAGCTCGCTCTTTCCAAACGTCTTAGATTCGTAGAATCTTACAGCACAGGGGGAGGCTATTTGACCCATCGAGCAATCCGAGTAGTCCCATTCCACACTTTTCCTCTGTTTGTGTTTCTGTTTTTCAGCTCTCATCCATTTCTGTGTCTCTCTCTCTCTCTCTCTCTTCCAGTGGTGAGAGTTTGTTTGGAAGCTCGTGGCATTCATCAGCGCTGGTCCCTTGCAGGCTCTGTAACTTTGAGGACAGCTGTGGTTAGAGAAATCCATGCAGTTAGCAGCTTTGGTTCCTAAAGGTGTTTTGACACTCAGTATATTGGTGGGTCATGGCGTGTGTGTGTATATAGCCACTGCAGTGATTCCCGTCTGGCTCTTCAGGCCTGGATGCAGGTTTCCAGTGAACAGCTTTGTAATAAATTGAGTCATTTTCAATCTACGACTGTTTGTGGGGACACTGCTGTAGGCAATGGGCTACCGCCTTTCGCCCAAAATATAGAGTCAATATACAGACTCCCACACTGGAACTCCATCCCGCAATTCTCTCGCCTCGCTTCCTCCCTTTCCTCCTTCAAGGCCGGTCTCAAGACCTTCCTCTTTGACCGTGCCTTCTGCTGTCCTCCTAACTCTTCCCCTCTTTCCTACACTCCGTCCCCCTGCCCCTACCCCGATCCTTCTCCCCCTAACTGTTCAGTGCCTTGGGACGTCCTTCCAATGTGAAAGGCGCTCTAAAAATATAATTTTGTTGTTGTCAATTCACTTTACAGTACATTCTGTGAAGCGCTGCGAGATGTCTAGAAGACGTGAGAAAAGCGCTACAACAAATGCAAGGATTATTATTATTAACTCTAACCAGTGTTGAACTTGTTCACAGGGTGGAGACCGGTTCCAGGATGCCTATTACATCTTCCAAGAGATGGCCGACAAGTACACAGCCACCCTGCTGCTCCTCAACGGCCAGGCAGCCTGTCACATGGCACAGAGCAAGTGGGACGATGCAGAAGGAGTACTTCAAGAGGCACTGGACAAGGTAGCGAGGGGGTGGAGGGTAGCGGGGGCTGGGGGGGGGGACATGACTCCGAGCCTCACCCAGGCTCAGAATGGAGCTGAGATATCCAGTCAGCTCTTATCGGAGAGTTTTTAAACTACTGATCAACTATCGATTGCCTGGTACACTGTCATAAACGGACACTGAGTGTGTGTGTGTGGCTGGTCAGACAGAGAAAGTGTTTGTGCTCCCGATGTAATATAATAATAATAATCTTTGGATTTGATATAGCGCTTTCAATGTCTTCCAGACGTCTCAAAACGCTTCATGGAATATATTGTAAAGTAAATTGACTGTATATTTGTGGGCGAAACGCAGCAGCCAATTGCGTGCAGCAGCTAATTGCACACAGCAGCGTCCCACAGACAACCGTGGATTGAAATGGTCAATTTATGATAGGTTTTTGTTGGGAGGATTATTATTAGGCGCGTGTGTGTGTGTGTGTGTGGAGTAAGGAAACTCACCCAAGGTTTTGCCCTGACCTGCCTAGATTTGAAACACAGGGCTCACGCTTGTAAGGCGAGTGCTCTGACCACTCAACTACAGGATAGAGACAGCTGACGTTCTTCCTTATTTACCATCCCATTCATGTCGCTCACCCTCAGCTTCCCAAACCCCGAGTGCAAAACTAGACGTGCTGCCGCATGGTCGAATTGAGAGTTGCAGCAAATTGGTGCAGTTGAACTCTGGGTGGAATAGAAGCAGTCATTTTGGCTTCTGATTGAACTGATTTGGTTTTGAGTTCAAGAGGTTGTGTTGGGCTGTGGTAAACTTTGCGTGCGCTTCACGGCTGTGACCCCCTGTTTATGGATGAAGGGACGAGTGCGTGTGCTCTATGCTGCTCTGTCGCCTTTGGCTGTTGGGCTGTGTTAATCTGGATGTCCGGTCATTGGACTTTGCTCTTTGTGCACTCTACCTCCCTCCCTTCTCACTCAACTCACGAGGAACAACCCCGCTTGAGGGTTTATTAACAGAGGGCGCTATACAAATGTCATTTTGTTGTTGTTGTGCAGGGTGAAACTGTAACCCAGCCAAGTCAGTGCCTTTGGAGGAATGAATTTCCTCGAAAGGATAATAATAATCCCTGCGTTCGACATAGCTGTGTCTTTTCACGTCTTCTAGACGTCTCAAAGCGCTTCGCGGATTAACCTCAAAGTGAATTGACTGATATTTATGGGATAAGAGTCCTGTAGGTTAGAGCACTCGCCTTAAAACAAGAGACCTGGGTTTGATTCCAGGCAGGGCGAACCCGTGGGCAAGTTTCCTTACTCCACATGCCTGATAATAATCCCTAAACTGCTGTGCGCAATTGGCTGCTGCGTTTCACCCATAAATATACAGTCAACTTACTTTACAGTATATTCTGTGAAGCGTTTGGAGACGTCTAGAATACGTGACAAGGCACTATATCAAATGCAAGGATTATTATTATTAATTTTTAGCTTAAAATATTCCACAAACTACAAAGTCTGCACATTTGTGACTCTCACGCAAGTGGATGTTTGTGGTACATATTTCCTGGATTTTTCAAGATCCTGGTCCTCGCATTCAAAGCCCTCCATGGCCTTGCCCCACCCTACATCTGCAACCTCCTAACCCCTACCAACCTGCCCACCCCTTCCACTCAGCAGGCTCCGGCCTACTCCAAGTCCCCCGACCCACCCACCTTACCATTGGCAGGCGAGCCTTCAACCGCTCTGTCCCCATCTTCTGAAACTCCACATGGACAAAGGGATTAAGCGATATGGGGATAAGGCGGGTAAGTGGATTTAGATTAGAAGATCAGATCTTATTGAATGGCGGGGCTGGTTCAAGGGGTCGATTGACCTACTCCTGCTCCTAATTCTTATATTCCATCCCGCGGTCCGTCCGCCTCGCCCCCTGCCTGGCCTCTTCCAAGTCTCGCCTCAAGACCCTCCTCTTCGACGGTCCCATCGGTCACCCCCAAATCCCTCCTTTTCCCTCCATCCTCCCTGTCGCCGGCTCTAGCTCAGGTCTGAAACAATGACTGTCCAGCGCCTCGGGACGTCCTCCTGACTTGAAAGGCGCTGCCTGTACAAGCCTAATTTTGTTGTTATTGTTGTCGTTTGCCTTTCAATCATTTCCTGTGTTTGTTGTTTTCCCTCCCTCAGGACAGCAGCCATCCCGAGACTCTGATCAACCTCATTGTTCTCTCTCAGCACCTGGGAAAGGCCCCTGAGGTAATAGCGTTGTGGAACTTTCCGTCCCGGGACCTGTGGGGTGCTGTATGTTTGGGATTGGAATTCTGCCCTGGCTCACATGTGCAATATGTACTGTACTTTGGTTATCGACGGCCCGTTCATAGTTCATTTGTGACTTTCGTTGGGAGATAACATCTAACCCAAGTGTTGTTCTCTGCGAGACATTCGTTCGAAAGGATTTTGTTGTGGTACTTTTATGCCTGGAACGTTAGACTGACAAAAAAATCAACGCATTTCTGCTCTGCCTCCCTCCACGTTTCGCCCACAAATATACGGTCAGTTCACTGTACAGTATATTCTGTGAAGTGCTTTGAGACGTCGATAAGATGTGAAAAGCTTCATGTCAAATGCAAGGATTAATTATATTCTTTGAAGCGCTTTGAGACATCTAGAAGACGTGATAAGCGCAATACCAAATGCAAGGATTATTATTGAATAGCTAGCTGCCTTGCTTTGCAAAGGCATTTTAAAGAGAGCTACTTAATGAGGGAATCCAGATATAGTCATGTTTGGAATGGGATAGGATGGTGAAGCCAGGAACTAACAGTGTGTGTGTGTGTGTGCCTTTTACAGGTTAGCAATCGCTACCTCTCTCAGCTGAAGGATGGACACCGAAACCACCCATTCGTAAAGGAATACCTGGCCAAGGTACGTGACGCTTCTCTATCAGTACGTCCATCTCCAGCAATACTTATACCCGCCGCACGCAGTGGCAACTCTGGTCACTCTTATCTCTGGAGTTCCTGTAGCTCAGTGGTTAGAGCTCAGTGGTTACAAGCGCGAGACCTGTGTTTGAATCCAGGCAGGTCAGCGCGAAACCTCCACACACACACACACACCTAATAATAATCCCTCCAAAAAAAAACACAATAATAAAATTGGTCATTTCAATCCATGACTGTTTGTGGGGGACACTGCTGTGCACAATTGGCTGCCGTGTTTCCCCCACAAATATACAATCAATTCACTTCAGAGTATATTCTGTGAAACGCTTTGAGACGTCGATAAGATGTGAAAAGCGCTATATCGAATGCAAGGATTATTATTATATTGTTATCATCTGTGGGTTTGAAACATCAACGTTTGATGTCTAATTCGGCCTCTGCTGAGGTGGGGGGAGGGGGGAACTAAATCCTAACTGCTTTTGAACTGCGTTTCGACGCTGTTGTTCTAACGGGTGATTCTAATCTGTCTGTACAGGAGCATGAATTTGATCGCTTGGTGCTGCAGTACGCTCCCAGCGCGTGAGAGCGAAGACGGCAAGACCACTCACTTTCAGCCCCGTCTCTTCAATCTCCAAGCAGTGGGACTACTATCCACACTTGTCATCTCGCAAAATTGTCGCCCGCCCGAGACTTCCCTATTAATTATTATAAACTTCACACCAATTCTCCCGAGGGGCCAATCTGGATGGTTCTCTACGTGATAAATCCTCACCCGTGATGCATTTCCTAATAAAGTTATTGCCAGTGTGTTCTGTTGGCTGCGTGATTAAATCGAGGCTCCTGCTTTGTGCTGGAGGTAATGTTAGTAACATGACGTGGGCCTTGCCGTGATCGCTTTTAATATCGGGCAAAGAGGATTGTTGTAATCTCGGGGGTGGTGGTGGGGTGGGGGAAGGAGAGATCATTTGCTATCAATTTCCCTGGGGCAGTGTGGGCAATTTCAGCGCTTCCTACCACTCCCCTGACTGAAGTTCATTGACGGAGAAGGTCGTCGCTGCAAGGGGCTGGGGGCAAAGGGAGAGAGAATATGTTTTAATAATTTATCCTGGGCATCTCCTTATGGGACACGGTTAGATAATGACCCTGCGTGTTCTTTGGAAGCTCGTTTGAAACCTCTGCTACCCGTAGCTGGTTTGTCGATAAGACTAGAGAGGTTGTTGGAAGAGAAATTTCGAACCTTTTTTGCAAACACTCTTTTAACAGGCACGTTTTGGGAGATTGTGGAGACGATCAGCTTCTCGCCATCGCTCCCCGAACTGTAAAAGATTTGCCTGTCATGTTCCGGCCTGTTCTGTCTTTCCCTCGAATTAACTGACGTCCACTCCCATTTGTTTCATATGTAATCAACTCACAGCCTTCGCCTCACATGAGCACTCGCATGACGATTGTCAATTACTGTTAAGAATGCTAATGTCAGCCTCGAGAAGACATTATCTGAAGCTCCCATCGCCCTCTGCCGGTAAATGTTAGAGATGATGTGATGCTATTTGGAGCGAGAGAGAGTTTCTGCCGGTGTCCTGAGTAATGTTCCCGTGTCCGAACATTATTATATTAATTAAAAATCAACTGGACATTCGGGTGAAAGGGGCAGAACCAGTGAAGTAACCCACAAGCATTCATTCCCCCTTCTCCTGGGTGCAAAGCGACGCGAGGACGATAATAATCCTTGCATTTGATTCAGTGCTTTTCACGTCTTCTCGGCGTTTCGAGGCGCTTCGCAGAATATACCGTAAAATGTATTCTGCAGGCGAATCGCGTCCAGCGGAGGGCCCCCCCCCCCCCCCTCGAAAACGAACGAGGAGAAGGTTGGGATGTTCCAAATTGACATGGAATTCATTATCCTTTGCAGCTGGTGGGAGAAACTTCCATCTTAACAGGTTGCATCTGTGTTTGGAGCGGCATGCAAATCTCAGGCAGGTGACACATCGCCCACTGATATTGACTCCTTAACCCCTCGAGCCCTGGATCGTCTTCCCAACACACTTTAAAAGAGTTTTGAGACGAGAGTTGGCAACGGGAGCAAAATCGGCCAGGGGCGAATATTGTCCCGCCGACGATCAAACCCCGATTCTCGCAACCTCGGAAATCGCCGGAGAACTCTGCGTTTTTACTGAGCTGTCGAAGCCCCGATGGGAACCGGTGCAGGAAGGGTTAAATATTAAATAGGCGAGGGGGGGGAAAAAAAAGCAAAACTCCACTGGGAAAGAAGGAAGCCGGGAGTTTCATTGTGAGAGAAGGTGAGTGAAAAAGATTGTGATGTTTTATTCCGATAATTTGAACTTTGTGGGCATGTTCGAAGCCTCCCAAGCTTTGGAACAGCAAAAATGTAATATCCCCTTTCACCCAGTGTCAGTGTCCAGGACCAACTTCATAACCTGGTTTAAATACAGCACAGAAAGAAGGAAAAAAAACTTGCTGGGAAGACGCTTTATTTTGCAGAGTGTAGCTCTCTTCACCCCGGTTCAATACAAAGAAATAAAGACTTCAGAGGAACGGCCTTGATAGTTTCCACACCTGCCTCTTCCCTAATAAGAATTCTGCCATTCGATATGGGGCCTCAGCAAGTTGTTGTGACATCTTAATGCTACAGTCCTGGAGCTCGGTGGTTAGAGCACACACCTTCCAAAGCGAGAGACCGGGGTTCAATTCCAGGCAGGTCAGGTGGAAACCTTGGGAAAATTTCCTTACTCCACCCACCTGATAGTAATCCCTCAAAATAAAATTGGTCATTTTCAATCCATAACTGTTTGTGGGGACGCTGCTGTGCGCAATTGGCTCCCACAAATATACAGTCAATTCACTTGACGATATATAATAATAATAATCCTTGCATTTGATATAGAGCTTTTCACGTCTTCTAGACTTGAACCTCTGGCTTAGAAAAGGAAAGATCAGGGGTCAATGGACACTTTCACCTGTCCCCGCTGAACTATTCTGACTGTTTGCACACAGCTGCTCAGAGTGTGCGAGGGAGAATCTCAAGAGCAGCGGCATGGATTAGGAAATGTGGCTCAATGTATCAGTCACGTATTGATGTATTTGAACCAGATGTACTCATTCTAGGACCTTCGTACACCTGAAGCGATGGCACTCTCTGCCTCTAACCCTCCTCTGCCTTTGCCTATCATCAGATGGCACCTGAAGCCCTTGCAACAACAAAAAAAATGAATGATAATAATTTGTCACTCAATCCACGGCTAATAATCTCTCAAATAAAATAAACTATAATAAATTGCTAATTTCAATCACGACTGTTTGTGGCACTGCTGTGAGCAATTGGCTGCCGTGTTTAGCCCAGTAAATGTACAGTCAATTCACTTTACAGTAAGTACAATTCACTTTACAGCTTTGAGACGTCTAGAAGATGTGAAACGCGTGCTTTCAAATGCAATTATTAGTAATTTTATCAATTGGAATTATTATTTTTATTACAAACTGAAGGAAGAAGCTTCTGATCAGCCACTCGCTGGGTTGGTGGACTCTGGAAAACTCTCAACTTCGTTCCCGGATGGATCCGAGCTACAGAATGAACCTGCGTTCTTCCAAAGCCCTCTATTTAGACCCTCAGACTCCGGACGGTAGCCAGATGGGCAGCCAAACCTCACATCGACAAAGGCGAGGAAAGATTTCGGAGACGCTGTGTCGCGCGATTCAGAAACGTTCCCCAGTGAAACCCACCGGGGAAGGGGATCAAAGAACCTGCTCCATTAACGGGCATTATGTGGACAGCGAACATCCAGCAAAAAAGGTGAGAATTTGTTTCGGCGTCACCGGGGCCGGAGAGAGAGAGAGAGAGAGAGAAAAGATTTGCGCAGGATTCCTGTGCCTGATCACAAATTCCAGGCAGGACGAAACCTTGGGCAAGTTTCCTTAGTCCACATACACACACGCGCCTAATAATAATCCACTCCCCCCCCCCACCCCCCCCAAATAATAAATAGATCATTTCAATCCACGACTGTTTATGGGGACGCTGCTGCGCGCAATTGCCTGCCGCGTTTCGCCCACAAATATACAGTCGAATCACTTTAACTTATCCTCTTCGGCCGTGCCTTCTGCTGCCCTCCCAACTCTCTCCCTCCCCTCCGAACTCTCCCCTGCCCCTCTCCCCTACCCTTCCCCTCTCCCTTGCTCGGCTTCCCCGGCCTGACTGTTCAGCGCCTTGGGACGTCCTCCCGACGTGAAAGGCGCTCTGGAAATGGAGTTTTCTTATTGTTGTTTTCACAGGCGAAGGGAGACACAGGAGCTTCCGACAAACAGCCCGTCTCACACACAACTACCCCCAGAGCCACGAGGCTGGCAGCCAAGCGCTGGCGGAACACACCACTGAACAGCACCGGTAGAGATTTCATCGTCCGTTCGGCGATCTGTGTAACGTCCGAAGCACAGGATTAAGGCGCTATATTAAACGCAAGGATTATTATTAATACTGTTAATGTTTGTGGACACGGGATGGGGGGAGGGGGTGGAGAGAGGAACAGGCTTATTGGGCTGAATGGCCTCCCATCTGTCTTCCCTTCCTGTTAAAAAAAAATATTTTTTATTTCTTTAATTGATGACTGTTTTTTGGTTCATTTCAGGATGGCAGGTTTATTTACTGAATATCTTTCTCTGCATCCGCACCCCCTCTCCCCCATCCCACCCCACACCCACCCACTAGGTTTGCGGAGCCTGGAGTTCAAAGAGGATGTGGATTCCATGGAGATGCCATTGTCTGTCTATTTTTCAATGCCCTCATCGTGGCACTTAGAGGAAAAGCGCGAGGTGTTTAAACAGTGAGTACCTGAGCTGGCTGAGCCAACTGCCCCGGATGACGGAAGCAACAACAGCCGTGGAGTCCTGTACGTCAGTGGTTAGAACGTTGGCCTTTACAAGCGTGAGACCTTAGTTCGAATCCAGGCAGGTCAGGGCGAAACCTTGGGCAAGGTTTCCACAATACTCCACAATAAATTGGTCATTTCAATGCACGACTGTTTGTGGAGGGGTGGGGGGGGGGGGGACGCTGCTGTGCGCAATTGGCTGCCGCGTTTGGCCCTCAAATATACAGTCAATTCGCTTTACAGCATATTCTGTGAAGCGCTTTGAGACGTCTAAAACCGCTGTATCAAATGCAAGGATTGTTAATCTTGACTTGCATTTCCATAGCGGTTCCACACACAAGAGTAGAGTCCCAGAGCGCTTTACAGTGACACAGCCTGACACTGAGCCTGGGGTGAGGTGATCGTAGGCACGGTCGAAGAGGAAGGAGGAGGCAAGGTGGAAGGATTGAGGGAAGAGTGTTCTCAATACGTTGAGGTCGGGACGTATTATCTGGGAAGGTTTGGGAAAGCTTCACTCTGCATCTTGTCTTTACGACCTGTTGCCTCGGGAGGATTGAATCCACGATGAATATGTGTTTTCGTTGTCAAATCCAATCCTTTTCAATTCCTTCAGATACAAATTCATCGAACGACTGATATCCCCATCAGAGCAGCATCAGCCGTCTCCGAAAGCCGGCCTTCCTATCCAGACTCGCAGTGTGCCCAGTCATACCCTGGTTCTGGGGCTGGTGAGTTCAACAACAACTTGCGTTTATTGTCCAGGGCCCTTCACCCTTCATGGGGGTGGGTGGGGGGGACGACGACAAGATCTCAGAGCCCTTAGAGCGGAGCACAGGGACAACTGAATCATGTTAATAATGGTATTAATGATAATCCATGCATTACATCGTTGAGACATCTCAAAGCGCTTCATATTTTTCTATTTTGCGGGCAAAACACGGCGGTTTATTGCGCACAGCAGCGTCCCACAAACAGTGGTGGAATGAGTGACTGAATTATTTCATGAGGGATTTATTAACTAGCCACCAGAAAGCGATCCACCGATCGATTAAAACAACCGGGTTCCTCTTTACCGCTGGGTAAACAGGCGAGTGGAGAAATGTCCGCGTGGACTTTCACTATCTGGCTGTTAATTCACTCCCTGTCTGTCTGATCTGTAGGACGAGACGCTTGTTCATTGCGAGCTGGTTCCAATGGAGAAAGCAGAGTTCCAGTTCCCAGTCTATTTTCAGGATAACAATTACCAGGTTTGTCTTCTGTCAGTGGAATAAAAATGGTGGAGTCATGGGTGGGGAAACTTCAGGAATTTTATATTTTTTCTTTCCGAAATTCTCTTTTGAGGCACTGACTGATGTCTGTGTTGGGAAGGCGAGCGGGTGGGGCTGGGGGGGTTGGGGATAGGGGTGGCCTGTGTGTCAGCAATCAGGATGAGTTCCCAGTTGGGGGGGTGGGAGGGGGGGGGGGGGGTAAATTTTAGCAGGTGTGAGACCAGCTGTGTGGGGAGGGTGGGGGGGGGGGGCTTGTTCTGACGTTGTGGACTTTGTCTCACTGTGTTAATGCCTTCCTTTCCATCCGATAATACAGTACACGATTCAACTTAATGATCCATTTGGCCACTTGGAATGAGCCCACAACAGTAACACCCTGTTACTCTGGCACTGACAGCCGCAGTAGAAGGGTGTGTGGGGGGGGGTGGGGGCGAGGGGAATATATCTGCTAAAGAATCTGTGAATGAACTGTTTGAGACATTGTCAGCCTCCATCTTGTTCTCTCTCTCGCTCGCTCTCCCAGTGTGTCAAGGCTTTGTTCTTTCGACACAGGCCCCCAGTGAACAAAGACCCTCTCAGTTCTCCCCTCTGGGAAGTCTGTTGAGTTTATGCAGTGAGCAGCTGCTCGTGTAGAGAGAGAGAGAAAGAGAGCGGGAAGCACATTCAGAATAGCGGAACAGACTTGAGTGACAGAATGGCCAAATCTCTCGAGTTCATCAAATGGAAAAAAAGAATCAGCCATTGTTCCTGTTCCTGTTTCCCAAATCTTCTCAGCCAGGCCTGTAAATTCAAGACCCTTCGAAAATGTTTCAATTCGGAATTCATCTTTTGCGCAGTTCAGCAAACTCCAGATTCGGGCCCGGATTTGGGGAAGTTTGGGGAAATTCTGCACGCTCAGCAATTTTCAAGACCAACTTATTTCAACTGCTTCATTTCGTTTAATGCTAATAGTAATCCTTGCATTTGACATAGCGCTATTCACGTCTTCAGGACGTCTCAAAGTGCTTCACAGAATGTACTGTAAAGTGAAGTGACTGTATACTTGTGGGTGAAACTCAGCAGTCAACTGCGCACAGCAGTATCCCCCACAAACAGCCGTGGGTTGCTTTTTTTGAGAAATTATTATTGGGCCTGTGTGTGTGTGTATGTGGAGTAAGGAAACTTGCCCAAGGTTTCGCCCTGACCTGCCTGGATTCGAACGCAGGTCTCACGCTTGTAAGGCGAGCGCTCTAACCACTGAGCTAACAGGACTTGTCTCCTGTGTTGTTTGTCCCTTTCAGGTCTACATGCAATTGAGGCCTCACTGCAGGACCTTTCTGGAGAATCTATCCCAGATCTATGAGGTAAGGAGCAGGTTTGATGGATGTTACTCTCCAGCCTCATCATAGGCTACATCCAGCAAGGTGACAACTGGGAATTCAGTTGAGACTTTCAGTCTAGGCCTCTGATCCAGTGGGTTCAAATATATTGACTGTATATTTGTGGGTGAAACACGGCAGGCAGCCAATTGCGCACAGCAGCGTTCCCCACAAACAGTGATGGATTGAAAATGACCAATTTTATTATTGTGGTTTTTTTGGGGTGGGGGAGGCTTATTATTAGGCGTGTGTGTGGAGACTTGCCCATGGTTTCGCCCTGACCTGCCTGGTTTCGAACACTGGTCTCACGGGCCTGTTAAAAGTTGTCACCCGTCCGACCGGCTCGGGCCAGGACCCACTCGACCACTTTCTGTTTTCCCTGCCAGCCCGCCTCGGGGCGCGGAAGGCGCAATATAAATGTGATTTTGTTTTTGTTGTTGTCAGATCATCGTGTTCACTTCGGCCACTAAGGATTACACGGACAAATTGGTGGATATTCTAGACCCACAGAGACGGCTGATCAGGCGAGTATTGACACCAGGCACTCATGCCCCCCCAGCCAGCCCTCCCACCGGTTCTCTGTGACTTGAGTGGCTTTTTCTTCGACCTGTATAAGTCCTGTGGCTCAGCGGTTAGAGCGCTCGCCTTACAAGCGTGAGGCCTGTGTTCGAATCCAGGCAGGTCAGGTCGAAACCTTGGGCAAGTTTCCTTACTCCTCACTCCCGCACGCCCAATAACAATCCCTCAAAAAAAAACACGATAATAAAATTGGTTATTTCAATCCACGACTGTGAGTGAGGGACGCTGCTGTGCGCAATTGGCTGCCGCGTTTCACCCACAAATATATACAGTCAATTCACTTTGCAGTATATTCTGTGAAGCGCTTTGAGACGTCTAGAAGATGTGAAAAGCGTTATATCAAATGCAAGGATTATTATTATTTTAAGACTCACAGGTTGTTGCACAGTGCAGAAGAGGGAGTTCCATGGTGAAGTGGTTGGTTGATAGATTGATTGATTGTTAGATTGACCTCACGCATTGATCTGATCAGTTGGTTGTTTGGTGGACTGACTGGTTGGTTGGTTGAGTGCTCGATTGATTGATCGATGGATCGTCAGCCGCCTTTCGCCCACAAAATACACAGTCGC
Source organism: Hydrolagus colliei (assembly GCA_035084275.1). Taxonomy (NCBI): domain Eukaryota; kingdom Metazoa; phylum Chordata; class Chondrichthyes; order Chimaeriformes; family Chimaeridae; genus Hydrolagus; species Hydrolagus colliei. The sequence goes on along the minus strand of CM068766.1, from coordinate 1,275,303 downwards.
TACTACGCTTTGGGGGCATATTCTGTGAAACGTCTCCACAACACGCTAATGCAAGGATTATGATTAGAATAATTATTATCTAATTCTGTGTGTCACTAAGGTCACATTTCTTCCCCTCCCCAACCCCCCACGCCCACCCACCCTGGCTGCAGACACTGCCTTTTCAGGAAACACTGCCAATGTGTGCAAGGAAGTTACGTGCGGGTGCTGAGTGTCTTGGGGAGAGATTTAGCAAAGACTGTGGTGGTGGACAGTTCCCACGAGGCTTGTGCATTTCAGGTACTCGCCAGTACTTTCACTGTCAACACTCAACTGCCTGGGCTCACGCGCTAATTAAGTGTGCCCTCGTTTGGTTAGATACCAGACATTGTGGAGCTCCTGTAGCTCGGTGGTTAGAGCGCTCGCCTTGCCAGCGAGAGACCGGGGTTCAATTCCCGGCAGGTCAGGGCGAAACCTTGGGCAAGTTTCCTTACTCGGCACACACACACACACACACGCGCCTAATAAGAATCCCTCGAAAGAAAAAACGACAACATTGATAATTTGGTCACTCAATTCACGACTGTTTGTGGGGGACGCTGCTGTGTGCAAATGGCTGCGGCGTTTCGCCCACAAATACGCAGTCAATTCACTTTACGGTACATTTTGTGAAGCGCTTTGAGACGTCTAGAAGATGTAAAAAGTCCTATGTCAAACGCAAGGATTATTATTATTTTTATTATTGTTATTTTATGACCCCTGAAGACTGTCTCCAACACCTTCAGGAGAGGCGAGGGTTAGAGAAGAGGAGAGATTGTCAGCCACTCACCCTTCCTAAGCCCGTGATCTTTCTTGCGTAGATCACAAATGGAATTCAAGTCAAGAGCTGGTTTGAAGATCGCAGAGACCAGGAGCTCCTTAAGCTGCTGCCTTTCCTGCGTCTGTTAACTCAACTGGTGAGTCCTTGGCTTGTCCTTGGGGACTGGGTCGGGTTGTATCATCGTCGAGACATTGGGAACCGCTGTGCGCAATTGGCTGCTGCGTTTTGCCCACAAAATACAGCAATCGATATGTCCCGTGAAGCGCTCTGAGACGCCTCGACGACATGATAATCGCTGCGTTAATCGCAAGTATTATCATTATTACTTGAATGCTCCTGCAGATCAATGGTTAGAGCGCTCGCCTTACAAGCGTGAGACCTGTGTTCGAATCCAGGCAGGTCAGGGCGAAACCTTGAGCAAATTTACTTACTCCACACACACACGCGCGCGCCTAATAATAATCCCTTTAAAAAAAATTGGTCATTTCAATCCATGCGGGGGACGCTGCTGTGCGCAATTGGCTGCCGCGTTTCGCCCACAAATATACAGTCAATTCACTTTATAGTATATTCTGTGAAGCGCTTTGAGAAGTCGATCAGATGTGAAAAGCGCTATATCAAATGCAA
>CM068766.1:1242501-1273677 GCA_035084275.1 Hydrolagus colliei | reverse complement strand
TGCTGTGGGAGAGGCGATGTCCACATATGTCTGCTTCCCCGGGCTGGAGATCAAGAAGGGGCATTGGTGTTAGACAGCCGAACCAATACAGACACCGACGCCACAGGGAGGGAGCGGGGGGGGGGTGGGGGTGGGGGTGGGTGGGGGGGTGGTATTGAGACTGCCGTAGGAATTGGGGATAGTGATAAATCCTTGCATTTGGTGTAGCCCCCCCGATCACACCGTCTGACCGTATATTTTGTGGGCGAAACGCGGCAGCCAATTGCGCACAGGGGCGTCCCCACAAACAGTGGTGGATCGAAATGAAATTGTTTTATATAGAGCAATATATATATATATATATATATATAGGATATATCCCAAAGTGCACTGACTCTGTGGATCAAAGGTGGCAGCCAGTGTCACACAAACAGCCATGGATCGAGTGAATCATTTTGTTTGGGGTCATTATTGGCCAGGACACTGGGTTCTTTATTATGTATAATGTATTATCTGAAGGACCAGAGTAGATAGCTTGAGTGGGGGGGAAGTGACTTGTTACTAGTTGTGTACGGAGAGATCGACACAATCGATGTCCAGTTGCCTTTTCACAACATTGGCGAGTTAATCATAAACACATAAAAGGGGAAGTTTTGTTATCCTGCCCGTTTTGTTTTACTAAAGTCGAGCCCCGTGGCGGCTGAGTGGTTAGAGCGCACGCACGCCTTGCATTTGAGAGGCCCGGGTTCGATTCCAGGCAGGGTCATTCCACCCTGGGGCGAGTTTCCTTACTCCGATAATAATCCCTCAAGAAAAATAAATAATTTAAACAGTCACTCAATCCACGACTGTTTTGTAGCCGGGCGCGGTTGGCTGCCGCGTTTCGCCCACGACATTATATTCGGTCAATTTGTTCACAGTTATGTTCTGTGAACGAGCTTTATGAGACGTCGAGAAGGCGGTTAAGAGTGCGGTATCAATTGCTGGTTTCTTGTTATAATAATGAATCATATTTATTATCATTTATTACAAAATGAACAGGAGGCGAGTTTGATTTCTGAGTATGGCATTCCTCCCCCCACCTACACTCTCTCATCATAATGGCCCCCAACTCCATTGGTCACATTCCGCACATATTTACAGTGGCCTTTCACAACTTCATTCTTGTTCCGAAACTTGAAGAAATACAAGCCTTTCTCTTTTTGGCGAATCCCGTGTTCCCGGGACCGAGAGACTTTTTTTTTTTTTACCGAATTCATCGTTTATTATAAATACAGAGAGCGAGGGGAAACTTGGGCGAGTTCCCTTCGCTCCATATGCCGAATAATAATCCCTCGAAGAAAAAACAACCCGGTGACAAATTGGTCGCTTTCAATCCACGATTGTTCATGGGGGAAACGCTGCCGTGCGCAATTGGCTGCCGTGATCACCCACAAATATACAGTCGATCGACGTTAAAATATATTCTGTGAAGCTTTGAGATGTTTTGAGGACACGGAAAGCGCCGTATCAAATGCAAGGATTGCTATTAACATTATTAACAATAATATAGTAATAATATTAATCCGTGCCTTTGAGATATAACGCCTTATCACATTGTTGTGTGGTCTCAAAGTGCTTCACTGTAAGGGGAATTTGACTGTGGCTTCGCTTCCCACACGCTCGAAATTCCTCGAGGACGAGAGAAAATGAACGGAAACGCCGAGATATTTCCAGACTAGTTGCACTTGTGGACGAAATGATGTGGCTTGATTCAGTTTGCTCCGAATCTCTGGGGTTTTTTTGTTTGTTGACTTTAGAGATCGCGGTTCGTCTAGGCGAGGGTTGGCATGGGGGAATTCTAATATATCTCTTCGCCAGAAGGCGTTGATCGAGGCGAGGGAGGAACACGAGAGAGAGAGACCCCTCAAGCCGAGTGGCTTTCGGAGGCTAGGTCCCCAGCCTTCCATTTCCAGGGCGGATGCGCACTGTGCACTTGACATGAAAGCTCGGAATGGGACAGTGTGAGAGGAAGCTTTGCTCTGCGTCTCACCCCGACCTGTTCCTGACCCGAGGAATTCTCCTGGTTGGAAACCTGCCTTTCCCCGTAAACATATAATAAATAAATCACAACCAAAAAAAAGCCACCGCAAATTACGTTTGGTTTGTGTCTTTTCACGTCGGGAGGACGTCCCGAGGCGCTGGGCAGTCGGGGATTTGGACCTGAGCTGGGGGGTTGGGATTAGGAGAGAGGGCAGGGAGGGTACGGGTAAGGAGGGTGACCTAGGGAGGGAGGGTCTTGAGTCGGGCCTTGATGGAGGCAATGGAAGGGGGTGACTGTGGGATGGAGTTCCAAAGGCATTGTTAATACTAATAATAATCATTACATTTGGTAACATGGTGGCACCTTATCACCTGTTGGACAATTCCTCAAATCGCTTCTCGAGACGTTGCTTGTTTTGAGACACGATTGGCAATTTACGGCAAGTTTCCCAAGGCTCACAGTTGATACTCTCCCAGTACAGGATAGCGCGCGCGTTCCTTCTCCCCGCCGGCCATCTTGGAGTCTGTTTGCTTTCCTGAAATCCGCACAGGAGGAGGAGGAGGCCTGTGTCTTCTTTATCTTTCAGCCTCTCTGCTCTCACACTATGGAACTCCTTCCCACATTCCCCTTCGCCTTACTTCCTCCCTTTCCTCTTTCAAGGCCGGTCTCAAGACCTCAAGACCTTCCTCTTCGATCGTGCCTTCTACTCCCCTCCTAACTCTTCCCCCTCTCCTCTCCTTCCCCCTACTCCGACCTGACTTGGGACGTCCTCCCGACGTGAAAGGCGCTCTATCAATGTAATTTTGTTGTTGTTGTTGCTGTTCTTACCCTCCAGGCGTTGAGTTTCCTCTTTGTCTCTTTCAGCCGCTAGGGAGATGGTGCCACCTTCACCCCAGAGACGCGGCCAAGATGCCCGAGAGTGCCTGGAAGCTGATGTTCTACACCGGATCCTGGTCCTACAGCACTTATCTCCTCTTCTGCACCAACTACCCTTTCTTTCACAATCCGCCCTCCGTCTTTCACGGTGAGCAGTGCTTGCCCCTCCCCTCCTTTCCCCCCAGGCCCCCCCCCCCCTCCCTGGCCTCCTTCAAAGTCCCGCCTCAAATCTCTCTCCTTCTATGGTCCCATTGGCAACTCCGAATCCCCTTCTCTCCACCCACCCCCTTCTACCCACCTCTATCCCTTCCCCAGCTAGGATCTGAATGACTGTCCAGCGCCTTGGGACGTCCTCCTGACGTGAAAGGCGCTGTCTATACAAGAGTCGTTTTGTTGCTGCTGTTGTTGTTGTTGTTGTTGGATGTTGAAGTTGACCCAGTTACGGCTTAGGGGAGGAATTTGGGAGTGTCACGTACGTGTGGCTCAGCATTTTCTACGAACCGTACTGGAGAGTTGACGTGTGTTGCTAATGTCCTCTTATGTCCTCAGATTGGAAGACGGGGATGGAGGTTCCTAGCGACATAGCTGTGGCGTACCTCGTGCAGGCCAGCTTCTACGGTCACGCTATCTATGCCGCCTGCTACATGGACACCTGGAGGAAGGACTCTATTGTCATGCTAGTCCATCACCTCATAACTCTGGTCCTCATCGCTTTCTCCTATGCCTTCAGGTAAGAGAGAGAGAGAGAGAGAGAATCCTTATTCGATCCATTGGCTGATGCGCTCCGGTTGGCTGATGCGCGAGTTGTTGCTGCTGTTGGTTGTCACTGTTTCTCTCCTATTTTCTCCCTCCGCTCCTTCCCCCCCCCACCCCCCCTCCCCCCCCTCCCTCCTTCCCCCCCCCCCTCCCCCCCTCCCTCCACATCTCTCCTCTACCCTCGACAGGTATCACAACATTGGAATCCTTGTGCTTTTCTTGCACGACATCAATGACATTCAGCTGGAATTCACCAAACTCAATGTCTACTTCAAAAACCGCGGTGGTGTTTACCACAGATTCAACGACGTGGTCTCCAACATTGGCTGTTGCTCCTTTGCCGTGAGCTGGTAAGGAAGAGAAAGTCCCCATTGTAGCCCCTTGAGTCATTTTTGGTCAGAGCACTCGCCTCGCAAGCCGGGTGACCCAGGTTCGATTCCACCGGGCAGGGCGAAACCTTGGGCGGGTTTCCTTACTCCACACGCCTCTGGTTTATCTAGCGGGTAAGTAGAAATTGGGTTGTTAAATGAACGGCGGATGGCTTTCACGGGAGAAAGGGGCCTTTTTGGTGGCTCGGTGGAGTGGAGTCCTGTAGCTCAGTGGTTAGAGCGCTCGCCTTACAAGCGTGAGACCTGTGTTTCGAATCCAGACCGGTCGAGACGAAACCTTGGGCACGTTTCCTTACTCCACACACACACACACACACACACACACACACCTAATAATAATCCTTCTCCAAAAATATCTAGAGTAAATTAATCATTTCAATCCACGACTGTTTGTGGGGGACGCTGCTGTGCGCAGTTGGCTGCCTGGTTTTGCCCACCAAATACACGGTCAATTTACGCTATATTCTGCCAAGCGTTGTGGCGTAATTCAACAACGTGATCGAGCGCTATATCAAATGCGAGGATTACTACGACGATGACGATGTTGTTCACAACCCGAAGCCCTTAATTGTTATTCGGGTCGATCGACGGGAGCTCTGCAAGTCTCTTTCCTTTCTCTCCTTTTTCTCTTAGGTTTTGGTTCCGACTCTATTGGTTTCCCCTCAAGGTGCTCTACGCGTCCTGTCACTCCAGTCTCCAGTCTGTACCAAATATTCCTTTCTACTTTTTCTTCAATCTTCTCCTGCTTACCCTGACTGTGATGAATATCTATTGGTTTCTGGTGAGTAACTTGGGCTCGGGCTGTCTGCTTTCACTCCGCCCCCACACCCGCACACTGTTCCATCTCGCTTCATCACCCTGTGTTCTCCTCCCCGGCTTTGTTTTGGCAGAGGTGTGCTTTTGCAGTCCAGGTTTGCGTGCGCGTGTGTTCGCGAGTGCTCACGTGTGTGTGTGTGTGTGTGTGTGTGTGTGTGAGAGAGCTATGCGCAGCGAGAGAAAACGTCAACCGAAAGAGTTTGTATAACCCACAAACACGCAGGTCAATTCACTTTACAGTATATTCTGCGAAGCGCTTTGAGACGTCGATAAGATGTGAAAAGCCCTATATCAAATGCAAGGATTAATATTATTATTATTATTATTATGGACCAGTCATCGCGCAATCCGTCCATTCTGTTCTACAAACCACAATTCTCAAGACGTGACGTACACTAGTTACCCACTGCTGTTATTAATCATCCACAGAGAAGCTTTGCAAGGTTTCAGATAAGCCGCTCACTCTCTATAATTGCCCACATATTCAGATTAGTTCGTGGTTCCTACGTCTGTCCAGCCGCAGGGCCAGAGGACTCTGCAGAACGCAATAATAAATAGTAATAATCCTTCGATTTATACAGCGCTTTCCACATCTTGTCTGTTCGCTCGTAGATAACGGAGCTGGGAGCAGGCCAGCGCCTTGCTCGAGAGTTTTTATCTCGAAAGCAGATGCAAGAGGATTATTTGTGCGACCTGTCAAGGAATTGGTTAAGGAATGTCACCAACCCGGACCCCGGCCTCCTAAAAGCTTCTGGTCTTTACTCCCGAAGTCTTTTGCAAAACGGCCGTCAATTGTTTGTGCAGAATGCATGTGGCTCGGCCCCAATTTCTTCCTGTCGGTTCCCACCATTCGACCCAACTCGAGTTTCCAGCTGGTGTCGCCACAAAATGAGGTGGAGTCCTGCAGCTCAGTGATTGGAGCACTCGCCTTACACAAGCGAGGGACCTGGGTTCGATTCCAGGCAGGGCGAAACCTAATTTCCTTACTCCACACACCTGATAATCGTCCCTCAAAAAAACAATCGTGGCTTGGTCACTTCAATCCACGGCTGTTTGTGTGACACTGGCTGCCGCATTTCGCCCACAAATGTGCAGTCAATTCGCTTTAAAGTATATTTTGCGAAGCTCTTTTGAGATGTCTAGAAGACGTGAGAAGCTCTATATTAAAAGCCAGGATTATTATTATTATTATCATTAAATACTGTCAAAATCCATTTGGTGCTTTACATGACTGTTGGTGGGTCACTGCTGTGTGCAATCGCCCACAAAATATACAGACCATTAATTCACTTTAGAGTAAATTCCGTGAGCCCTTTGATGTGTGTCAACAATCTGATAAGGCGTTAGATTACAAGTTCCTCATTTCTTCCAGCCTCTACCAATCACCTTTCCTCCACCTACCAAAAGTCCCTTCAGTTTACTTTTCTCTCTCTCTCACTCACTAGCTTTCAAAATCTTTAAAGTTCAACCCCCTTAAATGTCCACTTCCTTTAGCCACTGCTTGCTGCTGTCTCTCTGAGTGTGTTTGCAAAGCTGAACGTATCTGCGTTGTGCAAGTCTGCGTTGTTGGTTTTGCTCGTGGCTCATCCTTTGTGGTTGTGTTATGTTTTTCTCTCGGTGAGTCAATCCAATTGGCTAGAGCACTCGCCTTACAAACGTGAGACCTGTGCTCGAATCCAGGCAGGTCAGGGCGAAACCTTGAACCCCACGTTTCCTTACTCCACACGCACGCGCACACACACATAATAATAATCCCTCCCCCAAAAAAGGGAGGGATTACTTAAATAATAATAAAATTGGTCATTTCAATCATGGCTGTTTGTGGGGACGCTGCTGTGCGCAATTGGCTGCCGCGTTGCGCGCACAAAATATACAGTTGATTCACTTTACAGTATATTCTGTGAAGCGCTTTGAGACGCCTAGAAGATGTGACAAGCGCTATATCAATCAAAATTACATTTATACAGCGCCTTTCACATCGGGAGGACGTCCCAAGACGCTGGCGCTATATCAAATGCAGGGATTATTATCATTAATTGCTTTGTTCCCCTGCAGTATATTATCCTCCTGGTGCTGAAAGTGCTGACTGGGCAGATGAACGAGGTGAACGATGTCCGAGAGTATGATATCGACGAGGGTCAGCCTGAGGGTGAGGGTCACGGCGAGGGCGACGGTCAGTCCATGGTCCCAGGCCAGAAACATCCCGACCTTCACTCCAAGAACTCCTACAAAGAAGGGTACGAGGTTTCACAGTTATATAAAAAAAACACACACGCGCGCGCCAAAATTACGTTTGTGGAGTGCCGTTCGCGTCGGGAGGATGTCCTAAGGCGCTGAACAGTCAGGGGTCGTCGGGACCCGATCAATGGGGGAACGGGCTGGGTGGGGGGTGGAGGGGGGGCGGTGGAGAATGGGGGCAGGGTTGGGATGAGGGAGGGCAGAGAGGTGGGAAATATGGCGGTTCATGGCAGGCACGGTCGAAAAGGAGATTCTTTCTTGAGTCGGGCCTTGAAGGAGCAAGGCGGAGGGATTGAGGAACGGAGACCCGAAGAATGCGGGGCAGAGGGGCTGAAGGCCTGGCTGGTTGGCGTCGGACGGGAGACGAGGAGCAGGACAATTCCTGCCAAACGGAGGGATCAGACAGGTTGATTGGTGGGGCAGCAGGTCGGAGAAGTAGGGGGGGCGACAAGGCCCTGGAATATTTTTTCTAGGGATGAAAAAATGGCCAAATTTCAAGACCATTGCAAGTGTGAATAGATTATTTGGGGGGATTTGATTGAAACTTGAAACTTATGATTGAAATAATTTTGTCTGCTTTCTGCACCTTTGCGCCAAGAGACTGACCACTGTATTTATTTTGAAATCAATTCTAATTGTGTTACTGATGCACTTTTTTTTGTGTGTGTGTGTGTGCATGCATGTGTGTGTGAACAAAACTATATTTGATATAATAAGGTGGGTACAGCCGCAACTTATAGACCTGGAGCGACGTGACTTGGCTTTGAATCTCAATTTGTTGCTGAGTTTTGCTGGGCTGGATGGAGTGGCTAAGCTAGCCCTCTTCTACCAGAGCCCTTGGCCTATTAGGGGATAGAGGCCCTTTCGAGGTTTTACTCTCCTGATCGGTCTGGGAACGCTCACACTCCCTCTCTCTGTGCTTTATCCCCGCAGGAAACACCCAAGAAACGGGATTGTCAAGAGCAAGAGGCTATAGCGCACGGCGGTTTTCCCGAGGACTTCGCAATCCGGCTTTGGCGTGAATCGGGCAGCTCAGTCCCATTCCGACTTCCCTTCTTCGTTCATTTCGGATCCCGACGAAACGTGGACCGGAGGCCCATCTTACGAGGAAATCCCGGAGATTTCTCCTGCTTTTCCAGTTAAATTTCCCCATTCTCCCCTCTTTCCTGCTCCCCCCCCCCCCCTCCCACTTCTCATTTCGCTGCTTTCCGCTACGCACAGGTTTATAAGGCGGCCTTGTCCCTCTGCTCGTCTGCTTTAGCCCCGATTAACCCTTCCGAGTCCCCGTGTCCTGGTTTTCGAGGAGGTAAGATACTCTCCTTTCCAGTTTACCCTCCAGGAGCTGAGAATAATCCTCATCTCAGATCACCGCAATCAAACCATCACCCCCACACACACCCTGCCCCTCTCCGCGCCTCCTTCCCGAGGCTCCCGAGTATTATTTTGCTGACTGCATCTTCCTGGGACTTTTCACTTAACTAAACATTCCTCACTTCCAGAGCTCAGTTGCCCGCGTCACATTCAGACACTGACACAAAAACAAAGGAGGGAACCTGGGAATATGGGAGGCCAATTGAGGCTGTCCTGAAAGCTTATTAGTTCATTAATCCCGCTTAATCCTCCCCCTCCCCCACCCCTTTTAAGAATCTATTTTGCCTTTTAAATCGATTCTGCTTCTCCTCCATCACATTACTACACAGGCTACATATTCAGACTGTAGAATAGAAATTAATTGCAGGGTGCAGCTAAAGAAATGGGTCGAGAGAAGGACCTTGAACGAATGTCCCAACGGGTGATGTGCTGGAGAAAGACCATATTCCAGCCGCATCTCTCCCCTCCCCCCACCGCCACCCTGACCCAGTCACCTTGAGGATAGACGGAGGGGATCAGCAGCCTAGTACTTCTTGAAATCCATCTGCTCGAGCAGCTTAGGGTTTGACTCATCAGGAATGCCCTGAACTGAGCGGGCGGTGGAAGCAGATTCGATAGTAGCTTTTCAAAAAGGGATATTGGAATATATACTTGAGAAAAAAAAATCATCACCTGGGTTTGGGGGAAGGAGATTGGTGGGGGAGGGGGGTGGGGGGGGAGACACGAGTCGGACTGATTAAATCGCCGTTTCAAAGAGGCGTGCGGTGGGCTCAATGGCCTCCCTCCTTCCGCGCCGTGGGATTCTATCGTCCAATGATCTCGCGACAGATTCCTGGTCCCAGGGATCCCCCGGGTGTATTTTTCGGAAGCTTTCCCACGAGATCCTGCAAAAACACCGCGGGTCAGGCTGCGTGCGCACTTGCATGGAAATAGGTTGGAGGTGGTTGGTGTGTGTGTGTGTCTGTGTGTGTGTGTGTGTGTGTGTGTTAAACTTGTGCAATTTGACTAACTCAGCGTTCAGTTTCTGCCTCATCCACCTGGTCTTCTCTCTGCTCTGATTGGAATCTCGGACGCATGGGAGGACCTCCCGGGCACAGCGGTGGACCATCTTCTCTTCGTCTCCAAAGCACATAGCGGGGGGGGGGGGGGGGGGGGAGTAACGTGAGCTCGCACTCATTCCCCAGACCAGGGGAATGAGTGCCGGCCGGCAGTTAACAGCATTGGGTTCCCAGCAGCTGTTGTACGTGCCGCACGAACGACGCAAAACATTTTGCTGTTACGTGTAACGTATTTCACCTCGGGAGGAACGTCGTGGGGCGCTCCCCGACCCCCAACCCGCCCCCACCATTGGCGGGCGAGCCTCTAGCCGCTCTGCCCCCAACCTCTGGATCTCCATCCCGCAGTCCCTCCTATCTCGCCCCCCCCCCCCACTCCCTGGCCTCCTCCCAAGTTCCACCTCAAGACTCCTCTTTGATGGTCCCATTGGCAACTCCTAATCCCCCACTTCCCTTCTCTTCCCTGCCCCCCCCCCCCCCACTCCTCCCCGTCCCCCACACCGCCCCCCGGCCCCAGCTCAGGACTGAAAGATTGACTGTCCAGCGCCTTGGGACGTCCTCCTGACGTGAAAGACGATATACAAGTGTAATGTTGTTGTTTTTTGTAAGGCTGGGCACTTGAACTGGTTTGGGGGGGTGGGGGGGGGGGGCGCGCGGGAAAAATACTGAAAGTGCGATTTAAGTCCGAGACGGATTTTAAAAGCGGGGGAGGGGGAGTTCAATTTAACGACATGACAGTCAGCCACCTGTCCCATCAAAATCCACGAGTATTATCCGTCAGCGGAAGAAAGATGTAGGCCAATGAATGTCCCATTCTGTGACCTCTTTATTCTCCATGCCATAAAATTGCATGAACTCCGAGCTCGCCCTCTCGGGCTGTCAGCGACCGAAATGGATGAACGCATCTTGTTTGAAAAGAAGGGGAAAAGAAATATCTGGAGCCGCGGGAACGCGACCCGATTTAGGATTGGGTCCGAATTTTATCTCACGGACTTCCTATACTTCAGGGACACGCATGCCTCTGTCCTTTTTTTAGCACACGTTAACAGTCCGTATATACCGCCAAAAGCATCAGGAAAATGTGTTAATAATCCTGCACTATTTAAAAGTCAGCAATGTGTTATTCTGGAATTTGAAGGCGACTTTAGAAGTGTTTAGTGGATTCACAGGCTGCAGAAAGATGCCATGCAGTATTTCCTGTGTTCTTCGCTATGTGGTTCTCTGCTTCCACTTTTCAAACTCCCCCCTCCCCTCTCCCCTCCTCCCCCCACCCTCCCTCCCCCCACCACGGTTTTTTTCCCCCCATGTTGAAAGGATTTTGACGTTTTGGATGTTAAGTGTTAAGCCACCAGCCAACTGAATCTTGCTTTTCTGTGTGAGGATTTCTCATTGTGTGTGGGTTTTAAAAAAAACAAAAATGACACTGCTGTTAATCCATAGCTAAGGGAGAAATAGTATTAACACGTCTAACCATCAGGACCCTAATTAACTCATTCAATTAGTTAATTCAATCTTGCCCGATAAACATGGGTGATAATTCTTGCATTTGAGATAGCTAGTGCCCGTAACATCTCGTAAAGTATTTTGCAAAGTTACTGGGAAGGGGATTTGTAGGTGAAAGCTGGCATTCAATTTGAGCACAGTAATGTCCCACCAAAAAAATTGTGAAATGAATGACAAACTTCCTTCTCTTTGCCAACAGTACCGTGGGAGTTAATGTCTATCTGAACAGTTTAATACAAACCACAGCAGTTTACTAGAGCAATCGGGCCTTAGATTTCTAATGTGTGTGGGGGGTGGGGGGGGGGGGGTGTGGGTACGGAAGCCGCAACCTTAATACATCAGCTAAGAATCCCAACTGTTGAACACTGTCTAGTGACCTCTACCTCCCGATCTCTGCTGGAAGGTCTATGGGTGGATCAAATGGGCGAGGACAGGATCAAAGCTGCGATGATGATGATGATGGGGGGGGGGTGCGAGGGCTAGGGTCCTGATGGTGAGACGTTCCTTTGTCATAATCAAAGTCTTCAAGCTCTCTCTAAAAGAAAAGTCGTGGATTGAGAAAGTAGAACAATTGTCGGAAACACTGTCATTTTTTCTGAGTGGGGGGGAAATGAAACATTGCTTATTTCCTATTGCTCCGTCCTCTCCATGCGTGAGTGACGAGGGCAGATTCCTGGTGCCTTTGGCTCCTGGGAAGAAGCACTTGAGATAGAAAACAGTCGAGTTTGGTTCACTTTTACCTGATGATGTCCTGCAGCACAGCCGGTCGGGCGAGTTGTGACTACACTGCCCTCGCCAACGCCTGGTCAACCAGCATCTGTTTCCTGGCTGGCGAGAGAGTGTGTTTCTCTTTATTGCGCGCGTGGGGAAACAAGCCAAGGTGGTGTTCTGTGAGGGACTAAAGGGTTGTGTGTACTCCTGTGTTAAGAATAATGAACCATTCTGCGATCTGTACGGCTTCTGCCCAGACACCTCCGTGGCACATATGAAGCGTGTTGAGACCCAGTGGTCGAGATATGCATATCGTCTTCTACAAGTATTAAAGAACTGTGAAGGAAAGCACACAATACTAGGGAAGTGTGTTTTGCCGACAGTGCACTATGCCGGGGCGGGAGAAACTCAAGGGTAATTGCCTCGGAGTCTCTCAATCGAGAGCACGATACGGTGTTGTGAGTGGGAGAGGGGACGGTGGGGGAAGGGGGAAGGAATTCTCCGGTTGTCTCTCTCCCTCTCTCTCTCTCTCTCTCTCTTCCCCCCCCACCCCATTGACCGGGTGAAATCTCGAGTCCGAAATGGGAGTTGGATATTTCGCGGCTCTCTTGAAAGCAAACCGACTTCCAAATTAAGAGCACGTTTTAACAGTGCTCCGAAACGTTTCTTATACTTTAAGGCAACATGATGTCGCAGGCGAAGACTGGGTGAAATTGAAGTCCTCAGTTGGGCCCTGTTTTGTATGCCACCCTGTTCATGAGCCAGATTTCTCCCTCTCCCTCCCTGCTTTCCCAACCATACATGGGCATGAAGGTTTGACACATTAATGACTTGAGTCTTCCATATGTATTGATCATATTGTCTGTAACTCCAGATTCCTGTGGAGGAGTAGTTGCGAATCTTAATGTGAAAACAATATCAGGAAATGGATACTTTATTTAAAAAATTAAAAAAACAAACATTATCTGGTGTTGAGACTTTTTTTCCCCCCCCTATACATAGTTTTAATCATCACGTCCATTACAGTTAAAAGGTGGAAGAGAGTCTTTCTCTTTCTCTCTCTCTCGGAGTCCAAGCCAATGATTCTTCAGTGGAGTCCTGTAGCTCAGTGGTTGAGAGCGCTCACTTTACAATCGTGAGAACTATGTTCAAATCCAGGCAGGTCAGGGCGAAACCTTGGGCAAGTTTCCTTTCTCCACACGCCTAATAATATAATAATAATAATCCTACACAGAAGCCCCCACAAAAATCCTATAACAAATCGGTCATTTCAATCCACGACTGTTTGTGGGACGCCTACCGCATTTTGCCCCCAAACTCACAGTCAATTCGCTTTACAGTATATTCTGTGAGGCGCTTTGAACGTGAATCCACAACGTGATAAAGCGCTATATCGCCATATAAATCGAAGTTGTCGTACATCAAATGCGAGGAGTATTATTATGATGATGATGTCCGTGAAGCCAGCCAGCCGATTGCGAAATTGCCCATTAGTGTATTTATCCCGTGCAGCGCTTTTGAGGCGTCCGGAAGACACGAGAAGCGTTGTGTCAAACACAAGAATCATTACACAACACAAAATACTTGATGCGGATGCTGGGAATCTAAAACAAAAACAAAGGTTGCTGGGGAAACTCAGCAGGTCAGGCAGCATCCATGGAGAAAGGGAAAAGAGTCAACGTTTCGGGTCTTACAGCCCTTCGAAAGATAGACCCGAAACGTTGACTCTTTTTCCTCTCTCCATGGATGCTGCCTGACCTGCTGAGTTTCCCCAGTTGTTTTTGTGTCCAAGAATTATTAACATCACTGTCATTGTGATCAATGATATTGTCGCTGTAACAAGGGCAGTAAGATACCATGCAGTACCGCACCTCTTCCTGTTGGTGGCGCTGTTGCGAGCACATCTGTCGCCGCCGCCGCCGCCGTCGTCTTTGGGGGGCGGAAACGGGGTGGGGGAGGAGGAGAGGAGAGAGGGGCGGAAGTGACGTCGGGCGAGCCGGTAAGCAAGATGGCGGCCTCCAGGCTGGAGAAGAATTTCCTGCGGCTCCTGATCACCTGCGAGGCCATGGCGGCGGAGAAAAGGGGCGACAAGGACTGGCGGCTGGAGAAGGTGATCGGCGGGGGAGGGAAGGAAGGCGTCGGAGCGGGGAGCGACTGAATATGGGGTGTGTCTGTGTGTGGGGTGGGGGGGGGGCAAAGGCTTCGATGCGACGCCACGTCAGCGAGGCCTCTCTCCCTCCCTCTCCTTCTCTCTCCTGAGTTAGGCTGTAAACCTCTCTCTGTCTAACAGGAGTGGTTAACGTCTGTTCGGTTTGGTTTAGTTTGTTTCGCTCTCGCCCCCTGAGTGAGGAGGTTGTGGGGTTCCAAGTTGTGGTGGTGGGGGGGGGGGGTGATGGGGCGGGGGGGTGATGGGGTGGGGGGAGTGATGGGGTGGGGGGGGGGGAGTGATGGGGTGGGGGGGCGGCTTGGCCCCCACAACCTTTCCAACAGCAGATCTTTGAAGTCTATTTGTGATCCTGTGTGTGTGTGAGAGAGAGACAGGGTTGGGGTGGAGGGGGTTGGTGGGGGGGAGGGGTGCTGAGGTGTTAAATTCTAGGTGTGGATAAATAACATGATAAATCAAGGTCCTGCTGTCTGCCGGTTATAATATATATAACAATATTAATAATAGAAATCCTTCCGTTCGGTACAGCGCCTGGTCACGTCCGCCGTACATCTCAAAGCGCTTCGCTGCGTATACCGTAAAGTGCAGTGACTGTGTGTTTTTTGGGCGAACCGCGGCAGCCAATTGCGCTCAGCAGTGAGTTGTGGTGGGTTGAATGACCAAATTATAATTATTTTTCTTAATGAATGACTAAGGGGGGGGGGGGGGGGCGTAGGGACAGGATGTAGGAGAATTGATTGTATGTTTGTGGGCGACTTCTCAAGATAGGGAGGCCAAAGCAAATTTTCTTGTGTTTTCTACATCACAGTGCTTTTTTTTAAAAAAAACTTTATTGATGTTGAGCGCTGTGTGAGTTTTGTTCTCGTTCTTACTCTCCTTTTCTACAGTTTGTAGGAGCTCTGCAGGAAATGCTGATTGAACTAAAAAAACACATCAGGTAAGGATCATTTGCACATAGTTTAATGTATCTCCTCACAATGGGTCCAGAGATCTTCTGTACTATAACACTGAATAAATTTTTGTTTCCCATTTCTTTCACTTCCCAAAATGATTTGCCTTTCTTCCATAAGAACATCCACGCCTTTTTCTTGTGACTACTTGTACAAGTGAGTTGGGAGTAGGCACTTTCAGTACACACTTGTCTTGACCAAGCTGTGCTTAACCCACGAAACACTGCCTCATTTCTTTATCTCCAGTTAAAGGTTATGGGGTTGCAAAGCTTTGGTCAGGAGTGAGGGGAAACTCGGAAGTCCCTGCTTCTTTTCGAACAGCCATTGAATTGAGTCTTGTGTTAAGGTTTGTGAAATTAATTGTTATGTTTATTGCAAGCAGCAAACCTGCCCCTGAGTTGCTGAACGAATATACCCGAAAGGTGGAGTTCCTGAAAGGGCTATTGGAGGCTGAGAAGCTGGTAAGAAGGATGCCTTTGCCACGTAATGTTAAAATCGTCCATCTTGATGAATGTCTCCAGGCACAGAGTGGGTGGGGGTTGGAGGAAGTAAAACATTTTTTCAAAATTGGAATTAGAACAAGATCGGAATAGTTATTGTAATTTTATGATGTGCTTTTTAAACGCCCCCTCCCTGTTTCCAGCCAAATCCCGCGGAGAAGGCCCTGGCCAATCAGTTCCTGGCTCCAGGGCGCACACCCACCACAGGGAAAGAAAGGACATCGGCCACAAAAACAGTCCACCTGAAGACCAAGGCCAGATACACAGGAGAGATGAGGGGCGAGCTGCTCGGTTTGGTAAGTCTTTGCCTGCGCTAGGCACAGGTCTCTTTCAACCTAGTCCTGTCGGCGTCAAGACGGCGTGAAGCAACGATTCCAACTCTTCAATGTCCCATTCAATCATTGTCCCTTTCCACGAGATGAGAAATGTCGGTGTAACTCGGTGGAGATATTCTAACAGAGGAGCAGAGAGTTGCTCCCTCTGCCTTGGGACTATTTCCTTCCTCGTGCAAAATTTCCCCCCAAATACTAATTGATCCCTCATTCACCTCACTCGTTACTGCCTGTGAGAAGAAGGGAGATGGAGAGCGGCTATGTTTGCTTATGTTCAAAGCATAAGGGCTTTGACATTGAACTGACGGTTGAACTCAACACTGTGGGGGTTGCAGGGAGGAAGCGTGAAGTGTTGGTGCCAGAGTTTGTTGCCAACTGTGCGGAGGTGCAGTCTAGAATCATAGAATCTTACGGCACAAAAGGAGGCCTTTCAGCCCATCGAGTCTGTGCCGGCTCTTTAAAAAGAGCAATTGAATCCACTCCCCAGCTCTCCCCATAACCGCGCATGCCTGTCCTCCCCAAATAAATGTCTACCCCTCTTTTAAAATTTGTTATCGAATCGGCCTCCACCACCTATTCAGGCAATGCATTCCACTAATGTGCCATTACCTCTAATGGGATGGAAACGTTCCTGGGCCATTCACGCACTCATTTTGAGTAGATGTTTCTCCAGCCAGAAAGGATTTTGGACTCTGGAGGGAGGAAAAAATAACCGACTACAAAAAGTTTAAGCAAAACCTCTCTGATTTTATATTTAATTCCCTTTCAGCCATCAGGGACTTCCAGTGGTATGTATTTTTCACAGTCTTAATTCATTTCTTCACGGGAGGTGATGCAGCGAATTTAGCCGCATGAAATTGAACGAGTTGATGAAATAATTGAATTGTTGTCAGGCAGAAGAGGCCAATTCTCTCCTCAACTCTTGTTCTAGGTCCTGCCAACACTGACCTGAGGCATCGGAGGTAAGCAGACTCTTTTTTTCGGATAGTTTCGTGTGTGAACTCGCAGAATCCGAAATGCAGAAATGTGCATAATTTCCTTTCTTTCAGAACCCCCCCTTTGTTAAAACACTGACTGCCACGTTTCGCCCACGAATATACAGTCAATTCTCCTTTTCTCTTTCATCCTGCCCTGATACCTCACCCCACCACCCCCCCTCCCCGCTCTTGTCCCTACCTGACTGTACAGCGCCGTGGGACGTCTCTTGTACTGTACTTTCAGTCACCTTCTACCCACCCACCCCCTTCTCACCTTACTCAGTGACACACTGAGTCCCTGTGAAGCACATTGAGACATCATCTGATGTCTATGTAGCAGTAAAAATTATAATAATCCTTAATATAGCACCTTATCACGTCTTTCAGATATCTCAAAGCACCTCACAGAATGTATTGTAATTATCATAATAATCTTCATTTGATATAGTTCTTTTCACATCCTCTAGACGTCTCAAAGGTCTTCACGGAATACGCTGTAAAGTGAATTGACTGTATATTTGTGGGCGCAACGCAGCAGCCAATTGCGCACAGCGGCGTCCGCACAAACGGTCGTGGATTCAAATGACCGATTTA
This sequence comes from Hydrolagus colliei, assembly GCA_035084275.1. Classification (NCBI taxonomy): domain Eukaryota; kingdom Metazoa; phylum Chordata; class Chondrichthyes; order Chimaeriformes; family Chimaeridae; genus Hydrolagus; species Hydrolagus colliei. The sequence continues at coordinate 1,256,443 of CM068766.1, read as the reverse complement.
TGATTGTTTTTCCTCGAGGGCTTATCAGGCGGGTGGAGTAAGGAAACTTGCCCCAGGTTTCGCCCCTGCCTCGCAGGTTCTCTCGCTTGCAGGGCAAAGTGCCATCAGCGCTGAGCTACGGGGACTCCGCCATTATAGTTGCACGAAATTCAAGCGACTAGTATTTTGTAAACTCACGTTGCTTGTTTCCCCGTTGCCTGCAGGGGTCCAGAAGATGAGAAGCAATCATCTGCCGAGATGGACGCGGTTCTCCATCACCACAATAACATGCAGGAGCGACTTGCCGAGGAGATGCTCAGTCTCGCTCGCAACCTGAAGAATAACACGCTGGCTGCTCAGAATGTCATCAAACAGGACAATCAGGTACAGAGGGAGGTTCGCTGTGGGAATTTACAACCATTCAGTTCCATCGATTGGGAGTCCTGTAGCTCAGCGATGAGAGCACTTGCCTTATGAACGTGAGACCCGCGCTCGAATCCATGGCAGGTCAGGGCGAAACCTTGAGCAAGTTTCCTTACTCCACACAAGAAAAGGGAGGGATTATTTGAATAATAATAACATTGGTCGTTTCAATCCACGACTGTTTGCGGGGACCATTGGCTGACCATTGCGTTTCGCCCACAAATATACTGTCAATTCACTTTACAGTATATTCTGTGAAGTGCTTTGAGACGTCTAGAAGACATAAAAAGCGCTATATCAAAACGCAAGGATTATTATTAATATTATTGTGACGAAGGAAGCTGCGAGTGTAACAGCTGAACTAACGGAGAGTCTCACCGCGATTAAAAAATATATGTATTTTCTACACACACACACACACACACAGACGCTGACTCAGTCGATGAGGATGGCCGACCAGAATTTCGAGAAGCTGAAGGTGGAATCGGAGCGACTGGAGCAGCACACCAAGAAATCCGTCAACTGGCTGCTGTGGCTCATGCTAGTGTTCGTCTGTTTCATCTTCATCAGCATGATCCTCTTCATCCGAATCTTCCCCAAACTGAGGTGACCGATGCCAACGGGAGTTCCTGGAGTATTTGTTTCACACGCTGATCCCAGACTCGAGGTTTCAACACCCCCTCCCCCCCTCCCTCCCTCCCTCCCTCCCTCCGTCCCTCCCTAAATTGCAAGTAGCGTAGCAGCTGTGGACTGCGGAAGCTGCTCGTGTCTCGGGAGTTTGACTGCGCCCTCTGCTCGAACAGCAAACGTTCCAACGGGCGGCGAAGAATGATGATGATCGGCTGTGTTAACACAGTGACTTACGTATGCCAATATTTGGTTAGACTTATCTGCTACTAGAGACGTCTCTCTTTCTTACACACACGCACACAACACACAGAATTCCGTGGTGATCTCATTGAGCACATTGCTCTCGTGGAGCTCCTGTGGCTCAGTGGTTAGAGCACGTGTCTTGCATGCCGGGTGAGACCTGCGTTCGAATCCAGGCAGGTCAGGGCGAAACCTTGAGCGAGTTTCCTTACTCTACACGCCTAACAATAATCCCTCCCCAAAAAACCCCACGATAATAAAATTGGTCGTTTCAATCCACGACTGTTTGTGGGGGACGCTGCTGTGTGCAATTGGCTGCCGCGATTCACCCACAAATATACAATCAATTCACTTTACAGTATAGTCTGTGAAGCGCTTTGAGACGTCGATAAGATGTGAAAAGCGCTATATCAAATGCAAGGATTTTTTTTGTTTTGCTTCTTTTCACTGCGCCACACGGGCTCGGGTTGATTGGCTGCCGTGAGTGGCTGTGACCTGGACCGCTGGAGCTCGCTAACCAAGAGCTGCTTTTACCCAGCTGCTTAACTAACGGCTCTGGTTGTGATGGCGACTCGGGCTCCTCACCCTCTGCCTGGAGGAGATCGATGAGGGCGGACGGTCGTGGGGACGGTCTCAGCCACTCAAAGAGCAAATGGGAACGCGGAAGGTATTCCTGGCAGAGGACAGCAGCCCTCTTGTCCTGCTGGCCGTTAGTAAAATCTACTGTTTGGTGTTGAATTGATGATATAAATTGGGTGGGAAGAACAGCCAGGGTTCCTGCTCTCTCCCCCTCCCCAACCAGCAGCTGCACAAGAAGGTACGTGAGTGTGGACTTCAGTCCGCACAGGATCAGGCTCCTCAACTGTGTCTTGTCGACCGGCAGCACTTTGACTTGGCTAATGATCAATAATGATCACCGGAGGGGGAGAGGGTGGGGGACGACGAGTTAACGGGGGGGGTAAATCTGTACCGCGCTCTGCTGTGACCGTCTTGACCAGGTAAAAATTGCCACGTCCAGAAATGATCCGCAGCGAAACGCTCGCTGCACGCACTACAAATAAAGATGTATTTGGAAAATCGATGTGTTCCGTGCTTGCTTTTACTTTCCGCGCAGTTTACCGAAAGCGACAACTCGATCAGAGTGTTTAAGTATGAAGTCAGTGGCGCTCTTGCTCACTGACGGTTTGATAAGGCGCTTTATCGAATAGCAAGGATTCACTATTGTAACAGTATTTTAGTGTTGCTTTGATCTAAAGTACCGTTGTGAGCCACAGGATGGCGATTATTTCACAGCTGCAGTGGTTCGAACACTCCTATTCCTATCACTTGGGTTCTGCACAAGCCTGTGTTACATTTACCCTTTCATTTCAACAAGATCTAAGTCTATTTTTCTTTTCATTTGAGTGGGGGACTTGAACCTGGTTGTTTTCAGCCTCTCGCCCCCCCCCCCCCCCCCCCCCCGCACCACTTATGAACTCCATCCAGACAGCCCTTACGACCCCGCTCCTTGTTCAAAGTCTGTCTCTTCAGACAGCTCTTTTGAGACTGTGCTATTGATCTGTTTTCCTCTCCTCACTTCCCTCGTCTCCCACCCCCAGCTCGCATGCCCAGCCAGTGACGTTGAGCGCCTTGGGAGCGAGCGTCAGGAATATGGCCAGTCCACTCTTTTTAACAACAGTAACACTTGTATGGCGCCTTTCACGTCAGGAGGATGTCACAAGGCGCTGAGACAAGTATAGCTAGTCCGTTTCCAATCCAGGAATGATGTGCGATTGTAATGTTAAAATTAAGTGAAGAACTTCGAATTTTTTAATTGTACTTTCTGGGGCGCGGTATTTCCCAGAGCTTTTGTTGGAATTGGAATCTTTATTTCCTTGCGGTTATCCCTTCTCTTCCTGCCTCTCTCCACAGAGATTCAATCAATTGGGGGGGGTGAGGTTGACCACAATACAAATTGTTCACGAAGCTTTTTTTTTCAAAAAAAATTGTACGTTCTGCGGTATTATCTTGAGAATAATGTTTTCATTTCCCTACCCAGTGATCTGTGTGGCCTCTGTAAAAGTGGGGCTGCCAATTCAGTGCCATTTAATGAGTTATGGAACATTTGTCCTCTCGTTCATGACAAACTGGATGAAGCTTGCTCAAACTAATTTCACCTTGGCTCTTCAAACTTTCACAGGAGGGGGTGTGGTGGTGAGAGTGGAGTCTTTATCCATCTGTCTGGCCTTGGCTCGGCACCAAATTCCCTTAATTATCCCCAACAGAATAAAATGAGGAGAGTTTGGAAAGCGTTTCTTCGTTAAAAGAAGCTTTGTTAGGATTTGGAATACATTCCCACAAGTGGACATCGAGGACGGATCAATAACATCCTTTAAAAGGTGGAGCCAGGGAAGCGCGTAAGTAGTAAAAATATTAAGAGGTATGGGAAAGAGCTTCAAATTGGGATTAAAACATTTTTGTGGAGTCCTGTAGCTTAGTGGTTAGAGGGCTCATGTTACAAGCAAGAAACCTGGGTTCAATTCCAGGTAGGGTGAGACCTTGGGCAAGTTTCCTTACTCCACACGCCTGACAATAATCGCTCGAAAAAAAAAAAAAATTGTCCATTTCAATTCACGACTGTTTGTGGGGAAGCTGCTGTGCGCAATTAGCTGCTGCGTTTCGCCCACAAATATACAGCCTGATCTTAAAGCCCTCCATAGCCTTGCCCCACCCTACATCCATGACCTTTTATCCCTTTAACAACCTGCTCGCCCCCTCCGCTTGGCAACCTGCTCCACGTCCCCCGACCCAACCACACCCAACATTGGCGGGCAAGCCTTCAGCCGCTCTGCTCCCAACCTCTGGAACTCCAGCCCGCAGTCCCTCCGCCTCGCCTTCTCCTGGCCTCCTTCAAGTCTCACCTCAAGACTCTCCTCTTCGATAGACCCATCGGCAACTCCTAATCCGTCCTCAGCTCGGGTCTGAAGCAGTGACTGTCCAGCGCCTGACGTGAAAGGCACTATACAAGTGTAATCGTGGTGTTATTGTTGTGGCTCTGCTTTCAAGGCATCCTTGAGGTTGTCGGCATCCGATAGCTAGAAAGAAGCAAAGGGATCGAAGGGGAACCTATCTCCCGATTTGTGGTCTAAAGTTGTTTGTGAGTGTGCGAGTCTGGGTTGAATTGGTTTTTTTTTAGAGTTAAGAGTCCACAAGGTGGCGATATTTCTTAACTCCCACACCACAAAACTTGCCTCTCCATTGATATTTTTGATTAATACAGTATTCAGTAACACAGCTGTAAAATTCACAGTTACCACACTTCACAGCGGCTCTGCGAAGCACTTCAACGCATTCATAAAACGCAATGAATATTTTTCTGGGGGGAAATACCTAGCAGAGAGGAGAAGCGATTAAGAAGATTCGCTTGTCAGAAAGAGATAGAGGCACATAGTGATGTGTGAGGTTTGATCCTCGGTGTTCAGTGCAGTTATATCCCTGAGGATGACAATTCCATCTTCCATCTCTTTAGCCTCTACTCCTTTCTGAACAAAGTAACAACGGAACTGTTATCTCTCAGTGTGTGAGCCGGGTTTGCAGAATGTTGGATGACATTCTGGGAGAAAAAGTGATTTTGGGATTAGTAGTTCTCATCGTTTTGCATTTGATGTAAAGCCTTCTCGTTTCATCGAAACGTCTCACAGGATTTACTGCCACTGACTGTGTTTTCAGGCAAACATGGCAGACAATTTTTTGCACTCAGCAAATGTCCCACGAAGCCATGAGTGGAATGACGGTGGCAAGAACTCGATCGATTCACAATCTTAAACTAAAGACTTCAAGCTAGAGTACCATTTCATGATATTATGATATTATGTGACCTAATCTTCGTTCGTGTTGAAACATAGTCTAATGTTCCAAGGCCTCTTGAAACATCTTCCTGTTTGATCTGCGGCATCATTTTTTTTTATAATTAGTTACGGAGAAAAGGGAGTTTATTAGAGTTGGTAGTTCTAGTTGGGGAGATAACACCAGCACAGGCACAATGAGCTTTTGAAAAGCCTGTGTAATAAACTCTCTAGAATTCTAAGAAACAGCTTGTTATTGATATTGGGAACATGTTATTCAGCCAATTGAGCCGGCCATCTCTACAATCCATGCAAGCAAAGCTCTTATCATTGCTGCCCACACCACCTAACAGTTCTGTGAGAGAGAGTCTCCCTTGAACAGGCTGGCGTAGCCCTGTTGTTCTACGCTGAGGAAGTATCATCCAGAACATCCCCAACTCCACGATAAAACAGCTCCCATTTCCTTTACGTTTTCCACTGGACTCCGCATTTCTTTGCGGGGAGGTTATTTTTTTTTTGCTCTGGATTTCTCATTTCCTCTAGTTTTGTTTGAAGCAGAAACAGGCAAATCCCGCGAGAAACGGTAAGAAATGGGAACGAGGTGCGGTTGGACATCAGACAGGAGGTGTTGTCTCATCTTCCGGCTCTGCCGTCTCACAGCGAGAAAGAGCAGAACAACAAAAGAAAACAAGGATTTGTTCAAAAGGACATTTAAAAGTGTTTACTTGTGTAAACCCATCAGCGATGACGCACAGGATCGGGTCGCTTTGTATTTCGCATTATATCTAATGCCATGTACCTCAAATATCCGGGAGAGCCAGGAGTTAATGTGACTGCCTTGGCTGAGGGGAGGAGGTGACGTGGTAGGAACAGAAGGTGAACAATGTCTTGTTTGGTGCAATGTCCCCACGTAGAGGCATGAGGTTGGTTCCTTCACAAAAGCCTTGGGCCTCCATGATCATGAGATAACACAGAGTCAAGACATACAATACAATTTCTACCGTGTTTACATAAGGCCTTTCAAGTCAGGAGGATGCCTCAAAGCGCTTGAGAAAAAGCTCACGCGCTGGGCTCACCTGATAATTAGCATTCAGATAATTACAGACCCTGACAGTTCAACTTACAACAATTTGCAATAATAAAAAATGACATTTTGTGCTGTATAACACAATTTAGCCCAAACCAAAGTGGAAAATCAGAGAAAATAACAGAAGCGACTGCGAAAGAGACTGCAAGGTATAGATAGGCGTTTTTGTGAACGGAAACGCGAATCTCGGAAGGTGTGTTGCCTACCAGGTGCCAGGGTTGAAGACTTGACTGAGCGGGTCCAGGAAATTCTGCAAGGGGAAGGGGAAAATCCACTTGTGGTGGTCCATGTTGGGACCCATGAAGTTGAGAGGAAAAGACCTGAGATGCTCCAGGGAGAGTACCAGAGACTAGGGAGTAAACTGAAAAGTGGAACTTCGAGAGTGGTGATCTCTGGGTTGCTTCCAGTGCCTCGAGCAAGCCAGTTCCAGAATGCTAGAATAAGGCACATCAATGCATGGCTGGAGAAGTGGTGTAGGAAGGAGGGTTTCTGGTTCCTAGACCATTGGGACCAATTCTGGGGTAGGTGGAACCTGTACAAAATGGATGGGTTACACCTGAACAGGGCTGGAACCAATCTCCTTGCAGGGAGGTTGTCGAGTTTTGTGGGGGGGGCTTTAAACTAATCCCGGGGGGTGAGGGTGGGAAACTGATCAGTAGTTCAAATACAGGAGGGGTAATAAGGAGGACAGGGGAAAAGGGAAGACGGGAGAAAAATGCAGAGGAAGTAATTTGTGCCTTAGAGTGCATGTATGTAAATGCACGAAGTTTGAGAAATAAAATTGGTGAGCTGCAGGCTCAGGTTGCTGCGAGGCGATATGATGTTATAGCAGTAACAGAGACTTGGCTCCAGCATGGGCAGGAATGGGAGTTGAACATTCCTGGTTATAATGTATTCAGGAGGGATAGAGAAGGGAGAAAAGGGGGCGGGGTGGCAATTTTAGTTAAGGACTCAGTGACTGCCTTAGAAAGGAACGAGGTGGAAGAAGGACTAAAAACCGAATCTATCTGGTTAGAATTGAGGAATAAAAAAGGTGCAGTTACACTGTTAGGGGTATACTATAGACCACCAAATAGTGGGGAGGAGATAGACAAGCAGATCTGCAAGCGTATCACGGAGAAATGCAGAGCTAATAGAGTAGTGATAATGGGTGACTTCAACTATCCCAACATAGACTGGCAGAATAGTAGAGTAAAGGGCAAGGAGGGAGAAGAATTCCTGAAGTGTGTGCAGGACAACTTTCTTGATCAGTATGTTTCCAGTCCAACGAGGAAAGAAGCATTGCTGGATCTAGTTTTGGGAAATGAGGTAGGGCAAGTTCAACAGGTTTCTGTAGGTGAGCATCTAGGGAATAGTGACCACAATATCGTTAGATTCAGAATAATTATGGAAAGGGATAAGGAACGATCACAGGTGAGGACACTCAACTGGAAAAGGGCTAATTTCAATGAGTTGAGGTGGGACCTAGCCAAGGTGGATTGGAAAGAAAAATTGGCAGGTAAGACAACTAACGAGCAGTGGGCAGCGTTCAAAGAGGAGATAGTTCAGGCACAGGTCAAAAGCATCCCCACAAAGGTGAAATGTAAGGCATCCAAACCTCCCTGGATGACTAAGGAAATCGGGGCCAAAATCAAACAAAAAAAAGAGGCTTATGATACGTGTCAGGCTCAAAATTCAGAAGGGAACCAAGCAGAATATAGGAAGTGTAGGATAGAACTAAAAAAGGAAGTTAGAGGGGCAAAGAGACTGCATGAAAAACAATTAGCGAGTAAGATTAAGGGGAACCCTAAGGTTTTTTACCAACATATTAAGAGTAAAAGGTTGGTCAAGGAGAGGGTGGGGCCAATTAGGGACCTAGGAGGAAATCTCATTGTGGAGGCAGAGGGCATGGCTGATGTACTGAATGAGTACTTCGCCTCTGTCTTCACAAAAGAAAATGATACAGCCAATGCCATGGTATTAGAGGAGAGGGTAGGAGAAATGGATAGAATAATTATAACCAGAGAGGAAGTGCTAAAAAGGTTGACGTCGCTCAAGGTGGATAAGTCACCTGGTCCGGATGGGATGCACCCTAGGTTACTAAGTGAGGCACGGGAGCAAATAGCAGGGACTCTGGCCACGATCTTTCAATCTTCCTTGGACACAGGGGTCGTGCCAGAGGACTGGAGGATAGCTAATGTTACTCCCTTGTATAAAAAGGGGCAGAAGGACAAGCCTGGTAACTACAGACCAGTCAGTCTAACGTCGGTAGTGGGCAAAATTCTAGAGTCCATAATCAGGGACAAGGTAGATCTTCACTTAGAAAGATATAGGCTAATAAAGGACAGTCAACATGGATTTGTTAAAGGCAAATCTTGCCTTACAAATCTGATAGAATTTTTTGATGAGGTAACGGAATGGGTGGATAATGGTAGCGCAGTTGATGTAGTTTACATGGACTTTCAAAAGGCATTTGACAAAGTGCCACATGAGAGACTTATTAAGAAATTAAAGGCCCATGGCGTAAAAGGGACAGTGGCAGCGTGGATCCACAACTGGCTGCGAGACAGAAAGCAGAGAGTTGTAGTGAGCGGCTGTTTTTCAGATTGGAGGGAAGTGAGCAGTGGTGTGCCACAGGGATCGGTTTTGGGACCATTGCTGTTTGTAATCTACATCAATGATCTGGACTTGGGTGTACGGAGTACAGTTTCCAAGTTTGCAGATGACACTAAGTTAGGGAGAATAGTAAACAGTGAGGAGGATAGTAGCCATCTGCAAGAGGATATAGACAAATTGGTAAAGTGGGCAGACACATGGCAGATGAAGTTTAATGCAGAGAAGTGTGAGGTGATGCATTTTGGGAGAAGAAATGAAGGGAGGCAATATAGGCTAGATAGTACAATTTTAAATGGTGTGAAGGAACAGAGAGACCTGGGGATTTGTGTTAGTGACTCGTTGAAGGTGGCAGGACAGGTAGACAAGGCTGTTAAGAAGGCATATGGGATACTAGGCTTTATAAATAGGGGTATAGAGTACAAAAGTCAGGAAGTGCTGACTAACCTCTATAGGACTTTGGTGAGGCCTCAGCTGGAATACTGTGTTCAATTCTGGTCACCACACTACAGAAAGGATGTGAAGGCATTGGAAAGGGTACAACGAAGATTTACTAGGATGGTGCCAGGATTGAGGGACTTCAGCTATGAGGAGAGGCTAGATAGGCTAGGGTTATTCTCTCTGGAGCAGAGAAGATTGAGGGGAGACCTAATAGAGGTTTATAAGATCATGAGGGGTTTCGACAGGGCAAATAGAGAAAAACTATTTCCACTCGTGGGTGAATCTGTGACTCGTGGTCACAGATTTAAAATAGTTTCAAGGCGCAGTAGAGGGGAGCTGAGGAGAAATTTTTTCACTCAGCGAGTTGTTCGAATCTGGAATGCATTGCCTGAAAAGGTGGTGGAGGCTGATTCGATAACAACTTTTAAAAGGGAATTAGATCTTTATTTAGGAAGAACGGGTCTATTAGGCTATGGGGAGCGGGCAGGGCAATGGGATTGAATCGCTCTTTTCAAAGAGCCGGCACAGACTAGATGGGCCGAATGGCCTCCTTTTGTGCCGTAAAATTCTATGATTCTATGATAAGAAATGTGACATTTGCTGTTTGCAAATTGTAATACGTAGTAATAATCATAATCCTTGCACGTGATTATTATCAGGCGTGTGGAGCAAGGAAACTTGCCCAAGGTTTTGCCCTGCATGGAATTGAACCCAGGTCTCTTCTTTGTAAAGGCGAGTGCTCTAACCACTGCGCTACAGGACTCCACGATAACCAGGTTTCAATTCGAAAAACAACAGTGGAGAGGGGATAGGTTTCGCTGATTCTCAAGAAATACACACCCTAATTTACCAAGAAGCCGGTTGAGGTATTTCACTGTTACTGGGGCTGTTAAAATGCCAATCATTTCTTCTGAATTAAGGAGCCTGTTTTTTTGGGGGGGGTGGGGGTGGGGTGGGGGTGGAGGGGTGGGAGGGGAATGGAAATGATGAGTTCTGGAAACAAACGATAAACTTTGCTGTTCCAAAACACAACCTAATGCTATCCTGTTGCTTTATAGGACTGGAGAGGAGAGGGCTCCAGTGAGGCAAGCTTGCGTACACGTTAACTGGATGTGTGTGTGTGTGTGTGTACGGTACATTTTCTGTGAGTTTCTGTATTGTCTGTTTATTCTCATTCTCTCCCCCTCTAAACCCTCAACCCCCCTCTCTCTCTCTCGCACTCACTCATCACTCGCTTGAGGGAATAACAATCCGTCGATAGAGAAACCTCCCCCACCCTAATAATAAATTGGTCGGTCACATCGGTCACCACCCGATGACTGTTTGTGGGACGCTGCTGTGCGCGATTGGCTGTTGTGTTTCGCCCACAAATATAGACAGACGTCTAGAGGACGTGAATGGCGCTGTATCAGATGCAAGAGTTATTATTATTATTTTAATAATATTCATAATAATCCTTCCATTTGATGTAGCGCTTTTCACGTCTTCTAGGCGTCTCGGAGCGCTTCACAGACTATACTGGAAAGTAAAATTGGCTGTATATATACGTGGGCGAAACACGGCAGCCAATTGCGCGCAGCTGCGTCCCCACACACAGTCGCACATTGAAATGACCAATTTGTTTCGGAGGGATTATTAGCAGACATGTGTGGAGGTTTCGCTCTGGAACCTGCCGCGAATCGAACCCAGGTCTCTCGCTTGCAAGGCAAGGGATTTAACCACTGAGCTACAGGACTCGGGGAATTACTTTTATTATTATTACAGTGGCGCTGCTGCAGCTCAGTGGGTTAGAGCGCTCGCCTGACAAGCGTGAGACCTGTGTTTCGAATCCAGGCAGGTCAGGGCGAAACCTTGGGCAAGTTTCCTTACTCCACACACACACACACACACACACACACAGACATATACGCCGAATAATAATCCCCCCCCCACCCGTCAAAAAAAACAAACCGCAAATACAAATATCGGCCGTTTCAATCCACGACTGTTTGCGGGGACGCCGCTGTGCGCAAATTGGCTGCCGCGTTTCGCCCCCCCCCCCCCCCGCAAATAAATATATACACATACACAGACAGTCGATTCACTCCGCGGTGTATTCTGTGAAGACGCTTTGAGACACAATCTAGGAGACGCGAAAAGCTTTCTTATCAAATGCAGGGGACTCACTGACTCACTGACTGATTCCCAGTCCAGTGCAAATATAGCCAGTACATGTTTTGCATGTGTTCCCTGCCTTTGCCCCCCCTCCCCCCCCCCCCCACTCCCTCACTCCCTCCTCTCTCTCTCTCTCTCTCCCAGTCTGGCGACGCTTGTTTACTCACTCTAATCAGAAGAAGTTTCACAGAATGGTTCAAGGCTCTTGTTTCAGATCCAAGGATTGCTCTTCTTGATTTCAGTCTCTCTCTCTCTCTCTCTCTCTCTCTCTCTCTTATATTATATGTAATTATATAATATATATATTTCATCTATTTTTTCCTTTTTTTTCTCTCCCCCTGCTCTGCTTTTTTTTCCCAAAAAAATATAACATCCATACAAAGGAGGGAGAAGAGAGAAGGGAGACAGAGAAGACAAGCCAAGGGAAGGTGGAGAGGGAGAAGGAGACAGAAGGAGAGAAGAAGAAGAGGAGACAGAAGAGAACCCATATATATACATATATATATATTTACACATATATATATATATATATTTCAAGAAAAAGGGGGAGAGAGGGAGAGGAAGGAAGAGAAGAAAAGAGAGAGAGAGAGAGAGAACACACACACACACCGACAAAAAAAAAAATACCTTCACAGAGAAATTAAGAGAGAGAAGAGGAAAAACAAAATCAGTTTGGAAAAATGCATTGAATCTCAAGAGACCAGAGAGACCCAGAGACAAAGATATCACCACAGATTGCAAGGCTGGAGGGTTAGTGACTTTATACTTTGCTCACCTGAGTGAGGAGAACATCTAATCATCCTTTATTGGACTATATATCTATTAATATATATATATATTTTTTTGAAGTTTTTTAAAAAAAATCAGAAGTCAAGGACAGGTGAAGAATTTAATACAATTGTGCAACTATTTGTCTCCCTCCCTCCTCTCTCTTGGGGGTGGGAGAGAGAACAGGAGGAGGAGGGGGAGGAGGATTGAACTTTGGAATAAATGAATATATGTATATCTATCTATCAAACAAACAAACAGATTGATTGACTGACTGGCTGACTGACACACACACACACACACACACAGAGAGAGAGAGATACAAACAGGGGGAATATTCTACTCTCTGAACCTGGAGGCCAAAGAGAATCCATCCCTCTCTGGAAAAAAATTGACATCAAAAACAAGAGAGAGAATTCAAAGCAAGGACAATATATTTTGCTGTGTGATTTCAGCAGGAACTTCAAGGCTCTGGCACAGTGATAAGTAAATTATTTTTATTATTTGTTATATTTTTGACTTGTTATTTTTTATTATTTGTTATTTTTTTTATTATTTGTTATATTTGGTTTGTTTTTGGTGGTGTTATTCCTTCCTCTGCTTTGTGCTTGTCAATGAGAAAGAGTTGTGGGTTTATTTTTGTGTGTGTATGTGGGGGGGGGGGGGGGATTAAGGGGGTAGGGGAGGAAAGGGGGAAAAGAGGAGGTGGGGTGGATAGAGAGGAAGGAATTGGTATAAAGAAAGGGGGCAAATGAAGGATTCTCTGCAGTGGAGTGAAGAGTGGGAGAGAAGCTGCAACTTTTTCACCTGAAACAAATAGAAAGATTATACATTCATTTGCAAAGTGATTGCCAACTTTTCTTTGCTGGGGTTAGCAGAGCAGAGGAGAGAGAGAGAGAGAAAAACAAGTGAAATCTCTACATTCCTGTTACCTCCCTCCCCTCCCCTTCTCACCTCTTTCAATATGAGGCAAGAAGTTTGCAATTGAAGCAACAACCAAACAAATAATACAACTTTTTACTGAAGCAGGGGGACAGAGAGGTACAGAGACAGAGGGTGATAGGAGAAGAAGAAAAGGGAAAAACAAGAGAGAAAAAGAAAAGGAGAAAGTAGTTGTATTTTTTTAATTGATGAACTAATGAAGGATTTGCTCCACTTTTGACTGCTATATATATATGTGTATATGTGTATATCTGTATATATAAACAGAGATATAAATATTTCAAGCTGTAATAAGACGTGGACTATTCATCCAGAAGATTTAGTCTTTTAAAAAAAACAAATAGAGAGACTTGTAGCCTATGTGTGTATTTGTTTGTGTTGTGTGTGTGTATGTGTGAAGGGGATTTTTAAAATGATAGATATACATATAAGACAACTTCTATATATTTATCTGTGTATTTTTATTTTGTATATTTCTGTAAGACAAGCTGTGTGTGTGTGCTTGTGGATTTTTTAATATATATATTTACCTGTATATGACAACATCTTTCTCTATGTGTGTGTGTGTTGTATATAAACATATTTATATATAAGACGACCCATATCTCTTATCTATGTGTTTAGTATATATATACTACAGTATATATATTATAGTATATATATATATACTACACACATATATATAAGGCAACCTATATCTTTCTCTATTAGTGTGTGTGTGAAAAAAACATGTGTGACAACCTATATCTCTATCTTTGTGTGTATTCATTACATGTATATTTAAGACAACCTTATATATTTCTCTATCTGTGTGGACAATATATCTCTATGTGTGTGTATTTATTACATACATATATATTTG